>OZ026810.1:12672208-13021400 GCA_964023185.1 Macaria liturata | reverse complement strand
AATCCATCATCAAATCTAGTGTCTCCGTCCCAACCACAGCCACTAGATATTTTGAATATTCGGCAGGCTTCACTTCATTTACTTCGAGCAGCGTCCGCACTCGAGTGACGTAAGTCGACCACCGGTCCACATTTAACTTGAATTCCTGTATCTGGTGGAGATTCATTGTTTCTCTGAGCCTCAACACTCAACTGCACACGTAAACAACACTTTCACGGTCCGTAAGCAGCTCGTCGCCAATGATTTGTCTTTGATAAGGGATCTACGTCGTATTCAAACGCCATTGTATTGAGACTGATTTATTTATATCGGTAGATGATAAGCAACACTTAGTAACTACTTAAGGGGTAGATACATAATACTATGACATCTGTCAATACGATATATAACAATATCAACATAACATATCAAAGAAAACTGCATCAATATCGGGCTTGTTATTTGAAGACATAATGTATACAGCAGCGCCCCACTGGTGAGTTATCATCGTCGAATGATACCATTTTTCATCCATATCGCCACAAAAAAACGAATACAGATATGATATAGAGTTAAAATGTACTCACTTGCAAAACTGCAGTTCTTTGACCAGTTTCTTGGCGCTATTTTTCTCCTTCTTAGCTCGCTGCACCAATGGCAGGTTCTCATTTTCATGCTCTTCTTCTGCAAAGAAAATAAGAAGTTTAACATTTAAATCACAAAATGAATAAATGAAAATTAAACACTTCGATCACCTTATTAATAAATTTTGAATTTCATCTAATTCAGTGCGAAAAGAATGGAATGATATATAAAAAAAAAATTGAAAACTGCTACTATTTATTGTCATATTGTCTGATACAAATGAATTTTGAATTTCTTCTAATTAAAAGCGAAAAGAATGAAATGATATATATAAAAAAAAATTAAAACTGCAACTTGTAGAACATACTCATATGTACATGTATAATAAGTATGCATTTAAAAAAGAAAAGTATATAAGTATTATATCCGTTATCTAGTACCCATGTCACAAGCGTTTGCTTAGTGTGGGGCTAGATGGCACTGTGTGCAATGTCACGGAATATGTATTTATTCATATAAAGTAAGAAACAAAGAAAAACAAACAAAGGGACGAGTGGCGTACACGAACAGAGGCCTATGCACAGCAGTGGGCGATAGCAGGCTGATGATGATAATGAAGGAACAAAAGCGTCGTTTGATCGCTACGTCCATTTCAATATGATCAGTGGGTATATTACCTTCAATGTGAGTGTCAGTCTCGTCGTGCAGAGCTCCGTTCCCGGCGACGTAGTGCAGAGCGCGGCGCTTCTCCGGCGGCGGGGCCTCGTCTGAGGTGAAGTCTGGAGGCGCTGCGACAATATATAAGAATAAGATAAAAAATACACTTAAATTATAAAAATAAGATTAAACTGGCCTTTTAGCTTAGTTGATAGTGGCTCTGCCTTCTAATCTAGAGTTACAGGTTCGATTCCCGCATAACACGAGTAATTATAATTTTAAATTTGTAGTAACTTGAGTTGAGTCTAGTCGTTCTTATGTATAATACGTATGTTTTTACGTATGAAGTATGGAGGCTGAACAATCTTCTGCCGTCATAGACGTAACTTTCAGACTTAATACTATCAAAACGACTCGACCGATTCTGATGAAACTTTGGTACGAGATAGAAAGTAACTTCTAAATTCTATAAATGCTTTTAATATTTATCTGACTTAAGTGCAACTATAAATAAAAACATGTTTGTTCACCTCTTACATTTACATTTATACTTACTACTATTTCTAAGTCTTATTAAAGTTTTAATGTATTTTTCCTTACCAGGATGATGGTTAATCCCGTTCTCCGGTTCAGCCGGTGCTTCCTCCATTTTATCCGGTTCGGCTTTCTCCGGCGTGTGAAGTATGGAGGCTGAACAATCTTCCGCCGTCGTGGAGGTCGACGCGTGAGACGGGGCCGGACTGTGGATAGTAAATTATTATGAATATTAATTTATTTGGGTTTATTTAAATACGTAAAATATGAAATCCAACATGAAGTTCTGAAAAGATCAGATAAACGACAATATGTTTATTTCAGTACTTATGCAGTATGTAATTTTCCTTTTCTACGACACGCTTTCGATCCCGCGTATTTCGCTAATCTGACAGTGACACTTGACAATGACATTTTTTTATATACTCACGCGATGAGCGTTTAACAGACAAACAGAGACACAGATAAACAGACAATTTCTATAAATTTATGGAACGTGTTTCTACTATCTGGTTACATTATCTCGAGACCTGGCGTCGAGACGTCACGTCGCGTCGGCGCTCTGATATGGTGCGCAAAACAAGCATCCTCTAGTAGGATATTATTATAAACCATAAGATTTCCAACAAAAAAAATACTTGTGTTAATTAATTTAATGTAGGTAATATTATTTTCGCATTTCGCATTCCAGCGAGGTCTCGAGATAATGTGACCGGGTTGTACTACGTATGCAATTTTTTTTAAACATCTTCAATGTTCAAACTTTCCACCCTCTTCAGCTTTATTATATGTATATATCTTACCTAGGCACCATACTCTGGTCTAGCTCCATGCTGCTGTCTTTATGTTTGTTGTCTCGTTTTTTAGCGTTCCTTGGCTTCTTGGGCGGAGCGCGCGATATACACTGGTTGCAGTACCATTTGCCGCGAGGGTTCTGTACAGAAAAAGGTTTTATTAATATGCGAGTTTCTATTGCAATCTGAACATATGGTAGAAATATGTATTTACAATGGTTGTACATAATGTATCTATTAGAAATTCCCATATTTCATATATAATTTAATATATATGATATATGAATCATCATCTTGTATCAATAAGTTGATTTCAAATTTAACTTATAGTTTTATTGAAAGTGGCAAGCTGAGTATTAGGTGATGAAACAGATGAGAGATCTATATTTTATAGTTTTTAATGTTCAAGTAAAATACATTGATCCGTCAATTAAACAATATCTGTGAGTCGGAAAACTCTTTTTTTTTTCGAGATAATAAGAACATGTTAGTGCCACCAATTTTTTTAAATATTTCTTTGTTAAAGGAGTTTATTCAACACTGTCTATACCACTCCCGTATGGTTAACAACTAATACTACTCCTAATGTCTTATACATAACTTTATATAATTGCAATAGTATTTTGGCATCTCTCGACCACCTAGTTTAAAAAAATCGTTGTGGTTTTGTAGTCTTAAACCCATACCTTGGTGAGTGGTGGGTAGTGACAGTCCTGATGGTAAGCGCGCACGCAGAGTGCGCAGGGTATAGTGCGTCCCGCGCCGGTGGCGCCCCCACACACGATGCAAACTCGCTCGCCGCGCGCCTTGTTCACACACTCCCAGCAATACCTGGAGACATAACGACACAAATCAATATACATCTATGTATTATTCTACTAATATTATTAATCTTATAAAATACTAGTGAGTGCCCTCAGCATCGCTCGCGTTAAGAAATATTATAATCATTTAATGATTCATAAAACCTTGCACCCTCTTAGAAGTGGAATTACCAAAAATCTTTTCTTAGCAGATGTCTACATCATAGTAACTATCCGCATGCCAGATTACAGCCCGATTGTTCTAGTAGTTTGGGCTGTGCGTTGATAGATCAGTCCGAGCCGTTTAGCTAATGACAGCGCCATCTGTTATCAAGAAGAGTGAACTATCTTTTCTCACATCCGTCGCACAAAAGCAGCTATTCGTCGTTGTCACCGCTCAGATAAAATTAGCAGTTTAGTTGAATACAGCGCCATCTGTTATCGAGAGAAGTGAACTAACCAGTCTCCCTCGGGTATCTTGTCCATCCTGGGCTTGAAGCAGTACGTGTGGTATCCCTTGTCACATCCGTCGCACAGCAGCAGCTGGTCGTCGTTGTCACCGCTCAGGCAGAATTGACAGTTCTGGGAATAAGAAAAAAAAATGAAGTTTGAAAATATAACACGAAAAATTATACGCTCCCACAAACATGACTCTTTTGTAAGTGTTTGGATGTTCGTATATATTCTAAGATATCTCAAAACTACCAACCTGATTTTGACAAGACTTCGCAACCCGAGTTATTTAGCGATCGTGACTATATCTTTACTATGATATATCTAAAGAAGCGTTGGTCCGATTGTCATGGAATTTGGTAAGCATGTAGCATGTTTCAATGCTACTATTCCATTCGAGTATCAGTTCAATCGGTCAAGTGGTTGTCGAGATATTGTAGACACTACTTACAGCTTTCATGATGCTCTTGTCCCACGCCACGTGTGCTTCGAGCGCTTGCAGCGACATTGCTAGTTGTGCTGAAGTGTTGCAACGCGCCACTGCCTCCCGCCAGGTGGCTAGACCGCGCGCTATGCCTTTCGTGTCCGCTGGAAGTCAAACAGGAGCATATAAATTATACATCGATATACATAACAAGACCAGCTGGCGTTAGGATCTCGACCGGTGTCGGGGTGCCTTGCAGAGGAGGCGGAGACCGGGACGCATGGAGGGAGGTGGGGGAGACCAGCGCCCAGGAGTGGGACAGTATAGGTTTAAAAAAACATAACAAGTGACTGTACTAAAAAGTTCTGTATACTGTATTTAAAAGTATACTTAGACTTGTGATACTCGTAGTACAAAACATGTCCCAACAATTTATAACTTTTGTCTGTTTATTTAATAGCGCATTACACAAATGCTGAACGGGTCATCATGCCGGGTTCTCTCTCGAGTCATATTTCGTAATGACTGAGGGTCGTGACTCCCCCGCAGAATTAATTCGTTAGGGGAGTTCTCTTGTGCAGATACATCGTGGTAGGCGCCCAGGTGCTTCCACGGAAGACACATGTCCTCGGATATTGTGGTCCTCAAACATGTCGGTTTCCTCACGATGTTTTTCTTCACCGTTAAACGAGTGCAAATCCACACATAACTTGAAAATATAAGTCATTGGTGTAGGGCCGGATTCGAACCAGGGTGCGTGTGTATGAAAAGCAGACACTGGTACCGCTGAGCTACACTCGCTAACTTGTTTGTGAAATAGACACACAACTACTGAAGTATACTAACGTTTCCCATCATTCGTGCCCCCAGAGTTGGGTGAGCCGGCGGTGCCAGATCCATGCTCAGCTTGCAACGCCGCACCAATGTTAGCTTCCGCGGTGCTGGGGACAAAGTAAACAGTAAAAAAAAATTATATTGAACCATTTAGACAATCCAACAATCCTCATCAAATAAAAAAAGTTTTTTTTTAAATCAGTTCATAAATAACAGAGTAATCGCGTATACCCACAATAAAGGGAAAAAAACTTTTAGAAGACTTGATTGCCTCCTTTTTTCGAAGTCGGTTAAATAATAAGTCAAAACCTCTTTATAGAGAGAAAACATTATTAAAGTATTAATTCATGGAATACAACACAATTCAGAAGAACAAATAATTACTTATCTAGTTTAGTACTAATGATAACTATAAAAAGTGAGCTTTCACAAGGTTTTAGTTTAGAGTAAGGATGAAATAGTAACATTAGGGCATTAGGATTAGCTAATCATCACCATCGGATGCCATCTTCACATACAAGTTTGGAGGTCAATTGGCAAAATTTACGGCGGTCCCATGCTGCTTCTTTTAGATGCGGATAGCTCAGTTATATACTAGCAGGTAAACAAACGATAGATATCACACTAGGTCTATTCTTGTATGGTAACATTCAGTTTTCTTATTTAGTAGCAACATAGCAAAGAATCATGGAGTACCTATTTATAGATGTATTGTTTTATGTTTAACATACCTACGTATTGTTTTATGTTTAACATGCGTATTGTTTTATTGAGAAATAAGGCGGTAATACATTCCATGCGTCATAGAAATAAAACATGATGTTTAGTAAGCGATTCGTTTCCGTTTCTAGGCGTTTCCTAGAAAGATACACAAATCTTGCTGTTAGTTATTATTTTTAGCATAATTCCAAATAAGTCTACGAATAAAACCATAATAACCAGTACTGAACTTACTTTTTGCAGGTTTGCGTTTGACTTAGCATAAAATGAATGTGTCAATTGGCGATCTTACCTCTCTATCACACTTTACGAGAGAAAAAGATGGACATGACAAGCGCAAGCACACAGTTAGTAATCAAGTTTTACTTTACCTAGCGTACCTTTGTACCAAAGGCGGTTTGAGGTATCTCCGCTCGATGTGAGCCTCCACCGCGGCCAGCTTGTGTCGCGCGCGCGCCACTATCTCCGCGCCGGTCGCGTCCTCCGGCAAGGGGAGGCGCGAGGGACGCCAGCCCTTCACCTGCATAGCGGCCGCCGCTACACGCTCTTCTAGCTGCTCCACCTTAAAAGGCAAGGGAAGATTATGTTAGCTTAAGATAATCTATCAATTTTGAAATTACGGCAGTCTGTTGTATGTTTATAGACAGACTATAAAACGTAACAATTTCGAATAAATGCTTTTTTTTTACACAAAGAGTTACCTTACACAGAAGGAAAGAACCAAATATTAACCGCGGTGTTATGGTCACTTCACATAGTTTGAATTATCTACTCCTTTTTTACCTAAATGTGCGCGTGAGGACGAATTTTAAAATTAAATAACTGTAATATTTAGTTTATATACTAACCATATGCAATATCTGCATGTCTATCCGTCTAGCCGCCATCTTGTCTGTCTGTCTGTCTATATGTATACACTCACCATATGCAATATCTGCAAGTCTATCCGTCTGGCTGCAGCCGCGCTGTGAGTGTTGTCGTCAGGTCGCGGGTAGCCGCCATTTTGTGCGATCACTCGGTCGAGGTGAGAGATGGAGAGAGAGGTGCTGTTAACGTCTCCTTTTTCGATGTAGAGCTGTGGACAATAGATAAAATTATTGGACAATAGACACCTCGAACGTCGGTCCGAAAGTTCTTTCGGCCACTTTGGTTAGGAGGAGAGGGTGTGGCGGTGGTATATGCATGAACTCATCTAAAAACCATCAAGTTTGTTGTTCGAAGTCGGTTAAGGAGCAGTCGCAGCGGAAAAACATTACATATTTCTCCAGAGTGTCATTTACAATGGATTTCCGCAAAGTAACGCCTGATTCAATATCTTAAGACTATACCTTGTTATTGACAGTGGGCAGCTGGTGCAGCAGCGTGTTCTGCAGCTCCCGCTCCCGCACCCCGCGCGGGTGCAGCGTCTCAAGCAGCTCCCTCGCCTGCTCCGCCTCGGTGATGCGCCACCACCCGTGTCTGAGGGGAATAATAAAATAAAATAAATATTCGGGGACATTACTCACAGCGCCATCTAGCCCCAATAAAGAAATAAATATTAACAATAAATATTATCTAATAACGCTGATAGAGATAAAGAGTAAATAACAATTTTGGTCTCTATTGTATCCTGTGATTTGTTTGAATATTTGGATACTAACCTATTCACACTTAAGTTGTAATTTTTTATTTTTTCGGGTTTCTGAGACCCATATTGGAATGACCTGCCAAGTGTTTCAGTAATTCGGAACGTATCCGCTCGTAAACGAATCGCCAATCGTAGAACTCCTTATAACATCTATGATTGGTGGATAACTGTCTTTGATTGGCGTTGCGTTTCCGAGCGGAAACGTTCCAAAATTTGTGAAACACCCTGCTGGTGGTATTATATCTGGTAGATACTATAATATAGCAGCTATTCAATAACTTCTACGATTAGCTGTCTGATATACTAGTCTGAATATAAACTCGTTTTTGGAAGTAGTAAGTAAATCAAACAAAAATCACAACGTGAGCGAAAATTCATTTTAGTTCCGCTGGCTCCCATCGCATTTTTCCCAAAAAACTGACCTCAATTCCTTCGGAACAAATGTATTTTCCAATTTCGGAGGCAATCCATTCGCCTTACAAAGCTGCAACTGTTCCATCTCATCGGCCGACATCTGTATCGGCGGTGGGCTGTCACATGTCACGTATGTTGACAGAGCGTTGAAGTCGAGAAGACTAACCAAGATATAGACATAGTAGTATATTCATTGACCTTTAGCTAACCTACCTGTATCTATAGTCGTTCATACAAGTGCCAATTACTAGAAAAAGAGCATACAATACCAAATAAGAACATAACTCTACCAAAGTCAACTAACCGCAATTCCTTCGGAACAAAAGTGTTTTCCAATTTAGGAGGCAATCCATTCGCCTTACAAAGCTGCAACTGTTCCATCTCGTCAGGCGACATCTGTATCGGCGGTGGGCTGTCACATGTCACGTATGTTGACAGAGCGTTGAAGTTGAGAAGGCCGAGGGATGTGAGACTGTTCGCCTTCGCTTTTTGTGCGGCCGCGTCCAGTTTGAGCGAATCCGCTTGGAGTTCTTTCTCTAGGTCGTTGTCCTGGGGAATAAATGATTTGTTATTAGAAAAGACGAGGTAATACCCGCTTCATTTAACGTGACATCTATAAATAAGTATTTATAAGTAGTATTTAATAGTATATAAGTAGTATTTAAGTTGTGATTGACATTATGGTATTGGACATCTGTCTGAAAGAAATGATTTGATTTGATTTGATAAATGCTGGCGAAAATCATTCCATCCTTTTCGCACTAATAGAGGAACTGTATTGAGGCAAGAAGGGTGGAATTCTTTTCGCCGCTATTCATAGATGTCACGTTTGATTAACCGGGTCTTGTACGAATCATCTACAGGTTTGCTGTAGTATTGACGATACATAATTATGTACCTGAGTTTAAAATAATTTACTAAAACTTGACTATTTAAGCATGTAATTTTTTAAGGAAATTAGTTTTTACATATTCTTGTTTTTAACTTTACGTTATTAAACTCTTGCGTGTCCTTTACTATATTGCTACTATTCTTTTTCTGCTTCTGCAGTTGTGGTATTCACTTTCTGACATGGTCTTTACCTGTACATTAGTTACCGTTACCTGAAGGGTTACAAACTGTTACCTGTAAAGTTACAAACTCTTACCTGTAGGGTTACAAACGGTTACCTATAGGATTACAATCTCTTACCTGTTCCTTACAGTCTTCCTCTTCATCCCCAGCCTTCCTGTTAATGCTGGTGTCCATCATATTCTGGTCTAGTCCGGACATGGTCAGACTAGAGTCGTGGTATATACTGTTGGTTGGTACTTGTACGCTGGTCACCATGCTGTTTAGGGTGAATAGCGACGGATCATTTAGTAAGTGGAGGTTGTTCGACACGTCCCATTTGTGACCTGTGGAAGAAAATATATATGATTGTTTATTTTCCCTATTAAAAATAAATGTACGAGGGAATGGTCAAGCTAAAATTATACTTTAATAATTGAGAAATTGATGGTGAAATACACAAATGCTAGTGTTGCGATTTTACGATTTAAGTCCTAACTGTTAAACGGTGCAAATCGGTTTCGGATTCTCTGTTAACTTTAAACTACAATTAATCGGTATTCTGTGATGTGTTAACCAGTTTTTCAAGGCAAAACGGAACGTAGATAACAAAGTTGCAACAAATCAAGCGATAATCAAACATGAGTTTATTTTTCTTTAAATAAACTTAAAAAAATCATCTTACCTTGACACATAACAATCTCATTACAAGTGTGCTCATTATCACAGAACACCGGAATCTCTGTCTTCTCCTCGTTGATGTTATTCAAGAATGAGCTCTCGTGCCTTAGAATAGAGAACCATTTCCCTTCCAACATCTTTGTGTAGAGCAAGGAATGTGCTGACTCAACGTCCATTACTTCTTGTTTCACTTCTTTCGCCTGTTTTTCTTGTTCTTCTTTGATCTCTTGCTCTTTCTTGGCTGCGTCGAGCTGGGAGGAGACCGCTTCCGCCATCTTGCGGAGTTCTTCTAGATTGTTTACTGTGGAAAAAAATAATAAAATTAGGAATATGTCTTTTAAGCGTTAATAAGAAATGGGAAATTGGGACTATAGTTCAAGCGAGCTATACTACAAAATAATGAGTACTTTGAATTAAAACTTTCCCTCGAAGAAAGTGAACTGTCTGTAGATGCAAGTGAACAGCCTGTAGACAAAAGTGAACTGTCTGTATACGAAAGTGAACCGTCTATAGGTGAAAGTGAACTGTCTATAGATGAAAGTGAACATTTGATATTTTAGTGACTTACCAAGATTATCCAAACATACTCGTACGTCAGTAAACTTTCTCTAGACGCAAGTAAACTTTCACCCGATATATCAGTACTACGAGTATCTCTACATATCACTTACCAAGATTATCCTTACTATCTTCCTCAACTTTCTCCTCCTGTTTGACCGGATTTTCCACCTTCACAATCTCCTGTAGTTTGTCCACTGGCTCCGCCTGCGCCGCGTACAGAGACTTGTTGTGCGACGGTTTCTATACAAGGCACTTATGCCACTCACCTTGTCTATGGTATATCTAATCCATAAATGAAAATAAACTTTTCAGCCACTGCGTCTTTACATGCACGTAGTTAGTAAATGAACATTATTTCGATGTAAGTGAACCGTCTGTAGATGAAAGTAAACCGTCTGTAGATGAAAGTGAACCGTCTGTAGATGAAAGTGAACTTTAGACATTTTAGCGAATGACTTACCAAGATTATCCTTACTATCTTCTTCCACCTTCTCCTCCTGTTTGACCGGATTCTCCACCTTGACAATCTCCTGTGGTTTGTCCACGGGCTCTGCCTGCGCCGCGTACAGAGGCTTGTTGTGCGATGGCTTCTGCACCAGGAAGGCGGTGGGGATGGAGTCCTCTATATCGAGCATATCGTCCTGCTCGCTGTTCTTGTGCTGAATGTACTTCTCCTCCATTTTTATCGATGATCCTGTGAAAGGATGAGGTTGTTTAATATTGTTAGCACG
This sequence comes from Macaria liturata, assembly GCA_964023185.1. NCBI lineage: Eukaryota > Metazoa > Arthropoda > Insecta > Lepidoptera > Geometridae > Macaria > Macaria liturata. The sequence continues at coordinate 13,010,553 of OZ026810.1, read as the reverse complement.
AATGTTTGGAAAGAAATGCTTTTTTTTCATAACTAACTGATAAAACAGCGGATAAAAAACGATTATTTATTCATATATTAAGTATTGAACAAAATATTCAAAATAATTACTGTGTTCTATTAAGTCTCAGTTCCCCAACCTAACTAAAGTATTCTAGTGAGTTATTTTGTCAAGTGCTAAACCCGAACTATGGCTGTTTAACTTAAACTTTTAGTGGAAATTCAGCGAAAATAATATTACGCAGGTTCGAATCCTGCCTGGGTCGTGATTATATAAAAGTATTATTTTCTTATTTTTGACATTATTTATGCGTTGTTTTTTAAACATAAACAGGTAAGCACTTGACCACAGTTAGCTTGATGGTGAGCAATAGCTGTGGCCTAAGATGGAGCTTGATTATAATTAATTCTCTCTCTCTTGAGTCGTTTTCCAAAGTCAAAGTCAAAGTATTTATTGTACTATTGTGTTTTCAATAAAATGTTGCAGATCTTTTATGCATAATTTAGTACATGAACAACACAATATACCCTCAAAGGGTGTTTACAAATAATTTTAATTGTTGTGTGCGGGCCGGTCTATTTGTTTTTTTATTATATTGTGTTTGTATAGAAAATCATCAATCATTTAAATTATCATCATTAATATATTCGTCAACTGTATAGTAGCATTTATGTATCAATAATTCTTTTAATTTGTTCTCGAATATGTTGGTTTTGTCAATATTTTTTATTAGGTTGGGTAATTTATTATATATATTTATGGCCATAGCATTTGGTCCAGAACTATGCATTTTGAGGCGGGATTTTTGAATTTTTAATTTATTAAGGTACTGTGATCTTAGAGGGTATTGTCGGTTTTGGTTTACTTTTTTGAAAAAATCGGGATATTTTTTTATAAATTTACATAATTCTAAAATATAGATACTCGGTACGGTGAGTATCTTATATTTTTTAAAGAATGGTTCGTGAAAGTGTTAGGGTTCGATGTTAGCCAGAATTCGAATTAATTTCTTTTGTCTCAAAAATAAGTTATTTACGTCTGTGCTATTGCCCCATAATATTATACCGTATCTAATCCATGAGTAAGCATACGCATAATATGCCGAGAGCGCTGTAGGCTCGTCGGTAGCACAACGAAGTTCTGCAAATGCGTAGGTGAAGCTTGACAGTTTAGAGTTTATCTTTTTTATATGTTCTTTCCAGTTAACGTGTTTGTCAATTTCTAGGCCTAACAATGTTGCCGCGTCTACACACTGTAATTTGCTATTGTTATATGTAAAACTGATGTCAATGGGTTTTCCTTCACCGTTAAGCGAGTGCAAATCCACACATAACTTAAAAATACAAGTCATTGGTGTAGGGCCGGATTTGAGCCAGGGTGCGTCTGGATGAAAAGCAGACACTGGAACCGCTGAACCACACTTGGTTTTATGATTAATTAGAACTGGGTAAATAAAATGACAACTACCTTCAACTTTGCCCCCTCCCTGCTTGACATTAGGTTCATATTTGATTATCTGCGTGTGGTCACTTAAGTTCAACTCGGATTTGATGCTCTTCAGTTCCATTTCTGTCTTGAGAGCTTCTTCCTTCTTCTGAGCTTCCGTCTCTTCTTTCTTGTCTGGATCTTCTTTCTTTTCTTTAGCACCTGAAAAAAAACATAAGAAAAGTAAGAAATTGTTGCAGATTTATAACTAAGCGAGCTGTTATCAACCATGAGGCTACCCTCCTACACATAAATAAGTTTTATTTGGTTTTCTTATTATGGAATGAGAATGGCGAATTCTGGGATCGAGAAAGTATCAAGCCGCCCTAAGAGCCTCTGACATGGCTTAACGACTGCCGTACTAGATAGACAAACAGCCGGGACCTACAATTTAATTTTATTGGGTATTTAATTGTTATCAATTCTGATATCACAATCACCCAGAGAATTCTTGAGTTTTTAATCCCCATGTCTGTCCGATATGATTTAAATGTACGACAAAGGAACAGTAAGACTCAAAGGAATACGAAAATTTTCTTCTGGCCAAACGCCGTGGTAGTACTCCTTGATCTCAGATTGTGCCGATTCCAAAATACCCCTACCCGAAACTAATGGACCCGGGTTCGAATCTTACTTGACGACATATTATTGCATTTTTAGCACTACAAAAAATTTCTTTACATTATAATGACCAAGTTAGCAACAAAAATATTCAAAATATACCTTTTTTCCTCTTAACAGGCGGCTGCGTAGTTTTAGCGCTGGCCGCGGTCTCCAACGTGTCGTGGTACTCCATAATCTCAGGTTGCGCAGACTCCATCCCCTCGACGAAGATACCGCCACATTTGCCCAGAGACCAGTAGCGGCGCCAGTATCTAATGGAAAGGAAAGCAAATGTTGGTTTTATATAAAAAATACACATTCAGATGAAATTGATATAAAATGCATCAGTGCATCTACAACTAATTATTACTTAAAAACTTGGTGTATTTAACGATCTAAGTTTTGGAGCTATTATGTTCAAATATTCGCCACCAGAGGCTCCATATTCATTTTATTTAGTCTAATGACGAACTTGAAAATAACGAATAACATCAAATTTTAATAACTCAAAAACGGTTAGTCCTATCGTCACAAAATTTGGCATACTTGTAGTTTAGTTCAATATTAATATCTCCTCATCTTCTTTTTATCGAATGCTCTGGTGTCAAGAGTTTATCAAGCCGCCCTAGAGGCCTCTGACATGGCTTAACGACTGCCGTACTAGACAAACAGCCGGGACCTACAACTTAACGTGTCATCCGACCCACGGAAGCGCCCAATATGGAATGCCACTTTTTGGTCACCCATCCGCGTACTGACCGCGTCGACCTTTGCTTAACATTGGTAATCGCGATTGCTTCCGCTAGCTGAGCTACGGGCGCTAAATATTATTTGCATTGAAAGATAGAAAGAAAGAAAATATATTTATTGAGACACACACAAACTTAAAGTTATTTACTTACTAACCTTACATTTTAAGAATGTGATGCCCCCAATACAGCCGCAACTCAGCCTAATGCTGACAACTGACTGCTGACTGGCACAGGTCAATTCATTCATGGTCATTGGTCAAGTGGTTGTCGAGTTATACCTGTCTTGTCCGTAGCAAGTGGCTCGCAGCGCGTGGCAGCCCGCGGTCAGCTGCTGTTGTTGCTGCTCTGACTGACGGAGAAGCTTTTCTAATTTCTTTTGTAACTCTTCTGAGGATAGGTTCTTGTCTTCATCCTGAGGGGAAGTAATAATAAATTTAATAAGTAATAAAGTATAACGGATCATGTTTAAGAAATCTAAATATATAAAACTCAAAGGTGACCGACTGATTGACTGACTGACTGACTGATATAGTGACCTATCAACGCACAGCCCAAACCACTGGACGGATTAGGCTGAAATTTGGAATGGCGGTAGATGTTATGACGTAAGCATCCGCTAAGAAAGGATTTTTGGAAATGCCACTTTTAAAAGGGTGAAATAGGGGATGCAAGTTTTACTTCTTAATGCGAGCGAAGCCGCGAGGGCCCAAGTTTATCAATAAATAATTGTCTATCTCTATCTATATATATGTCACCGTAAGATTGTAAAGATCGTTAGATTACAAACTATCTAGCGAGATTGTAAACTATCGATAGATTGTGAACCGTATCATCTTCGAGTCCAACACTTGCACTACAACAGGACTAGGCTCCTCCTCGTTTCGCTCGTCGTCGCATGTGCGTGGTAGAAAGCAACCTAACGAACCTAATCTTACCTCCTGTCACAGACAAGTGACTTCGCAATACCTAAACATAGAGCGCGAGTTGCATTCCGTCCTACGCCGGTTCACAATTTGACGGCTTCACTTCGGTAGATTACAATATAGCGAATCTAACGATCTTTACAATCTAACGGTGATATATACAACATACCTCCTCTGGCTGCGCTCCCTCGCTCTCCAGATCGCTCGGCACCTCATCCCCCATCACACTATCTTTATCTTTCTCTGCGGGCGAGCACTCCTCCTTGTTATTATTCAGCATCTTTCTAGAAAGGTCCTTGATGGGAGACAGTTCCTTATCGCTCTCCTCTGTGACGTCTTTGTAAGGGGACGGTTCGTCCGTTTCCGTCGCCTCTTCGGCTTTCTTAGGCGTCTCCGATTTCTCAGAGTGTTCTGTGGAATAGAAAAGACGATACGGTATAAGAAAAAAACAAGACATATCACACAGTATAGTTATAAGTTGATAACACACACAAACGCACAACATATTAGTGAATTGAAGACTTAGTTTTAGTACATAACATATTGTGAAAACCCTTTTCTATAAGATGAGAAAATGCATGTACAATTATTAGGAAAAACAATATCGAATATATGTGTGTAAAGTGTAGAAATGGAACTATAAACTGGAACTTTTTCAACACTAATTAATTTACACATGTCGACAGAATTTATAGTGAAACAAAAGTTTATTATAGATGACTCTTCATTAGGAAAGGGACAAAAAACTAAACAAGTAAGTAACAAGTGGCGCCGACATGTTTGAAGATCACAATATCCGAGGACATGTCTTCCGTGGAAGGACCTGGGCGCCCACCACGATGTAACTGCACAAGAGAACTCCCCTAACGAATTAATTCTGCGGGGGAGTCATGATGAAATACGACTCAAAGAGAGATGTATGTATTCACAAAAAAAAAAGTTTGTCCTCAAACATGTGGGTTTCCTTACGAAGTTTTCCTTCACCGCTAAGCGAGTGCACTTAACTTGAAAATACAAGTCATTGGTGTAGGGCCGGATTCGAACCAGTGTTCGTCTGGATGAAAAGCAAAAACTGGAACAGCTCAGCCACACTCGCTTTTTTACTTTTTTTCTGTATACTTATTATACGATGAGGAATGAGACGCGCTTACCATCATCAGTGGCGTGTGTCTCGCTCCGGCCGAGGTTGGCGGCGCTCTCCTCGACCAACTTCTGCATCCGTTCCAACGCTAGCGCCTGTTGCTTTTCAGTTTGTTCTGAACGCGACTTGCGCTGGTGCAGTACGCGCAATCTGTGAACAAAGTGTATTAAGATTAGGCATATTTCGCAAAGTAAATATCTATCATAATACATTAATTTATTATCTACATCAGAAATAAATATGATATTGAATCAGGCGTTACTTTGCGAAAATCCATTGTAAATAAAACTCTGGAAATGTATATAGTGTTTTTCCGCTGCGACTGCTCCTTAACCGACTTGAAACAACAAACTTGGTAGTTTTTAAGCGTGTTCCTTCATATACCACCGCTACACTATTCCTCAAAGTGGCCGTTGTGGCTTTTATGATCTTACTAACACCACACTCTGTGTCTTCACTTTGCCGAAGGAAAACAACAAAACTGGAAGACCATTACGATTCAAGGCATTTATTTGTCTATCAGTAGGCTTAGAAACGACAAAATTGCGACGAATAATTTGTCAACTTCAACTGTCTAAACACGAGAATATGTATCATATTGTGACGCTCCATGTCGACACAGATAACAAAAAAAACATAGGCCTATAAAAATAGGCATATTAGCACTGCTAGAGATATAGAAACGTCTCGATATTTGTCGATAAAACCACGAGAATCTTACCTAGTTTTGTGCATCATAAGTCTTATGGACTATTGGTACTCTATGGTTAAGCGAGCTACGTTGCGGGCATCCGCTAAATTTCAAATAATTTTATTAGTAAACCCTTAGTGCGGGTTTAGCGCTTAGTAAAAATATAATTTATAGTTAGGATTGTGTTATACTTCTGTATTCTGTGGCATGATAAACATCTTACATAAAGTCTTTGACTTAGTTACTACTTACATTAATTTGTTCACTCAGTATTATATCATTCATTCATTCATTCACTCACTCACTAGCGAATAAGTAGATTTTAAGCGACACCTACTACATTCATTCGTTCACTTTGTATGATAAACTTCATTCAATCATTCATTCATTCACTCACTAGTAAGTAAGTAGGTTTTTTCAACTTATAGCTCAAAATTGGAACTCGAACTTACCATGAGCGACGCTCACATAAACGACAATGTAGTCAACATTTTTTATACATTAAAAACACACTCACTTCCTAATCTTCATGTCCATCAGATAGCGCTCCTTCTTGAGCTGGTTGAGGTGCTCGAGCGAGCCGTCAATCTGCCGCAACACAGCCTTGTTCTGCAGCAGCTCGTTGCACAGGAACGAGAGTATCTTCGCTTTGAATGTCGCGTTGAGGCCCAGGAATGGTTTGTCGCGGAGCGCCTCTGTGGAATAGAAAAAAAAAACATTATCACGAGCGAAAGTTAGTTGTTCATTCGTGTGTATTTGTATTTTATGAGTACCCACGGCTTGGTAAGCGAAGTGTATGAAGACCTGTGCAACGGTGGCTGGATGATATTAGAAAGTTAGAAGGAAACATCTGGACAAGAACAGCGCAAGACAGGGAGTATTGGCGTAAGAGGGAGGAGGCCTATACCCTGCAGTGGTATTATCTCATTAGGCTGATGATGATGATGAAGTATTTATTGTGTTATTGTTTTTTAACGTAGTTCGAGTCGTCCCCCGTCGGTCTCAACTAAAGACCAGCGCTGACTGTTCGCAGTCAGCACATGCTGAGTTGAGGCCGGCTTGTAACAAGAAAATGTGTATGTGCAAAATGTGTTTGTCTTTTTTCTTTCCTTAATATCTTAGCTGTGTTCGTACTGTGTTGTTAACTTTTTGTTACAAAATAAATACTTTCCATTTTCAAGTTCTTTTTAGTGAGCAAGTGAGTCAAGATTCTTTTTATATTTTAGTGAGCGTACTGACGCATACTTATGGAATAGAAAGTCAATGAATGGGATTGACATCACGATGCGCTCCGCGGAGGGAAATTGTTACGTCACTCCCATACATTGGCTTGGTTTGGTTTGTTTGACAAATTTTCGTACTGCTCTAAGGGATTCTGACATGGCTTGACGCCTGCCGTACTAAGACAAACAGGCGGTCCCTACAATTTAACGTGTCATATAACATATTTTATGATATGAAAGAAGCGCCCGTAGCTCAACTAGCTGAGGCAATCGCATGCGAGTACCAATGTTAAGCAAAGGTTGACGCTGTGACCGAAAAGGGGGAGTCTCTGCGGGGGAGTCACGACCATCAGTCATGATGAAATACGACTTAAGATAGAGAAACTAAATGGTACTCACCAGATAATTTATAAGTATGATTGCTATGCAGATGTTCGTAATACTGCAGATTCTTGGTGGTAGCTATCGTGTGTTGAATCTCTGCGTCTGTTTGGTGATGGTCGGCGATACGGCGCTCTTTTTCTCGCTCGGCTGTTAGACCTGGGGAATGAGAGAGAGGGAAGAGATTAATGTTGTTTGATGAATATTATGAATAAGTTTTGGAACAAGTTTTAGCTCTATGAGCGGGCCACAAGGGGCCCGCAAGCGTTTTTTTTTACATGAGATTGGTTTACCTTTCACTATAGCCTGCCCGATGTTAAGCATTGGTGCTAGCAATCCAAAGCTTAAGCGTAAATGTGGTTAAGCAGTAGATTTTTTTTGTTTTAACGGAAACAGGTTTGCTTTTGACTATAGTTTGCCTGATGGAAAGCAAGTGACGAATCATTTAGATTTTTGATATTGAAATAACATAGTCTACTTCTTACGATTTTCTACTATTAGCAAACTTTGTTTTATCTATAATTGATGATAAAATCCATCATCTAGATGGATAATGATGATGATAGAAAAGGTAACATAGATAGATTAATGCTTTATTACAATTATAGACACACAAATAAAATAAAACACAATTCAAACAGAAGAAAATTTTAATCTTATGCCACAAATGGCGGCCTTATCGCTGAAAGCGATCTCTTCCAGACAACTGTAGGATGGAGAGGAAATCATAGAGAATACTTGACGGTTATCATATCCAAGAGCGTCTGGCAAGTCTCCACTAATTATTTTTTTAATTAAAAAAAACATCAAACGTGGTATCAAATTACCAAATGGTATGGTATCAAAAGTATCGCCAGTCATATCTTAATCTTTAATTATTTGTTTTAAAAAAATGTACCTGTCAGTGCCTTAACTTCTCCAGTAGCGTTGGCGTACAAATATATCCGCAGCACTTCGCTGAGGTTGTGCGGAGTGATGTCTCCCATGCGTATGGCGTGACCGAGCAGCGTCGTGTGCCGCCCCGGGTGCGGTATGCCGGGGTCTTCTGTGGATTGGGAAAAGAGGTCAATATTAGATCTTCTTATTGAATGAGAGCGGCCAACTCTGGTGTCGAGAGTTTTCAAACCGCCCCAAGGGCCTCTGACATGGCTTAACGACTGCCGTACTAGCCGGGACCTACAATTTAACGTGTCATCCGACCCACGGAAGTGTCCAAAATGGAATGCCACTTTCCGGTCACCCATCCAAGAACTGACCGCGTCGACCTTTGCTTATTGCCTCCGCTAGCTGAGCTACGGACGCTTCGTAAAAATCGATCAACACTAAAACTCACTTACATAACGTTTCTCGAACGAATTAAGCGACAAAATTTCTCAGTAATAAAGGGCTGAAAGCGGCTCATAATATTGTTGTTCAGTTTGTAAGTTTGGGTTGCACGTATAATGATATACGCGTATATCCAAACACTCACTTGTTGGGCCGAGTGGTAGACCTGATAAGCCGGGGGTGCACTGAGTGCACCTTCGTTTATGATGGTTCGCCGCGTGGCTGCAGAGTGGTATTAGAATGTATGTATGTAGGATTTATGAACCTGTACTGCTATTTTATTTATTTATTTATTTACATTATGAAAACGAAAAAGACAACAAAAAGAAAAGGTGAAATTATTTACCGACCACATGAAAAAAAACAAAGTAAACAGCGTAAGCAATATGTTTAGTCTAACAATGTCTCTGACATCCATTGTCGGAGGAAGTATAAACGGAACAAAAAAAAAAAGAAACCCACACTGTGTAATCTCGCCCAGGTTGGACCCCTGACTTTAACATCATCGCAGACTCATCTTGCTCTATTTATTGTCCCGTTGGCTTTTATTATAACACAATCATCATATATATATTTCCTTATCAATAGCATTAATATCTAGCTATTACTCCTACAAATGTCCCGTTATATTTATCTCTTTTATCTTTCACGTATGTATTTCTATCCAACCACGCAAGTATCTTCACCAATTCACCACATGTATTGGAAACAGATATTTCTAGTATTTACTTTAGTCCTAGTATATTACAAAGTATGTATCTGTAAATACTGATGGACGAGCAAATTTCCCCCGACACAGGGTGACCTAGTGGGGGAAATATAGTACTTATAATTTGTGAGCTAATGTTTATTCCTAAGTAATATATAAGCAATATAGTTGTAACCAATAGTGTGCAAATAAACGATTATTATTATTATTATTATTACATCAATATGTAGCTGTTTATAACAGCTACCAATAGCTGTTATAAACAGCTGTTATAAATAGCAGTGGAGCGTACTTACCGATAGCGGTAATAAGGAGCTGTGTGAGCACTTGCACCAGCTCCTCCTCCGCGTCCGGACAACAATCAGGCAGGAGGGCCATTTGGAACGTGTTGAGGGACGGGATGGCATCCATGTCTGGAAAGAGAGGCCAAAATGAGTATATATATTTTCATATTAAGTTATCTAGCATTGCCATCCAGTGTGGTACTGCGGCCAGTATGCTGGGCACGCTGCCCTCTGGTAATGGGCTTAGACTAGCACTTAGACTATCTTTAGGCTTTTCTAAAGATTTTCTAAGCGCCACCTTTTTTGTTATGGATAGAAGTAGTATGTTTAGTTTTGTGTCGGACTCGGAGCTAATGTGACTCCACTACCGACTAAAACCTGCCACGATATCCCTTCGTCTCGGCAAGGACGGATTTCGCGGACAAGCGAGCAATACTCCTCCACAATTCCCGTTAAGAAGATACCTATTAACGAGTTTAAGGAGATAGTCACTACAAGGTTTATATATTTCCTCACCAAATCCGAGCGTCTGTCCGAAGTTGTGTATAAACTCGTACACCTGCAGTATGTCCGCCACGGCCTGTCCCGGCAGCTTGAGGCCGGGGATCCTGTTTAAGGTCGGCAGCGGCTTCGAGTCTGACAGGGTTGAGTCTTCTTGCGGTCGCCTGGAAGGAAATATGGTTTCTTCGATCATCTCAATGAGAAGAAACTTGTAATGCTGCTGGACTGGTAGAAATAGAGATGGATATTTGTAAAAAATAAACGTTTTTTTTTTATATTTAATAAGTACGCTTCGCTCGCATTATTTCAGGATGAAAATCCTGAAGCCTATGACACTCCTAAAACATTATGCTACCTACCTAAATACCAAAATTCATGATGATCCGTTCAGCCGTTATTGAGTTATGAGCGTTTGAATAAATAGATAAACAGATAAAAATTATTAAAAAAAAACTGAAGTAATGCGAGCGAAGCCTCGGGCGTACACTAGTTCATATTATATCTGTTCTGTTCTTACCTTAGCTCAGCCAATAGTTCCATCTCTCTCCTGCGCCCCCGGAGTTTCTTCTCCTTTACAAGAAGTCTATCGAGAAGACTCTGATGTTTCCGTCTCTCTCTTTCTTCCCATCTCTTTCGGGCATCCAATTGGCGGATGAAAGACGTGTGTTGCCGTCTCCTTTCTCTCTCCTGTGTATGAAAGAGACACAACATTAAGATTTAACTTTATTTATATCTGTTTTTATCTAAAAACTCTAGAGAAATATGTAGTGTTTTTCGCAGCGGAAAAACACTCCAGAGTTTTCATTTATAACGGATTTCCGTAAAGTAACGCCTGATTCAATATCTTATCTTTTTTTATATTTTTCATGACTAGAGACGATTAAAAATTATGGTTCATGTTAATCGTATTAATGTTTGGTAATAAATCTGTTTGAATTAAATTTCAATCAAAATAGATTTGATCGTTTTACTGCCATGTCAAATGCAGCCAACTTTTAAAATGTAAAGTAATATAGCAGTGTGATTAGTCAAAAAATTTGCACAAATTTTCAAAGATTAAAACCAAAACATGCAGCGATTATTATTCACATATGTATTTGTTATATATCGTATTGACAGATGTCATAATAGTATGTATCTACCCCGTTACTTTTAAGTAGTTACTAAGTGATACATATTATCTACCCGCTTTATTAAATACATCAGTCTCAATACAAATGGCGTTTGACTGCGACATACGATCCCTGATTACGGATAAACTAGTATTTACGAGTAATAATGTGGTAATACCAAAGCACGTTTCACAAAAGAAGTCATAAACTAAAAGTTTAATTTCCCTGTTTTAATTTTCAATTGTCTTAAATAAGTGATAAATGTAGAACTCCCATTTTTTAGAACAGAATTATATCTACCAGGTTTCTTTTATGAAAGACTTTATAAAATGATTTTCATTCGCTTAAACTTACCTCGTTAATATATTTTTGCTGCACAGCGCCGAGCCCAAACGCACACATTGGAAAAAGAAAAAAACACACACATAAAGGTCACACGTAGACACATTAATAAAGCACACATATGGAAGAACACATATATTCGGGGCATAATACTTAGGAATAAAGGAATACAAGTCCATAAGGGAAGTAGTGAAGCACCCGTAGCTCAGCTAGTGGAGGCAATCGCATGCGATTACCAATGTTTAGCAAAGATCGACGCGGTCAGTACGCGGATGGGTGACCGAATAGTGGCATTCCATTTTGGGCGCTTCCGTGGGTCGGGTGACACGTGAAATTGTAGGTCCCGGCTGTTTGTCTTGTACGGTAGCCGTAAAGCTATGTCAGAGGTTATTAGGGCGGCTTGATAAACTCTTGACACCAGAGTTGGCCACTGTCATTCGATAAGAAGAAGAAAGGAAATAATATTTCTAGTTGCATAAAGTCATATGACATGTACATTCTTTCAAGTCCTTTCTCTTTAGACATAATTTAGATTGATTTTTATTTTAGGGCAACTGTCTGTTGTTTGTTATAAAACCAAATAAAAAAAACATTGGCAATAAATCTAAAGCTCCCGAAGGATTCTGTACACCTACATTTTGTATTTTTTTGCAAATGTTTGGGTAAGTGGTTAACTGGATTACATGAGCCTACAATATTAATAAAATACTCAAGGATTTGGGTTTCAAACTCTTTCAAAAACAAAATTTAAAATAAAGGATTTTTGATATGGTGATAGATGGAACCATTATTATTATTATTATGATTTTATATAATAAAAATCTTTATTCCTGAAATACTTATAATTTGATAAAGAACCATAATTATAAGTAGATAACTCAATCGTTTTTAAACTCTACAACCATATCACACCACCTTTATCTTAATTGTAGCAAAATTAAACTACATAAAAACAAGAAAATTAAAAACAACACACAAGTTATTACAACAGATATTTTTAGCCAAGGATTTAGCACACAGCGAAAAAAGCGATGTTATGCAAACGAATATTACCTGTTCTTTTAGCAGCATGGCTTGTTGTCTTTTTATCTCTCTCTCCTGCAACAACACGGCACTCGTTTGGGTGGGTTTGATACTAGATGGCGCTTATATTTATATTGAATTACGGTCAAGTGCAAACCCATTTCTTGTAAAAAAAGTGAGTGCTCGTGACTTTGCTCGCATTAAGAAGTAAAAACTTGCATCCCCTATTTCACCCCCTAAAAGTGGCATTTCTAAAAATCCTTTCTTAGCGGATGCCTACGTCTTAACATCTACCTGCAAGCCAAATTTCAGCCCGATCCGTCCAGTAGTTTTATATATTTATTAAGTCCACCTTTGAGTTTTATATATTTAGCTTACTAATTCTCTTTTTAATAAACTTAGGGAGGTTTATACGACATAAATGGCGATTTTGACCAATTACAATTCGTCTTTTTTATAACTTAGGTGGGGTTAACACTAGATGGCGCGTTTAACCAATTGCTATAGGTATTTATAAATAAAAAATGAATTGCTGCAATGTATGAACGCACATAACATAACTATAGAACGACTCTACCAAATTAGATGATTCTTTTTATATATGTTCCTTTATTGACAAACAAGATTTTTTTAGAAATTCGTAATCGTAAGATTATTTTTTTTATAATACCGTAAAGGTTATGTCTTCTCAGTCGCATTTGCATTCCTTTTTGTTGTACACCACATTCTTTTTTCCCTTTATGCTTATTTCTCTCTAGGCAAAGACTTTCAGCGACAAGGCTGCCGCTTTTGGCACTAGTTTAGATATGATTTGTTTTATGTACGGTTTTTTTTTATTTGTACCAACAATAAAGAGTTTATCTATCTATCTATCTGTCTATTTGTAATGAAAGTGCGTTAATTACAAACCTGTTGTCTTTTAACTTGTTCTTCTATCTTCTGCCTCTCCAACTCTTCCTGTTTTTTCCGCTTAGCCTTCATTAACAACAACATCGAAAGCGGTACAGCAAATTATAAGTTAGGCCAGAACATGAAACAAAAAAAATAATTTTAAATAAAGTAAGTAAGTAAGTATGGCTTCAAATAATATAAATCGTAAGTTTATTTAGTTAGAATATTTTTTTTAGAAAATAAATTTACAAGAAATGTAATATTGATTTAATCGATTCTTGTATATTAATAATTAGGGTTTTTCATTTAGTATTATTGTTATTGTTTCGAAATTTAGAAATAATTATGTACAATTACATAAAAATATACATTATAAATATACAAGAGATATTTGAAAATAATAACGAATAGAAGAAAAGCATATAAAAGAGCGTGCAATTTCAACTTTTGTTAAAATTATTATATAAAAAAATTAGTAATTAATGTACCTATATAATTGAAAATTAAAGTAAATTACTTGAATTGTAAATTAAAGCAATTTCCCACAAAATAGCAGTTTCCATTGCCCGTTTATAAAAATAATGAGGGATTTTCCAAAACCAAATTTAATTTAGTAACAAATGTCGCTAAGAGATGGCGCCACTCAAGCGCGCCTTAATTTGGTCCCTCTTAATAATCAAGATGGTTCTGGAAAATCGCTCATTGGTTTACCTAATATTTATACCATATTATTAGAGATACGTAGTATACGTGTAGTGGAAATGTCATGGTTTCGATTTTATGCGTCAAATTTCTTCATAACATATTATTGTGTTAATAAAATAATTTACATAAAAATTATACTGAATTTAGTTATTTTACTCGTTGATTGGTTTTGAGCAGGACAGTTAAGGTATCAGAAATATTTTCGATTAAAATGCGAGTAAAATTTAAATACTTTCAATCTTCAGATTTTAATATGGGAAAGTTAATTTTAGGCATTTTAACCCTTGTTTTGATACTGTACAGCAACTATGTACACCATAAATATGATTTTATGAGTTAGTTTGTCAAGTGCTAAACCCGCAATATGGTTGTTTAATTTAAAAAAAATGGAAATTGAGCGAAAATAATCAAATATATGATATTTTTTTCAATATACAGTATTGCCGCAATTTTGCCTTTTTGCAGAGAAATTGCACAAAATCGAAACCCATTTAAATTAATTAGTGTAATAAAATATACTCGGAAATGTTAGTATTTTAGCTAAGTTCCAGTGCAATTAATATTTCTCTTCGACGTACCGATCCGTACGCGTCCTTATTAAATTGCTGGACCGTTATTGATAACGCTCCGTCTTTTCCGATATTAAAGCTTCCTTTGCTCAACTTCTTTGCTATCATTTCGTTGATTTGTTCATCGTCTTCACTTAGATCTATGACATCTTTTAGTACAGATTTAGAAGGGCTTTCTTTTTCTATCAGCACAGAAGCGGAATCTTCTTTGGGCATAAGCATTAGATTCTGCGACATAAATTCGTTTTTGGCATCAATGTATTTTTTCTCTAATGATTTCGGGTCGTTTTGCCCCGCTTTCAATTTGGACCAATCACAGCCGTTTATGAATTCGGAGATTCTCGAATAGGATTCGATCAGTGTTTCCATATTGGTTTCTTTCTCTTTCTTTTTTTCGGGCGCCTTCAGGAGAGAAAAGTCGAAATTTTTGTTTTTCGGTTTTGGAATATCGAACGCGGCTTTTTCGGCGAAATGCTTCATTTTGTCTAACGCGTTGTATTCTTCGACCTCTTCTTTCCACGTTCCATGTTCAAAATTCAGAGTTTTGATTGGTGAGTTCTCTTTTGGTCCTGTTACGGGTATGAGCGAGAGAGATATAGGTGGCATAGTTCTGTCTTTCTTGCTCGTTTCTGGAACTTTCCAATCGTCTTTTGGCATCGGCAGTGGCTCTATCGTCAGTTGCGTTCGATTTCTGTTGATATGCTGTCCCCCAAACAGGTTTTTATTAATTTGTCGGCTCTTCATTTATTATCAATTAGATTTTTGACAACATTGTCAATAGTAGTTTGTTTTTAGCACCCCCGATAGTAAATTTATAGCCCAAGTTTAGATTTTACATACATATAGATAGATAAAATACATATTAAAAAAAATACTAATACACACAACTACTTTCTAATAAAGCTAAGAGTTCCAATGCTATCTACTGAAAAGCGAAAAGTTTTGGGTGTTTTTATTTGTACTAAGCAAATCCTTTAACTAACACTATCTAAACTTTTTGAATATTATGACGATAAATAATGCAATTTTTTCAAGCCCACTATACAACGAAATAAGTAAAAAAAAATTATGTTTTCTATGGTTTCCAAGATATAAACAAATAAACTTTATTTTATTTATTTATCATACTGGAAGGTCCTTTAAATGGCAACCCAGACACTTTTCGCTTTTTTGTTGTAAAGAGTTTCTACGTAGGTGAGCACAATGTTGCCAAGCATCAAATTGATAATAAAAATGAAACATACACAAGCACATTAACAAACATAGAATATGGAAAAATACAATGTACTATAATTGAATTTCGTAGCTCTCACATTTTTGAATAAGTTTAGTTAAAATTTATTCGATTTCGAAATCATAGAAAAAATTAAGTAAACCTAATTAACAAATGAAATGATTTGGCCATTTAGTACTAAAAGTGTATATCATTATGTTAATATGACATAGGCAAGTTACTCACAAATACAGATACTTAAAGAAAAAATATACAATAACCTGTACTCGCTCTTCAGTTTAGGAAACTTCAATATATTGTAGATTGGAAATATTTACTGTTGTTAAGAAAATGAAATCAAAATGAAACAAAGGTTTGAGTTCTTATTCTTTTTAAAATACGAGAACTACATCCATCTAATTAAATTAAAAAAAAAAACACAGACAAAACAATATAAAAACCCCCAATATATCTAAATATCTATGTATTACAAGATTACAATACATTTACCCAGAAAAACACAATTGTAATATTACCTCTAGTAATTGTTGACTTCGAGCTTCCTTCTCGCGTTTGACCATTTCTTGCTTTTCAGATCGCTCGATCTCTCGAACTAGACGAGCCTGAAATATTAAAAGGAAATTAATTATTTATAAAAAATAAAGCACATTTATCCAATTATATTTATTAATATATTACATCGCGGACTGGATATAACTATCTAGTAGATTTTATCCGCGTTAATCCCGGATAAAACGTAGCCTATAATGTAGCCCACGATTAAATCTACCTCCGCACAAAATATCAACTGAAGCGGTGCGGCTGTTTGAGAGATAATGACAGTCATACAAATTACATACATACATTCATACATCTTCCATACAAACTTGTTGTTTTTGTACCCGATCTCTGTTCCTATATCAAATTTCATCTCAATCTATCGACCCGTTTCAGAGATAATGACAGTCATACAAATTATATACAAATTCCATACACCTCTCATACATTATTTTCTTTATTTGTTCTGAATGTATGAGTGTACCTGATCCCTGTTCCTAGCGGTGGCATCTCTCCGCGCGTCCCTCGCGGCTTGCTGCCGCCTCGCTAGCTCGATCCTGCGGTCTAGCGGCGGCGGCGTGGGTCGCGGCCCGGTCAACGCCGCTAGTGCTCGAGCTTCTTCTAACCTAGAATGGAAGATATACGTTTTAGCGACATTTATAATTCATTTTTTTGCACTTATGGGTCATTTCATCATGCTATCCTTTCTCAATGGAGCTACATATATTGTGCGAAAAGGATGGAATGATTTCTCACAGCTCTTTATAAAAGTCACATTCAAACGTAAGTAACAATTTATACAGAGAAATTTGAACTCATTACTAGAGTAGAGCAAACCACCTTTTAGCAAGGATCTAAAATTTATTCCAAATCAATCAACATTCGTTTATGTTTCAAAAATCCTTAGGCTATAATAGTTTCATATAGTTTAATAACAAAAGATTCAAGCAAGTAGTATTAAATTTCATTTCTATGAATTCAAGAACTTTATTATTAATTAATATAAATGCGAATAATTCAAGAGGTAATTGATTAAATAAGGCTTACTTTTTACGTGTTTTCAATGGACCCCAAACTAGACAGAAAATTGGACCTTAACCTTTACACCTAATTCAGATCTTCAGCGGATTCGGGATTGGAGTATATCATATGGACTGACGATTAATCCTGAGAAAACCCAATGTATTATAATTGGTAGCTCTCGTATGATTTCTTTGATAGACTGGTTCCGCTTGCCACAGGTACTGTTTGATGGAGTACCAATTAAATTCAGTGAAACGGTCAAAAACCTTGGCATTATTTTTGATAGACAGTTTTCATGGGGTCCTCAGATAGCTGAAGTCAGCCGAAAGATATTTGCTTCCTCGGCTTCTATTAGACGTCTTCGAAATTTCTTGCCGATTACTACCAAAACTGCGCTTGTACAATCACTTCTATTGCCAATATTAGATTACGCGGACGCATGCTACCTGGATTTGACTGAAGAGCAGCTCGATAAGCTCGAGAGACTTCAAAATTTTGGCATCCGTTTCATATATGGTCTGCGTAAGTACGACCATGTCTCGGAGTTCCGTCAAAAGTTGAAGTGGTTGCCCATTCGTCTTCGTCGCAATTCGCATATCCTGTCCCTTCTTTACAAAGTCCTATTCATTCCCTCAACTCCTATTTACTTGAAAGAACGTTTCCAATTTGTTACCGCTTCTCACTCCAGCTCCATGCGCATGTCCCGGACCCTTATATTAGAGACTCCTTCTACTTCTGAATTTTCCAACCTTCTTTACTCTCAATCCTTTACCATCCAAGCCATCCTCTTGTGGAACACGTTGCCCCTGCCCATCAGGCAGGCCAAGTCGCTGAGTATATTCCAAAAGTTAGTGTATCACCATTATTTGTCATTGTTATAGCATTAATTTATGTAGTTTACTTATATAAAAATAGTAGCTTATTTCCTAAATGTTTTGTGTAATATGTATGAAATATGTATGTTTTTTTTTATTTATGTATATTATGAGTATGTATTGGTCTTTTAACTAATGTTTGTATCTAATTATATTTTTTAGTACACCGCCTGTTTATAATTCTTAGTAATGTCCATCCAAAAGGTTGCCTGGAAGAAATCGCCTAAGGCGATAAGGCCGCCCAATGTGCATCACTTTAATATATTTAAGTTTATTTCCTGTTTTGTTATTTCTATGTTTTATGGTGTACATTAAAGATATATTCTATTCTATTCTATTCTATTCTACACGTCTAATTTTGATTCTTATATCATAGTAATAGACTACCTTTTAGTAATCTCAGCTTCGTTGAACACGAGCGGCTCGCCGGCGTCGGGCGGTGGCTGTATGTACTCGCCCAGCACTGTCTTGGAATTGAATGTGAAGTTGTCCGCCGACAGCGGCGGGCACGGGTTCGAATCTAGGAACTGTACAAAAAATGGAAAAGTGAATTATAGTTATTGATATCTGATGAAATTGGTTTTGACTTCCTCGTCAAAGAAATTTATGAAGAAATTGCAATATGAAATATTTTAGACGGACTTCAAATAAGGAGGTTAAAGTATTTTTATGGATACGTTACGCGATTACTCCGTTTTTTATGAACCGAGTTTTTTAAATGAAGATCTATACAGGGTATACTTTAATAGCTAAAGAGCATTCACAGAACTTTCTAGATGGTGACTGCGCAGTTCAAACTGGCCTAATTTCCAAAAGCATCTCTTCCTCCTCCTCACGTTGTTTTCCTCATTACTGAGGGTCGTGAATCCCCAGCAGATATGATAAAATAAAGATAAAGAATCTTTATTGATACTGTAAAGTTGTAACATACATAGATATATAAAATATATTAAAAAAAAGGGTACAATGTCTAGTTTTATTAATAAAATAAAGTAAATATTTGTTTTTTTTTAATAATTGTATTATATGCTATATTAAGATTTATTTGACTTACCGTTTGTAGTTCCTGCATGGAGTTGATCTTGACGCTCGCGTGTGGTTCCGGCGGTGCGTAAGTGACGTCACCCTTGATGTTGCAGTTGCGCGACAGTCCCTTGATTGTCGTCACGCGTTTCCAGCCTATGAAGGAAAAATAAATTTTAGTATACATTTTAGATTATGCAAGTGATAATTTTTTTTTATTTTGTAACTTAGTTACTATGTTATGGGCAAGATAATGTGTATCCAGAGCGTAACAACAGATACATTTACTGCGGATCCGTAAAAGCCCCGCTTAAAACTGTCATATGAGTCAAATCCGTCAAGTTTGTTTCGAGATTTAACAAGTTTTAGAAAGATCTAAACATAATGCGGGCACGATGTAGCCCGAGCATCCAAAATAACTAGTTCTTCGTGTAAAAAGTTACCAAATTAAAACTAATATTTTTTTAAGACCGAGATGAACAAGAAGAGATGCCTGTGCTCAGCAGTGGGCTATAACAGGCTGATGATGATGATTTTTTATAGCTTGAATATAAAGTTACCTAATGCCAGCGGTAGTCTCAGTATAGCGACGTTGGAGCGGTGACTGGTGTCGCTCGCGTCGGAGTCTGACGGACACTCAAGAGTCAGTACTATTTTTAGTTTATACATATTCTTGAGTAATTTAAGCCCTATTGTCACAACATTTGGTGGAGATTTAGTTAAGTTTAGTACCTTTTTCATATTCTCATATGAGTCAAATCAATCAAGTTTGTTTCGAGATATACATGTCATCGGATACTAGCTCTAGAGCGTTGCAAGCAGAAAGCGGGTACCATGTGGTACAAAAAACTAGTTATTCGATATAAATAGTTACCAAAATAAAACTTCTATTTTTTTATAGCTTGAATATAAAGTTACCTAAAGCGAGTATTTGTTTCGAGATATAACAAGTTTTAGAAAGATTCAATCATAACGCGGGCACCATGTAGCCTGTGCACCGTTAAAACTAGTTCTTCTATACAAAAAAGTTATTACCAATATAGTTTAAATAATAATATAAAATTACCTAATGCCAACGGTAGTCTCAGTATAGCGTCGTTGGAGCGTCGACTCGTATCGCTCGCGTCGGAGTCTGACGGACAACTGTCTGACAGACACTCCGAGTCAGTGCTAGCGCTCTCGCCGAGAAGGGCTTTTAGTTTCTCCTGTAAAAAAGTAGAAAGGATAAAGTTGTGACATTGTCTTGAATAATTGTCTGAAACAAGCAAATAATCATATTGAAATTAATTTGAAGGGACACTCAGACAAATTTCATGACACTCGATTGCTAGTTAAAAAACCTTAAAATTTAAAACAGTTATAGTATTGTTATAAATATTATACCTGCTTATTTCTATAATTTGAATGACAATTGAGAACCTGTTTGGCTGTTTGTCTAGTACGGTAGTCGTTAAGCCATGTCAGAGGCCCTTAGGGCGGGTTGATAAACTCTCGACACCAGAATTGGCCACTCTCATTCGATAAGAAGAAAAAGCTTTTTTTAAGTCGGTTTTTCCACTAAAAAGCTTAACTAGTGGGCAATTACATTTACGTAAATAAATACCTGATTAAAACCACTTCACAGTAGCTGAATATTTTGAGCGTTGCTCACTATTTTGTGAGTGTGATTTTGCTCATATCTATGTGGTAAAGTGTGCTTTATCGAGTATTTTTGCTCACACCTGTGTAATTATTTTTTTTACTTTTCTACGCTCTGACTCACCAGATCAGTCTCTCCCAGTAGTTGCTGAGCGAGCGCCGGTCTCAGTCCCAGCGCCCTGCTCTGCGCGAGTAGAGACGCCACCGTGTTCTTCTTAGGTTTGCTGACTCCGCGGCCGAGGTTGCGGGGCCGGCCTTCACGCGTCGGCCAGGCGGGGACCGCTGCAAGATGTAGATAATCAGCTTGTAAAGCCGGGTTTATGAATATGTGCATATTCTTAAGTAAATATAAGAAGACTAGCTTTTGCTTGCGGCGTCGCTTGCGTTATCTAAATCTATAAACTCAAAGGTGACTGACTGACTGACTGATAAAGTGATCTATCAACGAACAGCCCAAACCACTGAACGGATCGCGTTGAAATTTGGAATGAAGGCAGATGTTATGACGTAGGCATACACGAAGGAAGGATTTTTGGAAATGCCACTTTTAAAGGGATGAAATAGGGGATGCAAGTTTTACTTCTGAATGCGAGCGAAGCCGCGAGCACCTACTAGTTATAAAAGAAAGTTGTGTTAGTTACACCATTTATAACTCAAGAACGGTTGAACGGATTTAGCTAAAAATTGGTGGGGAGGTAGCTTAGAACCAGGAGACGGACATAGGATACATATTTATCCAGTTTATTTTATATTGAATTGAATAAAATCCAAACTCTGCTTATTTATTGCCTCTAAGGCGGAACAGAGTTCGCCGGGTCAGCTAGTGTTCAAATAAAATAAAAAATAGAAATAAATGAGTACTTACATTCACTATCCTCGCTGCCGCTGGAGCGAGGTCGCGGTGAGTCTGCAACAGTCGCGTTTAGCTCGGGCACCACGCGCCGCGGCCGCGCGCCCGGCTTACGGCGAGCTGCGACAAGTAATGCACTTTGTAGAGTTTGTTTTATTGAGGAATTTAGTTTATCAAAAACAGTTGCTTCATTGTCTAAAATACGTTTGTGTGCAGTGTATGTAGGTATGTGTGTACGTCTGATATAGTGTATATGCGGATATATTTAAATTATTCAGAAATTTTCGAAAGATTTTCAGTGTGATCGTAAGACAAAGATTTTATGTATTTGTACACAGCTCTGACTTGACTTTGTAAAGTTGGTTTAATTTTTGATTTATCAAATAAAAATCTGATGTTCTTTATAAAGTTTACTTATCGGAGGGTAACAGACTAATCCAACCATCTTTACTCCTTTGTTTTCAGACACGAGATCAAATCAAGTATAAAGATTTAAAGTAAGTATATTATGTAACATATCATTAGTGTAAACTTATATTGGAAAATGAGCGATAATAATCACGACCGGCAGGATTCGAACCTGCTTATTTCTGACCACCGTCCAGAACGCCTTAACCTTATATCATTAGTGTAATTCGTGTATACGGTACTAATTCGAATAAAGGAATTGAATTGAAATTGAGGTAGCGTATACTTCACTGTCTAGAACTTGGTTCTTAAACTTTCTAACAAAATTATATAAATTTTGAAAAATACTATTAAAATGTCCAGAGACCTACTTCAGTGTGACTTAGGAGAGGAGGCCAATACCCAGCAGTGGGTCGACAAGGGCTAGAGATGATGACAATTAGGTACTTACATGTCCGATCATTAGAGCCCGCGCTGAGAGAGCTGCTCAGAGATGTGAGACGGGACAACGCGTCCGACGCTTGAGTGCTCGCTGAAACAATACATACAATATTATTATATTACTAGTGGACGCCCGCGGCTTCGCTCGCATTATTTTGAGATAAAAAGTAAATACAGCGCCATCTAGTTCATACGTCGACAAACACGAATCTTTCAAATGGCTGTAGGCAGCGGATATCGATGACCACTTGGTTTAAAATGAACATATTTTTTTTATTTACGAACCGATAAAAATGAAATAAACACTAAATGTTAAGTTAAAAATGCACCTACATGTTAGTGAAAACCGTAGACAAATCGATTCAGCCGTTTTTGAGTCTATAACGAACAAACATACCTACAGACAATATAAATTTTGTGGATTAGTCTTGGCTGTTTGTCTAGTACGGCAGTCGTTAAGCCATGTCAGAGGCCCTTAGGGCGGCTTGATAAACTCTCGACACCAGAGTTGGCCACTCTCAATCGATAAGAAGAAGATTTGCTCCAATATTAATATTATAACTTTTTCTTTACATATAACCAGTTTTATTATTAAAACAATACTCACGCGGCGCAGGTTTGAGCGACAGATTGAGCGGTGCATCCTCGTCTTGCTTGGAGCCGAGATCGAGAGGACTGTCTTCAGCACTCGCGTTGGACTTCGTGCTCAGATTTAAACCTGGATCTGAAAATAGACAGACAGAAGTTAAAATTAGTACGAATTTGGTGGACGAAAACGACCGTGGAACGCGAAGAATTTTTCAAATTAAGAAGAATTGAATTGACTGATTTAACACCAAACACTACAACATCATAAACAAACAACACATAGACACATGAAAGTTTCAATGATTCTTCTGGTGAAGTTTCAGTGAGTTTCCAAACCGCCGTTAGGGCCCTCTCCATACCACAAAATGTAATGAAACATAGTTGACCTGTGCCAGTCCCCGCTCCAGCTAGTTGCCTCTCCAAAGCAGCGAGACTGACCCCGCTTTGACTGGCTATTGTCTGCAGCAGCTCGCGGGATATACCTGTACACACAAATATTCATTCATTAATTCGTTTATTTATTAATTTATTCATACTTGCACACATAAAATTTTTCAAAAAACATTAGATGTGCCCCGAGGTATTGGGGCGTTGCCACTGTATTAGTTCATTGGTAGACACCCGCGGCTTCGCTCGCATTATTTCAGGATAAAAAGTAGCCTATGATACTCCTAAGACCTCATAAACTCATAATACCTACATACCAAAAATTATGATGATCTGTTCAGTCGTTTTTGCGTGATGAGCGTTTAAATAAACAGACAAACAGATAAACAGACAAAATTTCTAGAAATTGTTGTAACCTGTTCTGCTATTAATTCAAAGTACACCAAACATTTTTTTTAAATATCTTCAAAGTTCAGACTTTCGACTCTCTTCAGCTTTATTATACGTATAGATTGATTCATGAGGCTAACTGTGGTCAAGTGCAAGCCCGTTTTAGCTAAAAGGAAAATATATCCCACCAAAAACATTCTGTATAATACTAGCCAAGTCTAGATGGAGCTGCTTGTTTAACTCTTCTTCTTCTTATCGAATGAGCGTGGCCAACTCTGGTGTCGAGAGTTTTCAAACCACCCTAAGGGCCTCTGACATGGCTTAACGACTGCCGAACTAGACAATCAGCCGGGACCTACAATTTAACGTGTCATCCGACCCACGTAAGCGCCCAAAATGGAATGCCACTTTTCGGTCACCCATCGCATGCGATTGCCTCCGCTAGGTAAGCTACGGGCGCTTCTAAAAAAATGTTCTCTAAAAAGTAATGAAATCTAGACAAGGTGCCAAGTCTAAGGTTTGTTACTACGATTTCTTCAGGTAAATACTACATACCAGCGTAATCAGCCAGGTTGGGCGGTGGTGTGCCCGCCACGCTCGCAGCTCGCTCCGCCTTGTTGCCCACTCGGATCACTTCCACACCCGACCCGCGGGCATTGTACTCATCCTGCGAAGTAAATTGTTAATATAATAAATAGATAGTAACACTGAATCGGGAAAACAGTTCTCAAAGATATAGATATCTCTAGTTAAAACTGTAATATTAGTAAGTATGTCGTTCTCATTTATTAGAAATAACAAGTAGCATAATTATATCTTAGTCCACAGTCTAATAATAACATTTTATTGCAGACACTGAGTGTAATGGTACCAAACTTTAGCGTGAAAGAGATGATAGATGTTACATATTCTCGTTTGCAAACTTTAACATTTAATAACTCAAAACTGTTACTTCAATCTTGATAATATTTTGCATACACAAAGTTAAATTCACTATCAACCTCCATGACAAATTGTATATTATTTGGTCAAGTGGTTGTCGGTATACTGACCACTTTCTGTCGCTTGGAGGTGGGCTGCGCTATCCGTCCGTCTGGCGTGCTCGGATGCACTGACACTTGCGGCGGGTCGAGCGATATTGTCTTCTTGCGGCCGCGGTTTGTTGAACCGGGAGGTACCTAGGGGGAATAGGGAATATTTTTATGAAATTTACACTGTATAATAAGGGAAGCATTTTTCAAGTAGACGATGAATTTCGGCTTTGCGTCACAGGATCCCAGGATACCTAGCGCAAAGCCCAGTAAAACCTACCTGGAGTAGCACCGAAACAAAGGAAACAAAAAGCTCTGTATTTTTGTAGGTATGTACGTAGACATTAAGTTTTTATATGAATAAACGATTAGGTATTTTTTTATTTATTTAATTCGTAAGTTCAACTAAGAACTGATGAAAAGATGATTTTCGCAAAGTAACGCCTGCTCCGTTAGCTTAGTTGGTAGTGGATCTGCCTTCTAATCTAGGGGTGCGGTTCGATTCCCGCATGACACAAGTAATTATGAATATTAAAATTTGTAATTTCTTGTGTTAAGTCTGGTCGTTTCTATGTATAATAAGTATGTATTTACAAAATAAAAGTATATTATGTATAGGTATTATATCCGTTATCTAGTACCCATGATACAAGCGCAAGCTTAGTATGGGGCTAGATGGCGCTGTGTGATATGTCCTGAAATATCTAAAATATCTATATCTATTCAATATCTTAGGCAAGGAAAAAATATCATATTATTAAAACTTTCGTGAGACACTCTTATCAATATGTAACTGTTACGGTTGTCACTCACGTAATTTTCACGTGAGTGAGAACCTTAACAGATACTTGTTTATCTTATGTACTTACCTTAGGCCCGGCCAGTGAGGATGTATACTTGATGATTTCCGTGTCCGGCGGCAACCTCACACCGCCCAGCACTTGCGACGGATCACTGTGAACACACAAACAAACAGACATTAAATGACTGTAAACATACACATAACCATTAATAGTGGTTAATAGTTATAACTATTAGTCCAGAACTTTAAAAATATGCAGTCCGTTCTTGTTGCTCAAAATTTGTTTTCTTTTGACATAAAAATCACACTGTCATAATGTAACCAATGATAAGTCAACGTCCCAATTTGTAAGTTAACATTTGATTGTTTGTATGTGATGTTTTACTCGGCCTCGACAACAGATGTTTTGGAACGAAATGTACATAAATTAGGAACGGTACCCTCTTTTATGCAACAGGAAATAGAACGCGCTATCAGAAAACTCAAGAAAAATAAGTCCCCAGGCGAAGATGGTGTTTCATCGGATACAATCATTGCCATGCTTGAACCTCTTGCATCCCAGTTGACCAAACTATTTAACCAAATCATGGAAAAACAAGAAATTCCAGAAGACTGGAGCTACTCGATAATCACTTTGCTCTATAAAAAAGGCGACCCAAAACTGATGGACAATTATAGGCCTATAAGTCTACTCCCGACTTTATATAAGCTATTTTCATCTGTCATTTTATTTCGCATAACAAGCGCCCTAGACGAGCAGCAGCCACGGGAACAAGCGGGGTTCAGGAAAGGTTTTTCTACTGTGGATCACATCTTTACACTAACACAATGTATAGAACGAAGTAGAGAATACAATAAAATCATATACTTGGCTTATGTAGACTACACAAAGGCGTTCGATTGTATATCACACAAATATCTATGGGAGAGTCTGAGAGAGCAGGGAATCAACGAAATTTACATTACAATCCTGAAAGAAATTTATAAAAATTGTCAAGCGAAGATCAAAACGGAAAGCATTGGTCCCGCTTTTAAGATAAAACGGGGTGTGAAACAGGGAGATCCCATATCCCCAAAAATGTTTACAGCTATCCTTGAGTCAATGTTTCGTAGATTGGATTGGTCTGCATACGGACTTAATATCAACGGAGAGCACCTCACACACTTACGGTTCGCCGATGATATTATAATCATGGCGGAGAAATTTGAGCACATGCAAAATATGCTACTCTCCCTCGACACTGAAAGCGGAAAAATAGGCCTACAAATGAATTTATCTAAAACAAAATTGATGACAAATGGCGACCCCAGACCTATCGTGCTTAACGGTACCAGCATCGAATATGTAAAAGAGTACATTTACTTAGGGCAACAGATATCATTCGAAGACTATACCTCAAAAGAAATAGATAGAAGAATCGCAATTGCATGGAAGAAATTTTGGGCAAACAAAGACATATTCAAAAGCAAGATACCAATACATCTCAAAAAAAGGTTGATGGACAACACTATACTTCCATCTCTTCTTTACGGATGTCAGACATGGTCGTTGACCAAAAAGTTAACACAAAAAATCGCCACTTTCCAGAGAGCCGCAGAGCGATCGATGCTGGGTCTAAGACTAATAAACAAAGTAAAAAATGTCGATATTAGACAAAAGACCAAAGTCATAGATGCAGTATCGATGCTCTGCAGGCTTAAATGGAAATGGGCCGGTCATGTTGCCAGATTTACAGATGGCCGGTGGAGTGAGCGCATCCTCCACTGGCACCCCCGAGACGGCGCGCGCGCGCGAGGCCGCCCGCGCGCGCGGTGGTGCGACGACATCGTCCAGGTCGCGGGCGCGACGTGGACTCGAGCGGCGCAAGATCGAAACACATGGCACAACATGGAGGAGGCCTTCACCCGTCTCTGGGTGCCCTGACAACGCACTTGTTTCAAATTGTTATATTTTAGTAATTACCTAGTTATTTTTACAAAACACTGTTTAAAAATTTTAAATTCAGTAATTATTATCTATATGTATATTTAAGTCAAGGCAAATAAAGGCTTTTTTATTTTATTTTTTATTTTTATTTTATTATTTTATTATGTGATGTTTGAACAACAAGAACCGACTTTTTATTTTTAAAATCCTGGACTAATATTTAAACTTCGTTTTGTAATAAGACGGTAAAGGTCTTATTTATAAACGTATTTTATCAACTGTTTAGTTACAATGTGTTCTATCTCTCTCTCTCTCTCTCTTGTTTTTAAATCTATTCATCTGAGGGAGATAAAACACTTTCTATCTAAATATTTACTACATATTTATTTATATTTCTACGTGTATAAATAAGACCGTAAACGAGTACTGGTTATACAATACTTCAAGCTCGAAATGGACTTAGCGAAATTAATTTTGTATCTGATTTAATATTATTGCTTACCCTCCTTCCAAAGCAGCACTAACAAAAAATTTGAATGTTAAAAAAATACTAAGATTTCATTTCGAAAACACTAAAAAAACAATTGATCAAGTGATGTAACTATATCGTCAGGGTCTATGGGAAATATAAAAAAAATATATAAATATTCCAGACATTGCACACAGCGCCATCTAGCCCCACACTAAGCAAACGCTTCTGGCATGGGTACTAGATAACAAAAATAATAAAATAAATATAAATAAACATTATATTACTAAGGGGCTGAAAGGACTTAGCTGAAAATTGGCGGGGAGGTAGCTTCGAACCAGGAGACGGACATAGGACACTTTTTAACCCGTTATTTTTTTTTAATTAAATCGAATAAATACCAATATCTATTTATTTATTGCCTCTAAGGCGGAACAGAGTTCGCCGGGTCAGCTAGTAGGTATATAACAAAGCAGAAGAGGGCCAAAAATCTAAACATAAAGGAAAATTAAAAAAAATAATGTGTGGGTTTACTTTAAATCGATAATAAAACACGTTTCAGCAGTTTTTTTCTACTACAAATTTTATCTGTTTATTTAAACGCTCATAGCACAAAAACGGATCATCATGATTTTTGGTATGTGGGTAGCATGAGGTCTTAGGAATGTCATAGGCTACTTTTTATCCTGAAATAATGCGAGCGAAGCCACGGGCGTCCACTAGTAGGTAAATATCTGCAAAGTAACACCCAAATCGATCGTATAGTCACGTAGACATACACAACACACCAACAAACTCACCTGAGAATGGTTTGCGGCAGGCCGGTGAGTTTTTTTTGCAATTTTTTTATTAATTTACTTTATTTGTTTATCGTGTGATGTGTATCAAATATCTGATACGAATAAATGACTACGACTATGACTATAAGACCTAGGTCGATCTGTAGTCACATGGCCATACACAACGCACCAACAAACTCACCTGAGTAAAGTGTGCGGCAGGCCGGTGAGAATTATTTAATTTATTTTGCCTTTTTTTATTAATTTACTTTATTTGTTTATCTTGTGATGTGTATCAAATATCTGATATTAATAAATGACTACGACTATGACTATAAGACCTAGGTCGATCTATAGTCACATGGCCATACACAACGCACCAACAAACTCACCTGAGTATAGTATGCGGCAGGCCGGTGAGTGAGTCGAGCGCCGCGTGGCGGCCGTCTTTATCACTCCCCATAAATGGGTAGCCCAGACCTGACATGTTCTGTAACAAAATATGACAGTTTAATACAAGTCAATTTATATAACGACTAGTGGTAGTGATTGCTAGCGGCTTCGCTCGCATTAAGAAGTAAAACTTGCATCCCCTATTTCACCCCTTTTAAAGTGGCATTTCCAAAAATCCTTTCTTAGCGGATGCCTACGTCATAACATCTGCCTTCATTCCATATTTCAGCCCAATCCGTCTAGTGGTTTGAGCTGTGCGTTGATAGATCACTATGTCAGTCAGTCAGTCAGTTATCTTTGAGTTTTATATATTTAGATGGACAGGAACACATCAAAATACTAAAATAAAAGTAGCTTCAAATAATGCGCGTACTTGTCTAAAAAGTTTGTTTCAGTTTACCGGAGCTACAGCGTTGTAAATCTTCACCGCCTTTTTTTAACGTGTCTCTTTGCGTGCTTTACGATAACGAGATATAGCAGGCGCGCGAACCAATCAGAGACCGCGTGACGCCACAATGAATGAACCAATCAGAAGCCCCGTGACGTCACTATGACTCACAGCCCAAACCACTGGACGGATCGGGCTGAAATTTAGCATGCAGGTAGATGTTATGATGACGTAGGCATCTGCTAAGGATTTTTGGGAATTGCACTTTTAAATGGGTGAAATAGGGGATGCAAGGTTTACTTCTTAATGCGAGCGTAGCCGCGAGCACCCACTAGTTTTCCAATAAAAGTTGTGGTTGCGAAAGGACCTGGGCGCCCACCACGATGTATCTGCACAACTGAACTCCTCTAACGAATTACTTCAGCGGGGGAGTCACGACCCTCAGTCATGAGGAAATACGAGTCACAGAGAGAGAGAAGAAAAACACAATATTCAGAATACATTTGATAACTATTATTTTAGAACTATGTGTAGTATTGTACGCCTCGCGAGTCCTCTATAGATGAGATCTGCATAAGATCGATGCAGTTGACACAAGCATAGAAAGGCCTATGCCCTGCAGAGGGATAGAGAAGGCTTTGAATGATCAGCATATAGTGAGATAAGTCTGTGGATGATGATGATGATAGGAAAATAGGACCTCGTTTCGCTCACAATACTGCAGTATATCTTTTATGCAGGTCCTATTTTCCGTGAACTAAGTGCAGTGCAATTATGAGAAAAACGAGCTCTTCTTTCGCGAAGATTTTATAAGAATAAAGAAAGAAAGAAAACATTTATTGTGACAGATTTAACAGAAAAACAAACACGAGTAAAAACATAACAAACAAACATAAAATATGACCCCCAACTCAGCATAATGCTGGTTGTGTGGAAGCAACCAGCGCTGGTCTTCCATTGGGGCTGTGACGTCACGCACGTACAAGAAGCTAAGCAAGAAGAAGAAGAATAGCAAGTCACATATTGCATAAGTCACAAGCCTCTGGTTTTACCTTCCCGTGGTGCGCGGCCGCGACGGCGGCGTGGTACGCTCCGTGCGCGGCCGCCTGCGCCAGCATCAAGTCGCCGCGCAGGAGGGACAGCTCGCGCTCCTTGCTCTTAGACGACGTGGTTGATGATGATGAGGACGGTTTCCCTGCAAATAAATAAATAAATATATTAGTACATATCACACAGCGCCATCCAGCCCCATACTAAGCTTCCGCTTGTATCATGGGTACTAGATAACGGATATAATACATGCAGACAAAGGCAAGACTTTATCGTGTTAAAAAAAACACTCGTAGGACTTGATCTAATGATCTTTTAAAATTACCAAAAACATTACCCATTCTATGTACTAGGAACAGAAACGAAATTAATATCTTGATAACCGAGTATATTACGCACAACTGACGTGTACATTAATAAGGCTTTGAGGAAGATTTTGTTTAAGTCGTTTGAGGTTGTTGCTCACTTTACTTGACTGACATATATGCTCACTACACTGAAACTCATTCACTCTGCTTCTGATGCGGCGCTGCCAAAAAGTTACTGAGAGATGATAGACTCAACATCGCTGCATTGCTGCTTTGTAGACTAGACTATACTCAGTGCTCGCATGGCTTGAAGTTGATGCTCGCGTGGCTTGAATATGATGCTCACATCATTTGACATCTATGCTCACTCCACTTTAACTTACTAGACGTTTGATGCGTTGGTTGGTGCGGCTTGCTCTGCTTCTGGTGCGGCGCTGCCACGAGGTTGCTGAGAGAGGAGAGACTCGACATCGCTGCATTGCTGCTGTGGTGGCTGGATGGAGACGAGGTCTTTGGGAAGCCGTAGGTAGCCGCTGAAAAATACAAACAGAAACTATTAAAATGATTGGCCTTATTGGTGAATATCGGCATTTTTTTACTGAGAGACTGATATAGTACCAACGTGGCTTGCAAATCCAATTTTATCTGCTGTACGACCAACAATGCAATGGTGTAAAATTGGCTGTTGTCCATTTAAGCTAGCTCAAATAAGTTAAGTGTAAGAAAGCTTATACCTGGTCTTTTAAATAAATCATATTATCATCATAAAGTGTCCTTTTAACAAGATTTCCTAAATTGCTGCATTCTTGAAGGAAAGAAACTGAAAATAATTTGGAAATAGCCGTTAAGACCGATCAAGATTTGCAGTCATTTTTGTGTCTGTAATCACTTCTAAACTATTGTTTTAATAGAGCCCTTTTTAGAGTTCCCGACCTTCCTAAATTAATGATCTATTAAGATACAATTGCATAGAATAGAATAGTAGTTTATGCAACTGTCATATAATGAAGGGTATTAAAACAGGAGTGTGAGTTTATGAAATGAGCGCAGCGAGTTTCATAATAGTAACGAGTGTTTTAATACCCGTGTTATATGCAGTTGCATACACTACTTTATCTTCACTAATGTTGTAACATTTTAACTTTTAATTTATTAAATTAAATTCACGCGTACGTGTATTGTCACAGTGATTTTGCCGCCATTAAAATCTAACCAATGAGAGCGCAGCTGCCCGCCAATCAGGATGGTCGCGTTTTATTGATTAAAACGCGACCAACCTGATTTTGGCCCTGCAATCAGGTTGGTCGCGTTTTATCGATGTTATAATGAGCTATTACGATATCGATGTGGATATTATACCATCATGTGAAATTGCTTAAATTGAGTGTTTTGTTGTCTGGGCTATAACAGTAGTAATTATAAGTCAAGTATTGGAAACATAAGTAGAATGTTACAACATTAGTGTAGATAAAGAGTCTTTAGCACATAATATATACAAATAGAAACCGGTTTACAAGATTTAAAACAATATTACACTCAAGAAACAAGTACAAGCAGATTGTTTGTCTTTTAGAACTGCAGGAGATAACCAAGTATTATAATATGACGATTGACGACATGGGGGAAATGCACAAAACGCCCCAAGCGGGATGTCCGTGCAGGACTCATCGCCCCCACCTCAGAATTAGAATTAGAATTAGACGATTGACGACGTTACCCCAATCGCTAAGATTCTGCTGCGAGTTGGCATTGGTGGAGGGACTCTTCTCTTTAGTAGAAGCACTGGACGACGTACTGCTGCGACCCGACCTGGAAAATAACAACAATGTGGTTGAAATAACTAGATCTAGTTTTCATCTGACTTATGTCAAATCATTTTTCTTCTCAATTGGGCTGATTGTTGTTTTTTTTTGTCTATTACATTCAATAATAGTTCTGAAGTTTGCTAATCGTCATTGCTTATGGACACTCCTTATATATATAGGTATAAGAGTATAGAGATCAAGAAAGTTAGATAAATTCAAAATGTAGTCATATTTCTTCAGGACTGATGCCTGAAACCATCACAGCAGTGCAAAAACAGGTAACATTTTTCTTATTTACAAAGGTTACCTTTCATTCCTAGGTTGCGGCTTGCTCTGCTTAGGCGGGTGCTTGGCGCCGGCCGCTGAGAGCGCCGACAGCGCCGAGTAGGGGTCGTTGACCTGCGGGAAGTTGAGCCCGGAGGCTTGCAGGCGGTGGAGGTAGTCCTGGGCGGCCAGGTGGGAAGCCATGGACCACCATGCTGCACCTGGAAGGGAGAAACGGTCTGTTATAGTGGTTTGTCATCATCGAGTGCCATCTATATATACATATAGAAATTTCTTCTTATCGATGTGGTTAGCTCTGTTCGTTTTTATTTTATTTTCTCTAGATTGTTTTTTTGTAGTGATTAAAGTACTACTTACTGGCAGCAGGATGTAGTCCTAACGAAGCGGCCTGGTTGGCAGCGACCCCGAGGGTGGTGGGTGGCGGGTACCGAGACCCGAAGCCGAACAGCGCCGCCTGGGCCTGAGCTTGCGCCTGCGCCGCCGCGCCGCCCGCCGCCGCGCCATCGCGGCCCCAGTATGCTGGAAATTGGAAAATAAAGATGTCAATTGAGGATCAGGCAAATACAATTATCTGTGCGCCAGCGGTCTCTTCAGGCCAGTCCCCAAGACAAGAGGCGTATTTAGTGAGCTTACTGACGCTCGGTTATGGAATAGAAACACAATGTATGAAAAAAAAATCGGGTCTTGTTGTTCAAACATGACATACAAACAATCAAATGTCAACTTAAAATTGGGACGTTGATTTATTATTGGTTACATTTTGACAGTTTGATTATTATAACAGTAGACAGACAAATTTCGAACAGCAAAAACGGACTGCATATTTTCTAAGTTTTGGACTAATAGTTAAACCACGTTTTGTAATAAGACCCATAATAACTAGGCATATATTATTATGTAACTTTTTGACATGCTGCATTATTTCAAGTTGTTAATATAATACTAGGTTGTAAACAAAAAACTTCGGAAGAACCTGCCTCTCTACGAAACAGTTTTGTATTAATGTACCTGTAAGATGTAACAAATTATTTGTTAACATTAAAATTGTCTCTATCTATGGCACAGAAAATAGAGTACAATCTATGTCTATCCAATCCATAGTAATGTGTTCCATATATTCTATAAAGTCTGCTTTAATACAAGTCATGTTAATTTGGCCATATTTAGTTCTCCAACTGAACTTTTTCCTCAAAATTATCAACACACTCAACATTTGATAGTCCAAAAGCCAAGAAACTAAATAACTTGCTAAACAAAACTGACTCATATCACCTTATTCATAACATAAAAAGAACTGTATTATCCAAGTTTGTGGCATTGACATAAAACAATAATGGACTAACCTAAGGAAGCCCTTTTATAAGCGAAAGTACTCTCAGTTTTAAACAAATCGAAAGTGACACATTGTTACTCCTCATGCTTCATTTAAAACAAAAAAAAATGACAATTGCTAATCATTTATTCCTAAAAAATACTTAGTGTATTAATGTGTGGTCATTTTATTAAATAACTACCGGGAGCTCGCGGATTCACTCGCATTAAGAAATATAACTTGCATTTCACCCCTTTAAAAGTGGAATTTCCAAAAGTCCTTTCTTAGCGGATGCCTTTGTTATAACATCTACCTGTATGCCAAATTTCAACCCGATCCGTCCAGTGGTTTAGGCTGTACGTTGATAGATAACTATGCCAGTCAGTCAGTCACGTTTGAGTTTTATATATTTAGATTATAATCATATCCATATTCACGATCACAAGTCTCTTAGTGAGACTGCGCGGAGCCAAGGTTTTTTATTTACTACACTAATTAGTGTCAACGTTGTATTTTTACAATATACGAGTGCTGTAAGTAAGAATCTTCCGTGGAAGGACCTGGGTGCCCACCACGATGTATCTGCACAAGAGAACTTCCCTTACGAATTAATTCTGTGGGGGAGTCACGACTCTCAGTCATGAGGAAATACCTACTACTCACAGAGAGAGAGAGAGAGAGAGAGAGAGAGAGAGAGAGAGAGAGAGAGAGAGAGTAAGTAAGAAATGTCAAACATATTTTGTATTTATATAGTGATCCTAGATTTTTTTGAACCCAATAAACGTTTTGTATTGTATTATATGTAGCTGTAAATTAGGTACCTACCTACTTATGTACATACAGCCACTGTAATTATGAAGAAATAAAATTGTATGAAGTAAGTAAAAAAAAGTCAAGTCCTCGATTTCGATATCTTCAAAGTCGAGGGTCCAACCTGGATGAGGTCTGCACAAGATCGACGCAGATGGCACATACAAAGGGAGGCCTATACCCAGCAGTGGGATCCCAAGGGCTGTAGTTGATGATGATGATGAAGTAAATAAAAATAATCTGACTCACGCTCATGCCATCAAGCGAATTATGGTCAAGTGCAAACCCATTCCTTGTAAAAATGCTACGTAAGATTTTTTTATATGCACTATTCGATCATATAATTTTTGAGTGCAACGTATCAACCTATCCATTACCATACAACGTCGCCAAGCAGAGGTAAGTGACCCCGAGTATAGCAGAATAAAGCCAGTCCGTTTATGGAGCGACGACACGCGAGCCGAGAAGGAAGCGAAATGAAGAAATAAAACATACATAATGTGGTCATGTAAATATATAAAACTAAAGGTGACTGACTGACTGATATAATGATCTATCAACGCACAGCCCAAACCACTAGACGGATTGGGCTGAAATTTGGAATGAAGGTAGATGTTATGACGTAGGCATCCACTAAGAAAGGATTTTTGGAAATGCCACTTTTAAAGGGGTGAAATAGGGGATGCAAGTTTAACTTCTTAGTGCGGGCGAAGCCGCGAGCACCCGCTAGCGTGTCATAAATACGATGGACGAGACGGGAAAAATTAGGATGTAGTGTGAAAAAGATATTTTTTAGATAGCTACTTCAATGAAGACGGAAAATAAATCTGTAGGTGCTTTTTCGAACCAGAATGACTTACCATGATTTATTTAGAAATAGTGTAGCACATTTATATTATTTATATCTTCTTAGCGCTCAAATATAATATTCATGAACTAATTCTTATGAAATTTGGAAAGGAGATAGATAAGACTTTTGACTGCTACACAGGCGTAGGTACTTTTTATCCCAGAATAAAGCAAATTACGCCGCCTGGCGCCGCTAGTAAAGTGTTACTTTAAAATTTATATTTATATAATATAATTTGTTATGTATTTATTTATTAAAACTAAATGTTATAAATTCAATTTGACGAAATATTGTAATTTGTGTAGCATATTCTATGATATTAGTACCTACTTATACCTATGTTACAACTTTACATTATCAATAAAGATTCTTTATCTTTATCTTTTATCTTTATCTTTTATTTATACTGGCTAAAGAAATGAAACTTCTAGCCATCGTTAAAAAGTTATACACACTATAAACATTCGAGAGAACAGATATGAAGATACTTATTTTATCTTGCGACTAGTAAGAATGTAATTTGATGACTAAACCACACTTCCCGCGACATTTCGCTGAATCATCAATCATGTAGGTATTTATTCTCCAATTGTAAAATTACGGTCAATTCTTTAGCGAGAAAAGATTTTTTTAATCTAATAATAAATAAATATTTCAGGACATATCACACAGCGCCATCTAGTCCCATACTAAGCTTACGCTTGTATCATGGGTAGATACTAGATAGCGGATATAATACATAGAAACGACCAGACCCAACACAAGTAATTACAAATTTTAATATGCATAATTACTTGTGTTATGCGGGAATCGAACCCGCACCCCTAGATTAGAAGGCAGAGCCACTACCAACTAAGCTAACAGAGCAGTCAAAGATCTTCAAAGCGAGTGTGAATCGGTTCTTATCGGGTAAGCACGCTTCATGTTAGGCCATAGCAATCTTACTTAGCTTACCATCAGGCAAAATATGGTCAATTGCAAACCCGTTCATGTAAAAAAGAGGCGTTTTTAGAAATGTAGGTATGTAATTTTATCTTTATATTAATTAATAGACACATATAGTTTAGAGAAAAACATCACTTCTTATTAATATAGACAAGAAGTAGGTAATGTTTCTAAAAATCTACGTAATTTGTAAGTTACTTACTTAACAGAACCACTAATTGTTTTTTTTATTATTGTTTGTATTCTATGCGGTTTTTCGGGTATATTTATGAAACTACTATAATTTCTATTCAATAGGACTAGAAAAAGAAAAGTAAATTTGCTAAAAGAAGAACTAAAACAAAAACAAATCAAGTAAAATGAAAATAATTAATATTTTGATTAAATTTGTTTTAGTTAGACCATCGTTGTACAAAACAGTGTATAATATATACGTGAATAAACGGGTTTCATTGAAAAAAGTTAACAAACATTAACTCATTATGCGGAGTGACACCCCTCAGCGATGAGGAGTATGTGTAAGAAGAGCCTCTTACCCCCGAACAGTCCGGCGGCGTCCAGCAGCCCGTCAGGGGGCGCCTTGCCCGCCGCCTCGGCGCCACCAGCGCCCTCCTTGTCCATGCCACGCCTGGAACAGACAGAGTCAAAGTTAAAGTCATAGACAGAACATTTGTGTATTGAGGAGTGAGGGTCCGGCTGCGTAATCAGTCGACGATATTGTTAAAGTCGGGGGTCAGACCTGGACGAGGTCTACAAAGAATTCACTCAGATGGGACACATTATATATTATATTTATTAATAGGTTTCTTCTAGGCAAACGTGCTACATCTTAGACTATAGTGGTGCTTAACATCAGGCAGGCTATAAAACAAACGTAAGCCTATTTCGTGTTAAAGAAAGCAGTGAACCACAAAAATGTTACACTAAATAAAATTTATTTCAAAATAATCAAAAACCGACTTCATGTGTCACTAAAAAGTAAATAAATAATTTATTTTCATTTTTGCGACTTCAAAATTCAGAATTGGGAGTAAAGAATCTTTCAAATTATTGAGACTTAGAATCCTATAAGTATTCTTATTGAAATCAGTAATATTTTGTTGTCGGTGTCGTTTATAACATAATCATCAAATTTGTAAGTCGTTAATAAGTGACAAAACTAAATTAAAATTTTACAGTTTTAAAGCAATTTGAAAACTCTTAACACCAAAGATCACCACTTCTAAACCAGCTTACTTAACAGTAAAGTAATATAGGTACTATATGTATTCTTCTATAGCTATAAGTAGGTACCTATAGGGTACATATTCACCCCCTATCTCAGTACGAACTACGTACTATTCTGTGCGCAGGGGGTGGTATATTCAATGGAATACCCCAACACCCTATATAGTGAATGGAGGATATTTTTTAATGAATTCTCGTGCGTTCCGGTCACCCCTCTTTTTGGGAAGCCTAATTATTTGCTAAGTGGATATTATCGTACCAATAAGTAAAACAGTAAAACCGTGTATTAGTTTGTCTGTTTGGTCCACTTTCACGCTAAAACGGAAAGATCTTTCCGTTTCATCTTCCGTTTTTAACCCAAAACGAAAAATGGGTCATCATATTTTTCATCATCATCATCAGTATATAAAAAACATACTTACTAACTACTAAAAAAACATCCTAAATTATATCTACCTCTTTCAAGCGCAAATAGCAATGCAATAAAGTCACCCCACACCCTTACAGAGGTTACCTGATAGAGGGGGTATTTTGGAACTCCCTCCACTCGCATAGTATGTAATTGTGTATACAGCTATACATAGCTATATCTATATGTATGTACATTGCACGTAGGATAGGTCAGGTTCATGACGTCATCATTCTGTAAACTACTTTCTATTTAATGTCTCACGCTCATTTCCAAAGCCTATGTCACTTTTAGAACCCTATTATATATCCCAGCCGAAAATCGTGACAATTCGTCACTCCGCTATGCTGTTTCGCTCACATTTACAATACTTAGAAACTGAGAAAAATTAAATGAAAGAAATGGGTTAAGCACTTGATAAAATAACTCATAATACCTGTGTCACTACACACCTAATTATTATGTACCCATATTAAAATTCGTGATAGTTCTTCACACTACTGCAACGTAAAAGCACAACTTACATCAACTTGCCAATTATGAAAAACAAAAAAAAAACATACTGATAAAAAAACATCTTTACTTTATTCTTTAGGTATACCTACTTTCAAGTGCAAACAATAATGCAAAAAAGAAAGTCGCCTCTCACCCCTACAGCTGATAGAGGGGGTGTTTTGGAACCCCCTCCACTCGAATAGTATGTACATACATACATACTTAGCTATATGTACATTGTATGTAGGATAGGTCAAGTTCATGACGTCATTATTCCAATAGAAATCTGGGATATTTCACATTGGGAACATGCCTATATTCACTCTCTCGGTCATATTTACGAAGCGTATGTCACTTTTAATTCTATATCCAAGCCGAAATTTGTAACAATTTCATGATCTACTCCAACGCAACGCAATAGAATAAATATGAAAAGCATCTTAATTTAAAAAAACATCATCAATAATATTTCTACTTCTTTCAAATGCAATAAAGAAAGTCACCTCTCGCCCCTACAGCTGATAGAGGGGGTATTTTGGAACCATCCTCCACTCGAATATTATGTACCTACCTATATGTACATATGTACATACCTACCTACCTATATGTACATTGTACGTAGGATAGGTCAGGTACATGACGTCATTTCATCACATCCATAAGTGTGTAAATTTTGGGTTATTTGACACGGAGATTTTATAATAAAAAAAATCATAGAAAAAATAAACAAGTAAAAAACATCATTGAAAAAAAAAATTAAGTAAATAAACCTCTACTGGAACGAAAACAGCAAAGTTATAGCAACAAAGGGCATAAAACTGACTGTGAACTGTTTTACCTCCTTGCCCTAACTCTGTTGTCGAGAGTTCTCAAACCGCCCTAAGGGCCTCTGACTTGAAATACATTTACTATACTACTTTTCATCCCCCTCGGAACACATAAACATGTACCTACTTATTTACATTTAGTAGGCTAGGTCAGGTTCGTGACGTCATCACTAAACCGGTTATATTGCAAATAAGGTTCTTTTTAAATATAAGTAATTAAATAATTAACTAAACCTCTCAGAGCGCTTGGTTGACGCGACGCATGACCAAAATGCTGGCCTTTTTCTGGCTCAACGTATCAGCATTGCCATTCAGCGTGGTAATGCGGCCAGTATGCTGGGCACGCTGCCCTCTGGCGGTGGGCTGGAGCACTTAGATTATCTTTAGGCTTTTCTAAAGATTTTCTAAGTGCCCCTTTTTTGTAGTAGTTAGAAGTAGTATGTTTAGTTTTCTTCCCTTGTTTTTATATTTTATTATTGTAAATAAAGTTTTAGTAACTAAGCACTTACACAAAAATTAATATTTGCTTAAATTATTACAACACAAAGCTCTCAAAAGAAAACTACATAAGAAATAAATGATAAAAAAACCTCTCCAGAAACTTACCAAAAAACCTACTTTTCCTCCCTCTTTAAACACACAAACATACCTACTTATTTACATGTAGTGGGCTAGGTCAGGTTCGTGACGTAATCACTAAACCGGTCCACAGATTGTTCGGTATTTTCGATCGACGACGGTAGAATAATGGGATTTATTATTATTAATTAATTTATGTCTGTTGAATTTACAGTTTGTATTGTTAATGCGGAAACCAAAAGGTGTAGAAATGGAGCAATTTTTTTAGTTATATTTGTACACTAAAAATAAATGCATATTGTCCTAATTTGTGTGAAAGTGAAACAAATATGTAAGTACTGATCTATATTTGATAATAATTTATTTATATGCTGTTTATTGAATCCACAGTTTCTATTATTACTGCGAAAACCAAAAGGTGTAAAAATTGAGCTTATTTCATAACAATTTTTGTACACTAAAAATAATATACACGAGTGAGATCATCCATCCATCATCCATCGGCAGAATATTTGATTCGGCAATTCTTTGTAACACCACAGAACACAGAACACAACTAACATATGACAATATTCGTGCGAATAAATGTGTTTCATTCATAAATACGCATGTTGTCCAAATTTATAGTGAAACAAAGATTTATTACTTATCCATATACCTACCTTATGCAAGTACTACTATTATTTTTGAGATCAAAACTACAAATGACGCCGTCATCTTTCACTTTTTGGTTGGGGTATGGAAGCGTAATTTACTTAATTTGGAATTCACTTGTTTGTATTTTTATCCTCCTCCTCAATTCGTATTCCTCATAACTGAGGGTCGTGGCTCCGCAGAATTGAAGTTCTATCCCAAATCTACTCGAGCGAAGGGTATCTGTTAGTACATATACCTACATAAATCTCTAATTTACTTTATGACCATGAAAGGTAATACCGCACCAATAGAATCACCGATCGCGTCCCACGCGCCTACCAAATGTCGACCATCCACGTAACGGATACGCCCACGCGTGCCATATGCGGACATTACCTATCTAATGGACTTAGTCTATGGTTTATTCGGTTTGGAGAGCGATCGGATTTGCGACCATTTGCTTTGATCCAACCGATTTTCTTCGAAACTTGTTTGTCTTATCAAACATAAATGTCACATATACATAATATGTACAAAGTAGGCATTTAAGATAGAGTAGTAAAAAAAAGTAGGTTTATACTTAATCTATGTATAACATATAGTAAGACTGTAACCGGTCGGTGTCTGTACATTGAAGATAATGGAAAAAAATAGTCGAGGGGTCTTTATTGATGCAATAGAACACAAAAATCAGGTTTCAAAAATAAACTATTCACTAACATGTTGGTGGATTTTCAACTTAAAATTAAGTGTTTGTTTCATTTCAATCGGTTGGTAAATAAAAAAGTTATGTTCATTTTAAACCTTTTTATCTCAAAATAATGCGAGCGAAGCCACGGGCGTTTTTTCCACATTTTCCATTGTTTCATCGCTCCTATTAGTTGCAGCGTGACGTTATATAGCCTAAAGCCTTCCTCGATAAATGGTCTATTTATTCAACACAAAAATATTTTTTCAATTCGCACCAGTAGTTCCTGAGATTAGCGCGTTCAAACAAACAAACAAAATCTTCAGCTTTATAATATTAGTATAGAATACTACTAGAATATATAATACATACATCTCATTCACTTTGAAGTGCATCATTATCTACATTAGGTATACATTGTTAGCACACCTGCTGTTATACATTTCAATATAAACAGCGCTTTAGTCTAAACAAATATTAAATTACACTGCATTTCTTCGCTATCACATTTCTTAACCGACTGCTTAAAAAAGTAGGCTATCGATTCGACCTTTATGTTATACGCAAACAAAAACTAACTAACATACAAACTAACAACTAGTTAATATGCGATACCTATTGCCGGAATGGGCTCAAACTGTAGGTCCGTATTCGAACCAAGATGTGTCTGGATGAAAAGCAGTCACTGGAACCGCTGAGCCACACTCGCAAGATATTACTTAAGTACAATCTTCTATAATATAAAAATGAATTGCAAAATGTGTTGGTAAGCGCATAACTCAACAAAGCCTGAACCAATTTGGCCAATTCTTTTTTTTTTAATGTTTGTTGAACTTCAAGGATGATTTTGACGGCGAGAAAAAAACTAAAAATTGCTGGTAAAACCCTAAAAACCGCCGTTTTTGGTGATCACGTACAAATACCTCAGTTAGCCACAGATACTTCACCCGGTAAAGTACTCGTATCGTTTACATTGCACGAGTTTAAAACGCCTTCGAGTAGCGATAAATCTAAAATAGAGGCTTGTTTAACAAACATCGACTATTTACACTAAATGTACATATGTGCGAATAGTAGAGTTGAGCTCTTGTTATATATAAGGCGATTGTATATATTGGAAATAGCAAACTCAAACAGTGATCTGTATTACAATTTTAGTCAATTTTAAATCTATAATAACTACATAGGTGTTTCTAAGCGAGTGTGGCTCGGCGGTTCCAGTGTCTGCTTTTCATCCAGACGCACCCTGGTTCGAATCCGGTCTTATACCAATGACTAGTATTTTTTTAGTTATGTGTGGATTTGCACTCGCTTAACAGTGAAAGAAAACATCGTGACGAAGCCGTTATGTTTGAGGACCACAATATCCGAGGACACATGTCTTCCGTGGAAGGACCTGGGCGCCTACCACGATGTATCTGCCGAAGAGAAGTCCCCTAACGCATTAATTTTGCGGGGGAGTCATGAACCTCAGTCATGAGGGTCAATACGACTCACAGAGAGGTGTTTTACAAACATCCAGTATTAGTAGGTACTAAATTATCGTTGTGTACTTAATAGTTATGTTATCGTAATTTGTAATTTGGCGGTACAAAGACTACAGACAAGGCCCTCGTTCATTGTGAATGAATGACATCATCATGAAATAGGTTCTATGGTCGGTCAATGACCTCACAATGTCTATGCCGATCCACTTTCTTATCTCAATATCTACAGAAAAAAATTATGTAAATAAATACACCTAATGTCATCCAATTTGGTCTAGCCAAATCAGCCATTTTAGTAAAAAAAAACATACAAACACATAACATCGAGTTTAGTGTGATATTTTTTTTAGATATCACATTCGTCACAATTTGGCTGGGCTGATAATGATGATACTACTCAAGTAGAGCAGCTAAGCTAACTTGGAGCGGTTCCATTTATGGTCGGTCACTTAGCCAGGTCAATGACCCCTCATTTCATTGCCTTTATTATTCCAGGGCTTCGACCTATCTCTGAACCACGTTACATCAAAATAAAAGAGGAACCAACATCACAAGTCAATATTTTCGTAAACCTTTACTAGGAAACAATATGTTTAATACTTTATAAATACATAGTTACTATAAATAGTACTTACTTGATATGAGCAGAGCATTTGGCTGAGCTAATAATGATGATACTACTCAAGTAGAGCAGCTTAGCTAACTTGAAGCGGTCCCATCAG
This sequence comes from Macaria liturata, assembly GCA_964023185.1. Lineage (NCBI taxonomy): Eukaryota > Metazoa > Arthropoda > Insecta > Lepidoptera > Geometridae > Macaria > Macaria liturata. Next base: position 12,966,214 of record OZ026810.1, on the reverse strand, counting down.
TGGTCGGTCACTTAGCCAGGTCAATGACCTCTCATTGTCTTTGCATGGCCGCCTTACCTCCTTGGAAACCGATTCCGACGTGAGAACCGTTTTATAAGTGCATATTTTAATGGTGAAATTGGTTTGATGTATTTTTTTTTCACTGGGCAGTCAGATTTGATAATCAAGTCATATGAATCGACTCCCACAAGCGACAATGTGGTCTAAAGATGAGACATGACTTGTGCTATACATATATTAATTTACTACCGGACGCCCACTTTGCTCGCATTATTTCAGGATAAAAGTAACCTATGACTCTCCTAAGACCTCATACTACCTGTATAACAAAAATCATAATGATAAGTTCAGCTGTTTTTGCGTGATGAGCGTTTCAATAAACAGACAGATTATTAGTCAAACAGACAAAAAAATTAAAAACAACTGAATAGTGTTCTGTTATGGATTATATACCAACATTTTTTTTCTAATATCTTCTAATATTTTTGGCACTCTTCAGCTTTATTATATGAATGTATAGATTTAGATAGAATTTCGGTACTTACTGGTATGTAGGTATGAGGTCTCAGAAGTGTCATAGGCTACTTTTTATCTCAAAACAATGCGAGCAAAGCCGCGGGCGTACACTAGTTATAAACACACTCGTCTAATCTCCAATCATCCACTGGCGCTAAACGATTACGTTACGACAGAGATATTTGGTACCACCCAGCAAATTCGGTTTATCGTTACCAACAAACAAGCCGATTGTATGCAAAGTGAATACACCTACTCACTGTTCAGTAATATATATACATAAGTAGGTATGTATAACAAGTTGTAAGTGCTTTGGTTACATCATTTTTATAGTAACAAGTAGCAATTTGAAACATTAAATAGACTTACATATTTTAATGCCCGAATTGCGTGGATGGTCAAATGGTCATGTCAAAGACGGCCCAATTAATTTTGATAAAACTTATACTGTGCCCTACCCTAAGCCACAGAATACTGGATACTTGCCCATAGTTTGTTTGATGGTAAGCAATAACTATGGTCTAAGTTAAAACATACGTAATTTCATCGAAAAAGAACCGTATTGATAACATTTATTTAACTTGAATTTGGCACGCGTGTTTTTTAGAATACAAAAACTAGAAACACATTCCTCCACATTGAATCGTATCCCTCATGTATCACCTTCTCCTTGATGACATCTCCCACTTCCTTCTGTCCTTGGCAACATGCAGTGCATTATAGACTATCGTCTAAAGTGGTGCGAATTTGGTCCGACCAAGGTGTTGGGCTGCGGCCTCGGGATCGATTGCCTTCGACTTTTCCTGACGATGTTTAATGAAATTCCGACAATATCACAAACATATTTAAAAAAAAAAGTGGTTCTTCAACACAAATAAAAAAGCTACCTGAATATTCATGGTAGAGATCTAGTAAAATAATAGTTATAACTTATGTAGTTTTATATCGTGTCTAATAAAAGTTATGTACAATTTTATTGTGATATTTCTAATTGACGTGTAATCTTTTGTTTACAAATAAATTGTTTATCTGGGTCGAAAAGGACGTTGCGTGATGATATAAAAAAATGTGTTTTTTTTTTAAACATGGGTTAGCTTGACCGCAATATTGGATGAAAACCGAAGCGATAATTTAGCTTGGTACCAATATACATGATCTATACATTAAAACGTAAGGCACAAAAAACATTTGCACAATTTATTTTCCATGCTGTTACTGCAACAGTTACTTCAGTAATAACTTTCCTCCTTAATATAACAACTAGCTTTGTTGTTGTTTATTAGAAATAACTGGACATCATCACACAGGTGATGACCTAGTTTGATGTCCAGGGTTCACCAACTATTGTATAGTCATAAGCCCTATCTCATAGTAAAATTTTATGTTCACTACTGCTATACTTACCTGTTTCTTTCTAATAAGGTCAAATAAACGTTTTTATTTATTATTTATTTTAGTTCTTCGTTAGTTACATACCTAATATTCAGATGACAAAACATGTGTAAATATTATGTTTGAATGATGTCTACATATTATGGACATCAAGGGCATTCTTGTCGTGACCGAGCCACAAAATGAGAATAATTAAATTATGGACGTATGTATGTATATACGAATTATCATACGAGTGCCTATAATACAACATAGTACCTAATAACTATGTATTATACATATGTATATGACCCATATGTTGCTCATTCATGATCAAACTGCTTTAATGATTTGGATGTATCTGTTTATGTCAAACTTAGTATATACTTCATTAGTTTGACAATAACTAAAGTTACAAATAGTGATCTCTCAACACACAGCCCAAAACACTGGACGGATTGTGCTGAAATCTGTCATGCAGGTAGATGTTATGACGTAGGCATCCGCTAAGGATTTTTGGAAATGCCACTTTTAAAGGGGTGAAATACGGGATGCAAGTTTTACTTCTTAATACGAGCGAAGCCGCGACCACCCACTAGTTCGGTATAAAACTAAAAATGGATTTCTCGACATTTGGTCGCCTTTCTAACACCCTAAGGTTGTCTGGAAGAGATAGCGATAGAGCCCTGCTTGTGGCACTACTTTAAGCAATGTCGTATTCTAAGTATCTTATTTTTGTATCTAAAAGTTTTTATCTATCTTCCATCGAAAGATCGATGAACGTCGGCTATTTTTGGTATACCTATAGTGTAAGATCACGAGAGTGTCATGGGCAATATTGGGCATAGCACCCACTATAACAAATTGGTCGACTTTTTTTGATCGAGTTGACAGTAAATACACAATAAATACAGTATACATAAAAACACCATCTCACCTTCAACGGTAGCTAGCATCCAGAGCCGCCACTCCAGCGAGAGCCACACATGTTCACACACACACACAACACTCGCGTGACACTAACACCTGTCACTGCTGTCACAGAAACATGTCGACACTGTCACTGTCACTTAGCACATGGTCAATCCGGGATCTGTAACAAAGAGAGATTGTAAATTAATAACAATGATAAAGAAACATTGTTACACTTTACAAAGTAATATATAACAATAGGATATATTTTATGTAGAAAAGATATTAAGCCAAAAAGATATAACAAACAACAAAATCATGTAAAGCATATTCGTAATCCTCCTCTTGAGTCGTATTTCTTCAGGACTGAGGGTCTTTCTACATATTAATTACCAAAATTTTAATTAAGTTGGTACTAAAAAAAAAACAAACGTTGCCACTTACTTTTTAATTTCATTATGCATTGAATTAATTCCGCGGTAGAGTTATGACTCTAAGTAATGAGTAATACGATTTAAGGAGGTGGTATTACGAATATCGCTTTGCGGTGAAGGAAAACATCGTGAGGAACCCGACATGTTTGAGGACCACAATATCCGAGGACATGTGTCTTCCGTGGAAGGACCTGGCCGCCCACCACGATGTATCCGCCCAAAAGAACTAACCTAACGAATTAATTCTACGGGGGAGTCACGACCCTCAGTCATGAGGTAATACGACTCAAGAGAGATCATAGGCAATCTATCCTAGGCCAAAAGATGGTGTTTCAAATTACTCCATCTATATTATTATACAAAACAATACAAAAAATACTTCACCCCAGAACAGAATTCCGTCCACGGAAAAGCCACAACTAGCAATAAACAAAACACAAGCGCCAACAATCTAATAATATTCTCGACTGATTCGTTGGAATTGCCTTTTACATCAACAACCCCAGAACAATACACCGTCCGAGTAGACGCCTACTTACTAATATAAAAAATCCGATATACATATGCCATATGAGGCACGTGATTTGAGAATGGGATTTTTTTAGCCGAATTCCTCAAAAAAGAAGGTTATCAATTCGAATTTAATGAAATAGTCCAATAATTTATTTATAAATAACATAGCCTGCCCTCCACAACACAGGTTATCCTAGTGTGGAGTGCAGTGAAAATATTGTTATAGTTCATAAGTGTTTCACTTAAATAAATTATTTGAAACATTTGAAATGTGTGCCAAATTCGTATGAGTATTTTTGTCCACGGAATTCTCGGAATTGAAATGATACTGATATGACTCTTCAGGTCATATTAATACCTACACATTTCAACTTAGATAAGGTCGCCAGTTAAGACGCTAGGCTTAAGTTTTCATATTTTATGTAAATTCCTGTATTGGGCAGGTTTTTTTTTTATAAAGCGTAGGTATATCTAATCTTCTAATGGAATAGATAATCCAAGTTTCATCAAAATCAGTTTAGTAATTTTTGAAATATGGCAATGGATTTATTTTTCCAAAATTAGCTTAGACAGATAGCATGTATTAACTAAGTATTTATATTTTTTTATTTACTATAAGTAATAAAATATAAAAACAAGGGAAGAAAAACTAAACATACTACTTCTAACTATTACTACAAAAAAGGGCACTTAGAAAATCTTTAGAAAAACCTAAAGATAATCTAAGTGCTCCAGCCCACTACCAGCATACTGGCCGCATTACCACGCTGGATGGCATACCATTAACTAAGTAAGTAGGCTATTAGATATCTCCGAGTTATACTTTCTACGAGCAACCCTTATATTTCTCACCCCCTACTATCACTGTCTCCCTCACTCTCGCGACATTAGTCCATCCATCTCGCTCTGACGGGACGCTCTGCCTGTAATGTAGAGTTTGTCATGTCGATGTGTAATTGTTTTTATTAGGTGTTCCGATGGAGTCGGTTTCGTGAAAATGGTATTGGATAGGAATATAATGTTTTTTCATTCGGTCTTTTACAAGAATAATATTGATAAATTCATTTTTTTAATGTAATCCACAACAAATATATTTCAAAGTAGGAAAATATAGAAGTTCATGTATGTTTAGTCTGATGCTTTTTAGTGACTTAATTAAATTTATATAATACGGTATCAATTTTAAGAGATGAGAGAGAGAAGCCTAAGAGATTGTATTTTTTTAAACAAGGTATGGGCTTGCATTTTACTATAATTCGACTGATGGTAAACAATCATTACGGTCTAGGATGGAACGTGCTTACCCAGTAAGAACCTATTCACTCTCGCTTTGAAGATCGCAAGATTATATTCCGCGGGAAACAAATGTATAATGAATAATATCAAAGTGCGTATTTTTTTAAATCAAATTAACAAACCAATAATCGATTTATCAAATCAATTCATTGCTTCACTAAACATAACTAAAACATACTTTATAAAACACAAGCGAATGGTCGTTCACTACAAATAAAGTGCTAAAAGAAATAGCCGAGGGGTGGTTTCGACCCCAACAGTATCACCACCCGATAGACAGTTTATAATGTGCTAAAATCTACTTTAATATGCCAAATTGTTGTTATAGTTACAGATATCACGTAAACAGCTGCGTTCTGATTGGTCCATCGCTAAAGACGCGTGATATCACTGGAAGCTGATTGGTCCAGTCCACGCAAAGCATATGGTTGACGATAAAACACGTTTCAGCAGTTAATATAATTATTGTCCGTTTCTCTGTTTATTAAAATGCTCACCACGCAAAAACTGCTGAACGGATCCTAATGATTTTTGGTCTGTAGGTAATATGAGGTCTTCGGAATGTCATAGGCTACTTTTTATCCTGAAATAATGCGCTCGAAGCCGCGGGCGTTTACTAGTAATAAATAAATCGGCTTGTTAAAAAAAAGAAAATAGTCGTATATAAAAAAAAAAATATTTCGATGACTCTAGTTAGGCGTCTATGGCTAATATGGTCTTTGTTCCGAATTTCAACCCCAAGAAATAAGGGTGCTCGGAACCCAATAACCGACAATTTCGGGCGAATTATGTCGAAACGCAGTGATTTCCAGCTATTATTGTGACAATTCATTCTTTCATAACAGTTGGAATTATTACTTAGAGAGATGAATCTATTTATTAACACTAATTTTATAATTTATTGCAAAAAAAAAATGCAGCAAGCGAACTATGCGCAGTGTTTGGGATAAAACATCTTTAAGTCTTTAAAATGCCTGAAAAAAAAATTCGCTGAAGACTATAATACTATAATACTAATAATAAAACCTACATTCTTACATGAAAATCGAAAACTCCAAAAACAGGACAGTACTTACTTAATGATTTAATTTATTTTCGCACCGTGTTTTAACCGACTTCAAAATAACAATTCTTTATTTCAATAATTCTTTGTGTATGTATGTCACGCGATTACTTCGTCGAATCTGAAAGGATTTCAAATTACATTTTTGTAATGTAGGTCATGTTTTAAAGGTCCCATATAAGTATGTACATAAAATAAAGTTGGATATTTTTTACTAAAACAGGTTTGCAATTGACCATGGTTTACCTGATGAAAAGCAATAGCTATGGTCTATACAGTGAGTGAATTGTTATACCTAAGCTAAAACCAACTAATAAAATCTAATGATTAGGTACAAAAGAATACTATGAAATAGCTAAAACAGGTTCCGTTTATTACCTAGGCTTACAAGTTATGTTATTATTTCTCTTTGTCTGAACTTTGTCCACACAATTATAAAACTAGACTTATATAAAATTATTATAGGTACATTTTTTATACTATATAAATTTACAATCAATCAATCTTTAGTAAGCATTTGGTTTTTTTACTAGACAAACGCGCTTAATGTATTTAATTTACAATAGAAAAGTATATAAGTAAGTATTATATCCGTTATCTAGTAACCACGACACAAGCTTTTGCTTAGTGTGGGGCTAGATGGCGCTGTGTGCAATGTCCCGTTTTTTATTTTATTTATTTAAATCGTAGACTTTAACGACGCTTAACATCAGGCCAATGTGGTTAAACGTGATTCTATCGTGCATAAAAAAACAACTAAGCAGTACAGTTGTCTTCATAATAATAATTCCAAACTCCGTAAGAGCCTGTATTCCACAATACAGGTTTGTCCTAGTGTGGACTGTTGAGTACAATTTGAATACTAAAGGCATTACAGCCTGAATATTTCAATTACTCAAGTAGTTATAATTATGTTATGCTTTTAAATTAAGTACTTAGTATTTATTTCAATACATTTTTTTAATTGAACTTTGTTTTCCATCACAATCATAATTTAAATAGGAGCAACATAAAACAACCTATATACATATAAATCACTAATGGCACAGCAATACGAACCATACAACATACAGACAGACTAATATCAAACCTCCTTTTCCGCAAATCACTAAAAAAACCAACTCATACAAAAATCCAGCACTTTAATCATAAAATCTAAACACACATTCACATAGCCAAGATGTCCCGGCAAATAAAACAGTAACACTGTCATACAGTATTGATTCCGGCCTTCACATCCCCCTCTCTCTCACACCCAGGTGATCCCGATACGTGTGAAAGAGACAGGTGGATATACTTTCTTGCCGTTTGAGATGTAATGTTTACTAGTGTGCATTAGAGTAATATATAGGGTAACGCCCTGCGCTACTATAACTTAGCTAGATATAAGTTAGTCTATAACTTAGCTTTGCCCGGTAAACGCTTTGCCCAGACTGAGTGATATGCAAGAGGATGAATATTTGAAAGGTGTGAGGCGAGATAAATTATATTATAGACCCTAATGTTAAAAGGTCTTACGCTTGTCAACATTTTACGTATACTTTACTTTAAAAAAATGTTTGGAGATAAGTACTTACTTAGAATTGATAACAGAACACGTTCCAACAACGTTTATACAATTTTTGTCTGTTTCTCTGTGTCTCAGTTTTGGTATGGTGGTAGTTTAAGTTACCACAGACAGAGACTTAGGCATATACTAGTATATTATCATATATCAATGCCCCTTCCCGTCCACGTAACTACATATATCCCAGGAAATGGCAGTGTTGCGGCTTTCAAAGGTTTTTAACTGGAATCGCGTTCAATATTTCACTGCATCGGCGTTCCGGGAACCAATATTATTGCTGCTTGGTAGCGGGGCTTACTGTGAATTACATATATACTGAGTTATTAGAGACCAGTGGACGGCCGCGGCTTCGCTCGCGGTATTTCGGGATGAAAAGTAGCCTAGGACACTTCTAAGACCTCATAATATAACCTAAATAATGAACCATGATGATCTGTTAAAAAAAATTGCGTCTTTTATCAGTCAAAAATTCTAAAAACAGCTAAAACGTGTTTTGTTTTCGATTTAGTATACCCAAACATTTTTTTTGTCTAATATCTTCTATGTACAGATTTTTGACCCTCCTCAGTTTAGATATTATACATCATCATCATCTACAGCCGGTGTCGTCGCACTGTTGTTTGTGTTTGCACACCACGAGTGTTTTATCTTTTTCCCTATTTTAAATTAACAGCGTGAGAAAAAACCAAGAGCTGTATGTAATCACTTTACAATTCATGTTTCATTGGAAAAACAAAGTCTTCCTTAATAAAAAGCGTTTGCTAAGTGTGGGACTAGATGGCGCTGTGTGCAATGTCCCGGAATATGTATGTAGTTTAATATTTATTCATAACTGTTTTATTTGCAGTAACCCTGTATAAGTGAGTATTGAATAAGTAATGTAATGATCGTATTGTAAGGCTTGTAATAAGAGAATATGCGGGAACAAATGTATGACGTCATTCTTAACTAGAATAACAACGTGGTTTGTATAAATAGTAATATTAAAGCAGGTGATACTAGATTGTCATGTAATTAATGTCTTGTTATGTACGGAATTTGATAATAGTGATAATAGTCAATTAAAAGTATTTTATAAAAAAATACGAAATATTAAGAGTACTAATTAAAAATAAAAACTTTACTAATTTAAAACTAACTTATAATAAACTTAAAACACCTATAAAAATGTATATCTGTAGGCAACGTTCCCAGCATGCTGGCGGCATTGCCACGTTGGATAGCAATGCTTATTCTTTGCGGCAAGAATGCGCCAGCATGCTGGTCACGGGTTGCCTGAACTATCTGTTCAACTGAAAATTTATTAAACAGTTTTTATATGAATATTCATGTCTGTATAGGTAAGTACCTCTTCGGGGGTAGAAGAACTCTGTTGGCAGTCGCTGTGTAAAGACCCATATTTCTATTATATCCAAACCAAGTAGATTGGGACCTTACGAAATTGGGAACATGGCAAAGAGGAACAACATGCCCAATACAATTTATCTAAACAAAATAAAAATATTCTTGCCTCGACCAAAGCGATGTATCACTGTGATTTAAGTGTGACATAGGTCATATTAAATCTCAAAATAACGCGAGCAAAACCAAGGACATCCACTAGTAAATACATAAATAAACCAACTGATAAGAACAATAATTACAAATTAATTTAATTTTTATTAAGTATGCTAGTAATATATGGTCTAACTGTGATCATATCACATCCTAAAACATCGCGAGCAAAACCAATGACTTTCACTAGTAAAATAACTGATAATAACAACAACCACAAATTCGTACTCAAACTTCATTTCAATAAGAATGGTTGAATGAAACCGCACAATATAGAAAATATGGTCGACTATTCATGCACATCGTCGCGTATTATTAAACGAATCTATATTTATTGGTCAGCTATTTAAATGTTTGAGGTGCTCTCTTAAACACATATTATATGAAATCAAACATGAAGTTGTTCTAAACAAATCAGATATTAACACATCTAAATATAACTAACATGACTAAATCTAAATATAACTAGGTCTATGGAAATTATTGGACATTATTAAATTGTTATAAAGAATATACGCCTACAAGAGCTGAATAGACAACAGTTTTTTTTTCTCACTTAGTAACTTATCAATCTGAAAGTTCAATGTGTTATAGTTAATTATTATAAACTTTTGAATCAGTGTCTACAACATTAAAGCTGACCACGATCAACCTACAAACTTACAAATCACTTAAATTTTGCTGACCAATCAAATCATCCCCATTTCTAAATGGCATCCCCTGCACGTTAGGGGTGCATTATGGGGTGTTATGGGAACAAACGGCTATTCGGACGATCGAAATATGCATAATCTTCTATGCATAAATTTGCAAGAGCTACTTGTGAAATGGACCTTATTTAAAGAAGGTAAGTATCAAAATTCAATGACTAGGCTGGACAGCTTAAAATATCGAAGAGTTTAGGATTAATAGATCCATCGAAGATTAGTTTCTTTGCTTTAGGGACGAAAAGGCACTTTATAAAATGTTATTCGAAACTGTAAGCATTCATGGCGCTGAAAGAAGATTGTCTGATGTCTACAGTCATCAGTCTGTCCTTAATTTGATAACCAGCTAGAATCATCATTCATATATAAGTGCTTCTGTAGCTAGAATGTAATTTGTAAATATGAAAATGACGAGCTCTGGTATCGAGAGTTTATAAACCGCCCGTAGGGACTCTGACATGGTTTGACGACTGCAATACTTAAACGGATTTAAATTAAAACAAACACTTGGGACTCTAGAAAACGAATCACAACAGTTATATGGTTCGTGGTTTTCGTAACCGCATTCTTATTTTAACTAAACATTATATTATGCTAACAACACTTTGTAATGGAGTACTGAGAAAAAGAAGAGAATGGCCAATTCCGGTGCCTAAGGTAACTACTAATTTATATGATATTTATTTATTTTTATGATATGTATTTATACTAATTATAACCTAATGTCATTTATACAGTAACGCGTCACTCGTCCAGTATTTTTGGTCCTTCGAGCCGGATAGCGTTATTTAATGTATGACGTATGCAGGGGTCGTGACTGATCGCTCTATTGTTTCCGAATAATATGCGAGGGGAGTGTTTCGGCTAGCAACATGGGTGCCGAGTGTCGCGCGTTGACATAGTATAGTAAAGGCCGCGACATTTTGTTCAAAATCAATAAATCACTACGTTTATATAAATACTATCCGAATACGTGTATCGAAAGAAGCATAAGTGTGATGCACATTTTTAAAACCTATACTTTTATATTTATTTATTATTAACAGCACATACACAGACAGACTCTCATTAAGAAATGGAAAGTGCTGTTTAAAAAATCACAGTAAGTAAACATTTCTAGTGCAAGATTTTAAGGAGTACATATTTTATTTTACATTATACACACGCATCAAATACACATAAAATCTCCGAGCACAATGCATTAGCAGTCCCAACTCAGCATAATGCTGATTGCGTGAAACCATCTCTTCTTCAGTTGAGGCTGGTTGTGCATGGCTAGAAAGTAATAGTAAAAAAAAATATTTTGCTGTTTTAGATTTTCGGAGTATTGTGTGATAATAATTATTTTATTCCTAAGTGAATTTAGCTGAGAGAGTACCGTTTGTGACAGAGAGTGTACCGGTTTTTAAACACGATCCATCTTAGACCATAGCTATTCCTTACCACCAGGCAAACTATGGTCAAGTGCAAACCTGTTTTAGGTAAAAAAAATCTATGAAACGTAAGTGTGATACACTCAATGTCAAGCTTCGTGCGCTCACAAAATGTACTGAGGCCAGCCTATTATAATCTATGTCTATATCGTCAACTGACGACTATCGCGCAGGACTGCGACACACGGTGCATATACACTATATGTAGTCTCTACGCTCAGTTATAAAATCGATATAAAATGACGAGTCATGCTCTGAAATGGGCTTGATTTTTTAAAACTGAATAGTCTTTAAATGTTTATAGAATAGAATAAATAAAAATATTTATTGAGACAAATTTACGTAATATACACACACACATACATACAATAGATAAATAAATAAGTCTGCCTCAACACAGCCCCAACTCAGCATAATGCTGATTACTGGAAGCAATCAGCGCTGGTCTACCTACCTACCTACCTCCTACGTTTGACTACAGCCTGCCTGATTTTAAGCACCACTGTAGTCTAAGATGTTGCACGCTTGCCTAGAAACCTTATTCTTCTTATCGAATGAGAATGTCCAACTCTGGTGTCGAGAGTTTATCAAGCCGCCCTAAGGGCTTCTGACATGGCTTAAAGACTGCCGAACTAAACAAACAAAGATGAAACCTATTTACTCTGCATTTGAAGACTGGGTTATAATTTTATATCTCGACCGCTCGACCGTTTTGACACAGTGTACTAAGTACTAACATATTGAAGTACACAGTTTTAACTTGATTAGTAAATACATATAACTTTTATTAACCTACTAGTGCACGGCCGCGGCTTCGCTCGCATTATTTCAGAATAAAAAGTAGCCAATAACAATAGGATAATAAACCACTACACATCCTTGGTTCAGATGACACAAATCGCTCTCTAAATATATAAAACTCAAAGGTTTTCGATCTTGTGTCACCATAGACGCCCTTAGGGCAGTTTGAAAACTCAACACCAGAGCCAGCCACTCTCATAAGAACTTACTTTCTATTCCGTCCACTCGCATGCCGTTTCCTAATCGATGGTGTTGTCATGTCGAAGTGACTGTGGCTGAATAGTAATAGCTTCTTTGACGAATTTTATGCACGAGGTTAGTATATCGTTTTGGATTGAGGATTGCATTGCCATTTAAAAAAAAGTAAAGTATATAAGTATTATATCCGTTATCTAGTACCCACGACACAAGCGTTTGCTTAGTGTGGGGCTAGATGGCGCTGTGTGCAATGTCCCGAAATATTTATTTATTTACTTATTTATTTATTCTCATAATCAGAACCGCTTAAAGCGAATTACTCTAATGATAAATAATCTAATTATAATAATAAATTAAATTGGATAAGTTTTTGGCAAGTAGTGATTTGGAAAAATTAAACCAACTTGATTGGACTTCGTTTATTTTTATTACTTACTTACCTAACTTAACTTTATGTATGTAAGTACATTTAAGCTTTTATCTGTTTGTCTGTTTATTTAAAAGCGCATCACGCAGAAACGGCTGAACGGATCATTATGATTTTTGGTATGTAGGTAGTATGAGGTCCTAGAAGTGTCATAGGCTACTTTTATCCTGAAAAATGCGTGCGGAGCCGCGGGCATTAGCAAGTAACGAATAAACGGCAAGTGAACTGCTAGATGAAACGGTATCTAGCTCCATACAATACCCACAAGAAAAAATATAAGATCTTCCAGCAGACTCGACAACCTCCTTTTTTTTGGAGTCGGTTAAAAACTTCATAAACACCACATTTCAAACTAGATAGTAAAGATCCATTAAGATTTATGGTAAACATTATGATTTAAATTTCGTAACTATCTGCAAGTCAATTCAAGTAACCTAAGTACGAACAAGTAAAGCCTTGCTAAGTTACAAGACCGAGTACTTATATTATCTCACACACATACACATACAAATACTTATTATGTATGTACATATACATATCTATCTTGTAAGAACACACATACATAAATGAACAAGGTGCTCTTCACATCATAATTGCTGCAAGCCTTTTACAAGAGGCATTTGAATAAAATCACGTACTTTGTAACTTGATGATGCTGTGTTTTTTGCAATCGCTATGCGATTATTTTATAATTTATGTGCGCTCTTTATTGATCGAGCTAAACTAATGAGGAGTTAGTCAACTTGTAATTTAATGATACTGCATACAAAATCAACGTTTTAGTAATTAAATAATAATTCATCGGATTCACTTAAAGTTTGGCAAATAAGATATTTTGTTGGTAATTGAGTTAGTAGTTTAGTTGTCTATCGTGTATTTAATGCGGAACTTTATAAATGTCATGTCAATCATATTGTTTATTTATTTATTTTATTTTCTCTCAAAATACATGGTAACAAACAAAAGTTTCAGACAATCTTAGTTTCAAGTAAGTATAAGTGGATTGTTTACTACACTCACCCCTCTCTCTTGAGTCGTATTCCTCATGACTGAGAGTAGTGACTCCCCTGCAGAATTAATCCGTTAGGGGAGTTTTCTTGGGCAGATACATCGTGGTGGGCGCCCAGGTCCTTCCACGGAAGACATATGTCCTCGGATATTGTGATCCTCAAACATATCGGTTTCCTCACGATGTTTTCCTTCACCGTTAAGCGAGTGCAAATCTCCACATAACTTGAAAAAAAAAAACAAGTCATTTGTGTAGGGCCGGATTCGAACCAGGGTGCGTCTGAATGAAAAGCAGACACTGGAACCGCTAAGCCACACTCGCCACACTCACCCACTAGTTATCTATCGAATTTCTAGATCATTGCTTCAATTATACTAACTAATCAATTATGCTAACCCATGCTGATGTGAAATAAATTATAAAACCAAGGAAATATCGGCGAGGTCGCAGTATGTAACCTGTTGTATTCTAATAAGTGCGATACGAGATCTTTCCACGCGATGTTGACTTCCTTGGTAATTACTACCTAACATACGTAAAAACTTACCTACTTCATGTGTATTGATATATATTTTATCTACACTAATGTTGTAACATTCTACTTATGTTTCCAATACTTGACTTATAATTACTACTGTTATAGCGCAGACAACAAAACACTCAATTTAAGCAATTTCACATGATGGTATAATATCCACATCGATATCGTAATATCTCATTATAACATCAGTAAAACGCGACCAACCTGATTGCAGGGCCAATCAGGTTGGTCGCGTTTTATTGATGCGCGCAGCTACGCTCTCATTGGTTTGATTTTAATGGCGGCAAAATCACTGTGACAATACACGTACGCGTGAATTTAATTTAATAAATTAAAAGTTAAAAATGGATAGCGAATTAGTGAAGATAAAGTAGTGTATGCAACTGCATATAACACGGGTATTAAAACACTCGTTACTATTATGAAACTCACACTCGGGTTTTAATACCCTTCATTATAAGACCTTCATTATGACAGTTGCATAAACTACTATTAAGTACATAGCTCATTATCATCATCGAGTTTTGTAATTTTCTCTCTTAGAGTAGTATTCCAAATTACTGAGGGCCGTATTTCTCCGAAGAACTTATTCGTTAGGGGAGTTCTTTTGGGCAGATGCATCGTGGTGGGCCCCCAGGTCCTTCCACGGAAGACACTTGTTCTCGGGTTTATCGACGCACTATGTAAGGTTGCCTGACAGATATCGCTTTTAGCGATAAGGTCACCGCCGTGTGACATTTCCTGGATGGTGAACAATATCTGTGGATCTAGATGTTTATCTATCTATTTATATTAAAAAAACGTAAAGCTGACTGACTTACTCACGAATGACGATTGACTGATTAATCTATCAACGCACAACTCAAACCACTTGACCGATCGGGCTGTAATTTGGCTTACAGTTAGTTACTATGATGTAGTAGGCATCCACTAAGAAAGTATTTTGGAAAATTCCTATTTTTGAGGACTGAAATAGGGGTTGCAAGTTTGAATGAAATTTTAATTGATACTAATACTTCTAAGGGTGGATTTACATCAAACAAGCATTCGCTCGTTCTACCCCCACCACGTCAAATTGTTTTAGTGTAAACAGGCGTAGAGCATTCTATCGTTGTTCTTAGTGCGTTCGCAAAGATTCTATAGAATGCTCTAAGAATGCTCGCCCGCTCGATGTAGTAGCAGTTACTTAGAGCGTTCTTGCGTGTTCGGACGTGCTCGCCACCTTGAGCGGTCTCTTCAAAGTGTTCTTGTGTCTTAGCGAATGTATACATATCTAATTGGCAAACATACCTATAACTATGTAAATGTCTAGAATATTCACCGCTAAAATAGGGTATATTAGTCATGTGAGGACGCATCAGTAACTTACACGTAGGAAATACGTTCGCCGTAGCCGAAATCGGCTTGGAATGCATCATCACATATATATATGTTCTGTACATTACGAATGAATGCTTTAGTTTTAGCTCTAGCTCTTTGTTCGTTTGGTGTACATCCTAAATTCGAGTTCTCGTTTACACTAAAAGATCACGAAAGATTTTTTATTATTATTATTAGTTCACAAACAGAAACATTTTTTTTTACGTAGGATAGGTTTACGTTTGACTGCAGCCTGCCTGATGTTAAGCATCGCTGCAGCCTAGGATGTAGCACGCTTACCTAGAAGATACCTATTATCTCTAGATTTGACCCCTGGATTGTAGTTCGCATGAAACACGGCTTCTGGTAAAGTGTTCCAAAGCTTAGCCGTCCGTACAATAAACGTAGAGGCAAAGCGCTGTGATCGACACTTCGGCACTTCCACCATGAAACGGTGTCTACCTGCGGACTTTCTGTTTGTACGGTTATAGAAAGGAGCTGCGGTATAGCATACAGGTTATATTATACAATTCATAGTTGATAACAAATTACAATTCGTATATTCTATACAGTGACCCTAGCTTTTTTAAATTCTATGTTTTAAAAATACCTTCCGATAGTTTAGAGACAAAAGTAATTGCAAAAGAAAATTATTAATTAAAAACAACAAGAAAGCTCTTGTTCTAGCTCTATGTCCGTTTGATGTAAATCGATCCCAACGCGAGCGAAGATGTATGCATCCACTACTGTGTGCCTATTATCTACAATGCAGTGCAGAAACTTTGGCGCACCTCTCTCTTGGCCATCCTACTCTGGAGAGGTGCCAATGATGCCGGAGAATTGATTGAGGCAGTTATGACATGTTGGTTCTACGTTCCCTGGTTTGGCAGGTGAGTTATGTGCTTAGTCATCAGACATCGTGTATAAGTTGCTTGTATTTAGACTAGAGGTTGATCTGAACGGGCCTTATTACAAAAAGTAGTTTATATTTTAGTCTAGACCAAGTCCGTTTTAGTTGTTCGAAAATTGTCTGTCTACTGTCATAATTATCAAAATGACAAAATGTACCAATGTTAAAGTTAAATCCATAGGTTAAATCAAAATTCCAATTTGAAGTTGACGTTTCGATTGCTCGTATGTGATGTCTGAACAACAAGAACCCACTTTTTATTTTCAAAGTCCTGGACTAATAATTATATAAACCGCGTTTTGTAATAAGACGGAAAGGGTTTTCTTTTATTTCTTAAGTGAAGTTTCTATCTTGCTCTTTGAGTCTCCTCATGACTGAGGGTCGTGACTCCCTCTTCTCTCGGGAGCTGTTCTCTTGGGCGGATACATCGTGGTGGGCGTCGTGCATGTTACTTTTTAACCGAGCCCAAATCAAGCAACATCGTGAGGCATCATTAGTGAGAAATAGAGTGGCGAACTCTAGTGAGAGTTTACAAACAGCTGGAACCTACAATTCGACGTGCCATTCGATCCACGGAATCGCCCAAACCGGAGTTAAGTAAATAAAATCGCCACAATAACAAAGACAAACAACCAGTAATAAAATCCAGTCAATAAATACATCACGATTTCTAACAGCGAGCAGTGAAACGCAGGCGTGTCTTATTCAGAACTAGGTCACAAGTTGAGACCTACCTATATTGCACGACTATACTATGTATAGGACATATAGTACCTTTAGATGAGCCCTAAAACAGTTGTATGTACTAAGCTTTGAGTTATAAAAAATGATTGAGACATATTGTCTACTAGTGGAAGCCCGCGGCTTCGCTCGCATTATTTTGGGATAAAAAGTAGCCTATGTAAAATAAATACATACTCCGGGACATTTCACACAGCGCCATCTAGCCCCAAGAACTAGTACTACAAAGCAAACTAGTGCCAATGAATTTAAGACAATCATTTTTGCTGTCTCATCTCTTTTAACAAGACAATGTTGCCAGGTCGCCTCCCTAATCTGTGTGGAATGCATTGCCACAAAAATACATTGGGCTACGCAACTTGCCAAACGTAGATAGGTTATTTTAATCTTTTTTTTTTATTTGTGAAAGTTAATAAGGAAGTAGCAGTGTCGCTTGAACGACTATGTAATAAGGAATTATAATATCTTCAAGGGATTAAGCTTGACAACAGATTTGGCCACTCTCATTCGATAAGAAGAAGAAGCACTTAAAAAAAATAAGACAAATGTTGCCAGGTCGCCTCCCTAATCTGTGCGTGGAATGCATTGTCACAAAAACTCATTTGGCGAGTCGCAGTTTGCCTACTAACTTGTCCACTCGACTCTGTCTGCTCGAGACATTCTTTACAACGGTTTATACAGGGTTCGTTAATATATAAGTTTACATCTGTGTCTTTTGTCTTCTAAATATATAAAACTCACAAGGTGACTGACTGACATAGTGATTATCAACGCACAGCCCAAACCACTGGACGGCTCGGGCTGAAATTTGGCATGCAGGTAGATGTTATGACGTAGGCATCCGCTAAGAAAGGATTTTCGGAAATGCCACTCTTATGCAGTTGTTAGTAAAATATGACACTTCTAACAATCAATATTAATAATCTCCTGCCTTATTTAGTGCTGGTAAAATTATATCTGCTCAGGGCCGGGACGAGTGGCGTACAACGGAGGCCTACGCTCAGCAGTGGGCGTTAAATAGGCTGACGATGATGATGATGACAAGGATACCAACCTCTTAACTAAACAGATACTGCCATTCAATCAACAACAGGCAGACGAGGAGTAGGTCGTCCGGCAGCGAGATGCGTCGACGACATTGTACGAGTCGCGGGTTCTTTATGGATGAGGTCTGCACAAGATCGACGCAGCTGGCACATTCAAAGAGAGGCCTATGCCCAGCAGTGGGATAGAGAAGGCAGTGGATGATGATGATGAATCAAAAACAGACATAAATAACAAAGAGTAGCCAACGCAGCACTAATATATGTTTAACTACCTATACATAAGTACACGACCCATCGGTCTTAGAATCGTATCTAGGGCAAGGCTAGGCTACCGACTGTTACACTCATACACCGTGACATAATGTGATGATATACAGCGTATCTCTGTTTCAAATTGTATCTGTATGGTTATAGATACTAGCACATCGACACGGAGAGAGCATTAAATATAACGTCTAAAACAATAGATGCGCACTAAAAACAGCACAAAAGTAACGGAAACATTTATAACTTCATATATATATATGTACCCTTATATGGTGTAATTAATGCAACGCATTTTTAAGCATTAGGGAAAATGCAACACATACTATTAGTTTTTTCGGTACATTTAAGTAAGTACAATAAGCAGTTTCATAAAAATATTTTCCGAAATAACTTCAAAAGCTTGCATATTTCAGCTACATAGCTAACTCCATAGTCCATGCCATATGTATAATTATTAATATACAATAATGATCACATGTGATGTGACCGACATATTATTTAATTACTTTACCGTATACATTTTTGGGCGCTTCCGTGGGTCGGAGGACTCGTAAAATTGTAGGTCTCGGCTGCTCGTCTAGTACGGCAGTCGTTAAGACATGTCAGAGGCCCTTTGGGCGGCTTGATAAACTCTCGACACGAGAGTTGGCAACTCTCATTCGATAAGAAGAAGATAACTTTACCAAAATGCTCATACATTTACCCCACACACCGTATTACCGGCCACTCTCTCCCAAAACCGTTCACATCTACGCTTCTGTAAACTCATACCATCTAAATCAAGCTCCCATAATCTTACGATTGGAATAGCCTAGACATCCGTCTCTTTCTAGCGTCGTGCGCGTGAAAGAGAAGGCAACAGTCCGGCGACAGACGAATCGATTTATTAGGTAGGTAAAGTCATTAGGGTGGCCATCCGAGGCGCGGGCTTTGTTGGCTAAACAAAAGGATTAGAGGTAAGGAATTGTAGAGAAAAGTGTCTACTGGGTTAGTTGGAGAGACAGATATCTTGCAATACGCACTAGCTCTCTCTTTACCATCAGACAAACTATGGTCAAGCTTGTTAATAGTTAAAAAAGCAAGAGTAAAGATAAATAATCTTTATTGATACTGTAAAATTGCATTGGTAACACTTTGACAGTTTGATTATTATGACAGTAGACAGACAAACTTCGAACAACAAGAACGGACTGCATATTTTCAAAGTCCTAGACTAACATTTAAACCACGTTTTGTAATAAGACGGAATTCGTTTATCAGAACAAGATGCAAATGTACGTACCCTAGCGCCACGAAAAAGTTGTAAAGTAACTAAATCATTTGTCTCATTTCATAATCCCACCACTCATTAAAGATCGCAATCAAATTAAAACACCGACCCAATAATTTTGCAAAAAAGACACCCATCGCCCGTATTCCTTAATTCCTCACCCATAATTTCTGAGTGGTCGATAAACAAATGATCTGTCACTGTCAAAAACGGCCCAACGGTCAGATAATACAAGATACAATCGCGTGGGTATGGAGCGATGACTCAGATTGGCCAATTTAGTTTTGGTCAATGATTTCTTTATGTTACAGGCAGTTTGCTTGCATAGCTTTTTAGCCGGCCTCAAAAAAGGAAGAGATTCAATGTTTTTTTTTATCCAACTTCTTTAAAACGGGTTAATTAGTTATTCTTTTTTTAACTAAAACGGTTTAGCACTTGGCCATATTTTGCCTGATAGTAAGCAAAGGCTATGGCCTTATCTATTCGACCTGTACATATGATATTGTCCAAATTGGATACAAAGTGAGTACATAAATTTGTCTTGGTATATTAGCTTACGGATTGCTCGTAAACTATTAGTGATATCGATATATTATGTTTCCTTTTGTAGTTGATTCGGTATTTTGTTTAGGTTTTATCAAACCCCTTTTTAGCAGTTTTAGAGTACCTAATCCACCAGTAAGTATGTACAGATACAGAAAACTCGATCTACCTTGTGCAATGACAAATAACTCCATTTACTAAGGAGAGTACTACTTACATTCCTATAAACAAACAATATGTATGTAATCGTAAATGTATAACTGATTACGTAGTGTTAAGTGTGAATGAATGATAATATTGTTTATCTTTATACTCGGGAATACATAATATAATCAATAAATAATACATAGTCATAGGTTTATAAATATACTAGCAGTGTCCTGTAGCGCTACCCGCGTTAATCCGGGATAAAAATGTAGCACTGGCTTTTTTATACCAGTCTAGCTAGTGTATGCCCACGGTTTCGCTCGCGTTGTGTCGAGATAAAATGTAGCTTGATTGTCAGACTCTTATACTCGTACCACCTCTATATCAAAGAACATGACGATCCGACACTCTGTTGTGCGGTTCTTCTTCCTATCGCACGAGTGCGGCTCTGGTGTCGAGTTTATCAAGTTTTTTTTTTAAAGACTTCTAACTTGTCTTAACTTTGACGTACCTAAAACGTAATGTGTTAAAATTTAATATTATTGTTTGTGTGTGTTAAAGAGTTTAAGGACGAATTAATAGACCAACGAACACACATTTAACATTTTCGTAATAATAGATAGATAAATAAATAAATAAATATTTCAGGACATATCACAACGCTATATAGCTTCATACTAAGCTAACGCTTGTGTCATGGGTACTCTATAACGGATATAATACATATTATGTAGATATTTTTTTCTTATTATACCTACATAGAAACGACCAGACTCAACACAAGATATATTAAAAACACCAGCATAATACAGAAATTTACATGAAATAAAAAAACGTAAGCCTAACTGGCGACCTTATCGCTAAGAGTGGTATGGTATGATTTTTGCAAGTAACACCGCAGGGCACCACTAGTTTGAATCTAGTTATAGCTTTATATAGTTATATGTACCTAATACATATGTAAGTATATTAATCAACATGGTGACTTTACTGCTTATCAGAGAGTAGGTATAGGTAAACCGTTATCAGTGGTTGTAAATAATATTACCGTAACAATTATGTCTTTTTATGAATTTAGCGCGGCTACAGTTATGTTGATTTATGTTGTTTTTTTTTCATGTTCGAAATATGGAAGAAAAGCAAACACTGATACTCTGGCCGTTATACTAAAACTATATCCACAATCGACACAAGTGTCTACTTAGTGTAGGGCTAGATGGCGCTGTGTGCAATGTCCCTGAATATTTAGGTATTTATTTGTTCAATTAAATGCTGAAAAAGTGCATTTAGTTATGTTTAATCTTTTTCTTTGTATTTGATTTTTATTTCGTGTGTTACAATAAAGAATATTCTATCTATCTATTTAGAAAATCGAGCTTACTTAATTGTACACAAAATAAAATTGATAATTATTCATGTATGTAAGTATAAAAAGTACCAACATAAAATCCAAATAAATATATATATATATATATATCACAAGCAAAACGTAAAATTAATTTTATGACGAGATTTGAAATGTTTTCCGTCACTGTGTAGGTCAATACCACTAAAATTTTAGCTTTTTTCGATTCTTCCCAATAATTTACGAAAATTAGCAGAAATTAAACCATCATACGTACGTATTATATAAGTAGTGGACGCCCGCGGCTTCGCTCGTATTATTTTGAGATAAAAAGTAGCCCATGACACTTCTAAGACCTCATACTACCTACATACCGAAAATCATGATCATCCGTTCAACCGTTTATGCGTTATGGGCGTTTAAATAAACAGACACTCAGAAAAAAAATCTAAAAACTGCTGAAACGTGTTCTGTTATGGATTTAAAGTATACACAAACATTTATTTTTCTAAAATCTTCATGTTCAGATGTTTGACCCTCTTCAGCTTTATTATAGGTATGTATACTTAGATAATTTAGATATAGGTAGATAGATTTAGAATGTTTAGTATGTCATATACTTACCTACCTATTACATTTGTTAACTATTTAAAAAACGCCAATTACTTACTAGGATCGAATTCTGGATTAACTTTGGTGTCTGTATATCAATATTATTATAAAGTAATCTACTAATAATGTTGGTAGGTACATATATAGGTATAACTTATTTATTATTCATTTTAGACCATAGTTATTGCTTACCATCAGGCAAATACTATGGTCCAGTGCAGACCAGTTTAGTTAAAAAGAAAACTGTATTTTTAATTAACACTAACATTGTTAATTTAGGAAATACTTCGTGAAATTAAGATTAGGTACCTATTTATATTTTATCGGCGTTGGTCATCTAGGTATTGTAACCCAAGGCTGTGCTCCGATATTTCAAGGAGCTTGGCTGGCTGGTCTAGGCAGAAATGGGGGAAATGCACAAAACGCCCCAAGCGGGATGTCCGTGCAGGACTCATCGCCCCCACCTTAGAATTAAAATTAGAATTAGGTATTGTATTTTATACGACACAATGAAATATGATGATTGATTTGTAGGTATTGGATTTATTATTGATTAATAATAATCGCGATAGGTAAATGTATTCCATAAATAGTTTTCTATATTATGTATTTAAGTATATAACCTAAACACACGACAGAATATAACTATTTAGCATTTAAATATTTACACATATATTTTAGTATTATTTGTGTGTAGGGCTTATTTTACCTTAAAACCTAGGTTTATCGCAGATTAAAGTCTCACTAGATACCTAGATATATAAAATGAAAAATAAACTAAGTACCTACCTAGTACAAACAGTTTGTTGATCAATTTCAGTAAATAGGTAAGTACCTATCAAGAAAATGTCACTCTATATTTTACATTTAGTAGGTACTGATTTTATATACATAAGTATGTACCTATATGTATCTATCTATAAAACCAGTTTACTCCATCAGCCTTGTTATAAAGCACGGCAACAGCCAGTTAAAGTAACAAATGTTTAGCATTTGCTGTTCAAATGAACTCCGAGCGTACTTTCTCTTGATAAAACACAGTTTAATGCGCTAATACGAATCAGAATTTAGTTAAAACGCGCTAAAACTGCCGACGTGCATTCATAACGCAGAACTAGGAACAAAACACGGCACCGAAGCGTGATTAACAATTTAACAACTGCATTAAGTAACATGGTTACACCTGGCCACATCTATAAATAGAATCTTGTTTTAATACCAATAAAAATTGAATAGGTACCTGAGGCGGCGCAGTCGAGCGACGTTGGCACTTTATATTTGCAACTAAAACAACACATAAGGCCCTCGCACCGGGCGAGCCAGCGGCCGAGCCACTAAAATTATTGATTTGGTAGCGTTACAAAACAACAAAAGATATAAAACGGGCCGGTTGCACACCCCCGCGCCCGAATCGATCACAATGATAATTGTCGCGCACAAAGAGTAGTGAATACTCACCTAGACAGATGGAATGCACACACACATAAAACAACAACACCACAATTTTATGTCAACAATGTTCGCGTACGGCGTTCGTAGCACATCGGGTACACTGTTCACTGCTAGTTTTTGATATTTTGATGGGTTTTTAGGGTTAATTAGTGCGAATTACGAGCGATTTGTGTCGCGGAGACGCGCGCGATTCGACGACCGCTGGCAAGATGGCTCCGTGTATGCCGCGCGGCGGGCGCTCCCCGCGCGCCCCGCCAGTACGTGCAATGAAAGATAGGTGGTCGGTACACGCGGCACGGCCGGCCCGGGACCGACGCCGAGATACAAATGATGCCAGACAATGTACAGAGTACCGCATGCATAGAGAAGTTAATAGTGGTCACAAGCTGGTTCTTATGAATGGATTCGTAAAGAAATTAAACTTATTGAGGCAAGCGAATAGCTACATATCTTAACAAATTATTATTTTTTTACAGAAAAATTTGGAACTTTGGGA
The DNA here is from genome assembly GCA_964023185.1 of Macaria liturata. Taxonomy (NCBI): domain Eukaryota; kingdom Metazoa; phylum Arthropoda; class Insecta; order Lepidoptera; family Geometridae; genus Macaria; species Macaria liturata. The sequence continues at coordinate 12,941,684 of OZ026810.1, read as the reverse complement.
AAAAATACACAACAAGGTATATGTTTACATTTGTTATAACAATCGTTAATATAAAATAAATAGTTACTAAAGTAAAACTACACTGAAAATTAGTAACATTCAACAATGTCAATGGTATAAGAGACAAAACGCTTTAACAAGTTTAATAAAAAAAATATGTACCACAATGTCAACGAGATTGATTTACGAGCGAAATATCCCGCGACCGATCTCGCGACACATAGCCCCGCTCGCGGCGGCCGCAGTTCTTTCCCTTCACACCGCTGTGCCCGAGCTCCCCCCTGCTCCCCTGTCCTCTGCCTACCGACCTCTTATATACTGCTCTCTTTACAACAGAAAAAAACACCAATTTCCCAAATTCCCGATGCGGGCCGCGCTCTCTCGCTCGCGGCGGACCTAAGATGGCCGCCCGGCTTCCATTTTGATCGCAGATTACGACTCGTCGCGTCCCCGGCCGCTCAAAACCTAACCGATGCGTCGTCCTGTCATTACTCGAAGCATTATGAACGTATCGCACACGTTTTTAGGCTAATTTTTCGCGTTCGACACGACGGTGGCGTTATTTCTGGGCTAGCATTCGAAATTGGCATCGAACAGCGGCTATTCCGGTTATTGTATTGATTGAGCGTGCTCCGGCGAAGTGGAAAGAAAGTCCACGAGTATAAATGCCCTGTTAAAATGTAGCCGCGTGAGGTGGATGGTTTTGTCTCTTTCGCGTCTACCTGGCCGTGCCCTCGCCGGCGTTGTACAGCTCTTTGTACTTAATAGTGTATTAAAACGCTTCGGACGGAAACCCACTTGAAATAGCAATTTATGCCTCTAAAGAATCGTATTTGCAATGCATATTAGTGGTCTCAGATATAATGGCATAGCTTGTCTTATCTGCGTGAATACTAGATATTGTTGTTGGTTTAATTATTTACTAGTTTCGTATTATGAATTATGAATGGAGCGGGACAAATAATAAAAACAATGAAGAATAAAAGGAGGTAGACGAAAGTATAAAATAAACAAATGAACAATACCATAGAGATTAGTTCGCCTTGAAAAGCAGGTTAACTATTGAATAATTTAACAATCGCCGGTGCTACTACGTATTATAATGCAAGAACAATATCAATTTCAATTCATATTACAATACCAATTTCCGAACACAATCATAAAAGGGCGTAAGTAAAAAAAAACTCAAAAATATCTAAACCAAAATATTCAAAGCATAATATTTTTATATCACTGTCTCAGTTGACATAGAAATATGGAACTTAACTTCATCGACACACAAATATGAAAAAAAAAAAAAAATCTGGGAGATAAACGATAAAACACAAAGTAGGACTATAAAAGCATAAAGTGACCACATTCTTTGAATCCTTAGCTCGAGAGTCGCTATCGTTTTGGAATCAAACAAGATTTTTTCTCTCGTAATTCCTCATGACTAAGGGTCGTGACTCCCCCGCAGAATTAATTCGTTAGGGGAGTTCTCTAGAAAACAACAACAACACAATACAGGATTTTCTATCGATCTAATAATACTAGTGGATGCCCGCGGCATCGCTCGCGTTGCACTGCATAAAAAACAGCCTATGTTACGCCCGAGATCGTATACATACAGCGACTATACCGAAAATCACGACAATCCGTCGCTCCGTTACGGCTTGAATTGAAACAGACAAACTCACTTTCGCATCTACATAATAAAAATTAGTAGGTAGGTATGCAGAAGAATTAACCGAACTACCTTGAATCTTGGATAAAGATAGCTTACACATTATATTAATCCAGGGTTAATTTTATTTAAATTTGTAGAGCTGATTTCATATTTATTTTTATGCTAATAGAGCGTGATGGATAAAATATTACACACACAGAAAATTTTATCTTACTATGACATTAATTTTTTGATTGGCATTGTTGAAGATTTAATTACATTTGAGGAATAAAATATGCTATTGTGGCATTTAGGTAATAATTAAATCCAAAGAATACAAACTCTCTTTTCAGAATATTTAAACATTGCTTGTTAATCCGTGATTAAATAATGGTTTATTTTATTTTATACTTACTAAATTTCATCGCTATCGGTTAATCTATCTGTGTGTGATACTGGCACAAATATGTAATGCACACTTACGTACAAACTACGCTTATTAAGTACTAGCTTTTAACCGCGGCTTGGCACGCGTTATTGTCCATAAAAACCTTTTTCTTGAATCACTCTGTCTATTAAAAAAAACTGCATACGTTGCGTAGTTTTCAACATGCATAGTCAATGTATGACAAAACTCCTTTTAATAAATAAAGATTAAAAAAAAAAAAAAAAAAAAAAGTTTTCAACATATAAGTAGGTATACATACGCAGGGAGAGACGCGTAAAAAAAATGCTTTATACTATGTAGTGATTATATAAGTAATATTAAGTAACTAGTGGACGCCCGCGGCTTGCATTATTTTTAAGATAGAAAGTAGCGTATGACACTTCTAACACTTCATACTACCAAAAATCATGATGATCCGTTCAGCCATTTTCACGTTATAAGCGTTTAAATAAACAGACAAACAAACATATAAGCAGACATTTTTTTTAAACTGCTGTAACATGTTCTGTTATGGATTTAATGTGAACATATTTTTTTCTAATAACTTCTATGTTCAGATTATGACCCTCTTCCATTGATCTCCATCAGCGTACTAGTAGTAATGGAGGTCAGTGCCCTCTTCAGCTTTATTATGTATGTGTATAGATAGATATATGTAGATTATAAGTTTAGTGTGATGATATCTGTAATTCAAATCCTCATCTGAATATTTGAACCACAATAATTCGTATAAAACCAACCACTTGTTGAATTCTGTGCCAGACTATTTATTTTTATTTGATTACATTTTGTTAAAATACAGTTTCCTTAATGTAAGTGTTCCCCAATTTTGACTAAGATTCGGAAAAGGGGAGGATGCTGGATGATACTCAATGCTGGCTCAATAAAATTAGAAAAGACTTCAATTTTTTATGTAACCTAGAAAATTAGGGGAAACAGGAGGCTTCATATAGATGATAGCAAGAGTAAAAATATATTCATTATAACTAGTGGGTGCTCGCGACTTCGCTCGCATTAGGAAGTAAAACTTGCATCCCCTATTTCACCCCTTTAAAAGTGGCATTTCCAAAAATCCTTTCTTAGCGCATGCCTACGTCGTCGTAACATTTACCTTCATGCTAAATTTCAGCCCAATCCTACGAGTGGTTTGGGCTGTGCGTTGATAGATCACTATGTCAGTCAGTCACCTTTGAGTTTTATATATTTAGATGAATTAAGCTTAAACAGATTTTTCTTTGTTTAGTTTATAGCTGTATAAAATTCAACAATCCATCAATGTTACGTTTTTTTTTATAAAATTGATCATATTGGTAATATTTTTGGAATTCCATGTCATTCATTTGAAAACTCTGAAATTAATTATAAGTTAACATATGTAATTCATAGCATTTATATTTAGGTAGGATTGTTGTGGATAACAAGTCAATAAGAATAATATATTAAAAAAAAGTTGCTCGTTCTACAATTTTTTTATGTAATTAAATAATATTAATTCACTTTTTCAGTTTCATTGTTTTATACTAAACTAGCAGAAACTAGATATAACACTAGTAAAAATAAAGAACATTACGAATATCAAAGAAAAAACTACGGAGAACAGAAACAAATAATGCAAAATAAATGCAAAATAAAGATAAAAGATAAAGATAAAGAATCTTTATTGATAATGTAAAGTTGTAACATACATAGGTATAGGTGGTATAAGTACTAATATCACAGAATATGCTACACAAATTACAATATCTCGTCAAATTGAATTTATAACATTTAGTTTTATAAAATTTTAGAAGTTACATATGTCTAGTTTTATTAATCAAATAATGAAAATTTTTGTTATTAAAATCATGTCAAACATAATAATAGGTATGTAATCATACAATATGTCAACTTAAATAAATCTTGGTACTGTCACTATAGCTGTATAGGGGCTAAATACTAGATCTATTTTCGTCTTATTGTAAACGATTATGTTTTAATAAAAAAAAAGTTTCGCGATTAAAATATTAATAAGTAAGTACCTATATTATTATTAATATTTTAATAAGTAAGTACCTATATACTTATATTATTATTAATATTTTAATCGCGAATCTTTTTTTTTATTAATTATCTTTATTTTTAGTAAACAAGATTTCCAATAATATGTTTACATTCAAGGAAAGAGCTAATAATTATTAATAAGTAATGGCTATAAAATTATCCGGTAATAAAAAGTGAATGACAAGATTTTTAAGGTCAAAACACTAAAAACAAGTCTGACGTTGTAATTCAACTCCGACCAATCTATACTATTTTAATATTAAAACTTTCGTGAGACATTTTATCAATATATTAACTAAACGGTTTTCACTCACGTGTAAATCGCGTAAGTTGTTTACGCGTTTCGGATGTTATGACATCCATCTTCAGAACGTATGTTCTGGGACCGCGGCAGCAAGTCTGCGTGCTGAACATCCGAAACGCGTAAACAACTTACGCGATTTACACGTGAGTGAAAACCGTTTAGTTAATACATATATCAATCTATACTAATATTATAAAGCTGAAGAGTTTGTTTGTTTGAACGCGCTAATCTTAGGAACTACTGGTGCGAATTGAAAAAATATTTTTGTGTTGAATAGACCATTTATAGAGGAAGGTTTTAGGCTATATAACATCACGCTGCAATTAATAGGAGCGAAGAAATAATGGAAAATGTAGAAAAAACGGGGAAAAATTTTCATCTTTCAGGGCTTCAGTTGCGTGCACTGCGAAAACGGTTCAAGATATCAAAAAAAGATGTACTAAATAATTATTCCTCTTGAAATGATCTAACAAAATGTCCTTAACAATATATGTATGTCTATCTTTTAAGGTTAACTCACTAGAACCGTTTTTATGGTAATAACTATTCCACGCGGACGAAGTCGCGCGCACCAGCTGGTCATATATAAGAGCGATCATAAATATATGAATAGACACATAATTATATGCTTTTCATCATCATTATCATGTCAATAGGAGTGAGTCGTCCGGTCGCGAGATGGGTCGACGACATCGTCAAAGTCGAGGGTCCAACCTGGATGAGGTCTGCACAAAATCGACGCAGATGGCACATGCAAAGGGAGGCCTATACCCAGCAGTGGGATCCCAAGGACTGTGGATGATGATGATGATCATGTCAATCTGTGTCCACCCACTGCTGAGTATAGGCCTCCTCTGAGTACACAGTGCCGTCTCTAGCCTGTCTAATCCAGCTCCTACCAACGTGCTCAGAAATCGCATAATCCAGTCCTTTTTTTGAAGTCGTTTAAACATATTTTTTTGCTATGATTTAAGTTTTAATATATACAAACAGGCTACAAGCAACAAATCCATTGATAACCTCCATTTTTAAAAAATCGGTTAAATATAATGTACTTATATCTTAATTTATACAAATACCTAATACAAACAGGTCGCAAACGACAAAGCGTATTTCGTAACGCCCGGGACATCAAGACGTGAAATTCAAGCAAGTTCATAAAAACTAAAACACTAAAAAGAGACCTAAAGTTTCGCATACAAGTGTGACTCAACAAGCATTTACTATACACGGTTATTTGACTGGCCGGTTAGCTTAGTTGGTTGTGGATCTGCCTTCTAATCTAGGGTTGCGGGTTCGATTCCCGCACGACACAACTTATTATGGATTATAAAATTTGTAATTACTTGTGTCGAGTCTATGTACGAGTATAATAAGTATATATTCACAAAAGAATAGTATATAAGTATTATATCCGTTATCTGGTACCCGCAACACAAGCGTTTGCTTAGTACGGGGCTAGATGGCACTGTGTGCAATGTCCCGGAATATTTATTTATTTATTGATAAAAGAGTATTTTTTGTTGAAGATAGAAAGCCTTATTGAAGTGAATAATTTTAACTTAATTTAATTTAATCTGATACTTAAGTTTCATTAGTCATTTTAAATTTAACTTTTAAAACATAATAATGTATAAAAATTTTAAATGACATACCTTTAGGTAAAATATATTTTATGTTAACAAACAAGACAATAGGATAACTAACTTCTGAATTTTTTTTGGTTTATAATTCGATTTTTTCTATCAGTCAATATAATGATTAACTTTTCTTAGCTGTCTCATTTTAACCGACTTCAAAAAAAGGAGGTTATCAAGTCTTCTGAAAGTTTTTTTTACCTAAAAACATCATACAACAAATTCAGAAACAATTGTTGTTCCCTTTAGCTATGTTCCCAATTGAAACTGTATGGGGTCAGCTCCTAACTACACGGTCTTGCAGAATACGGGTTTAGAAAATACATAATTAACAAGATTAAAAAACATCATCATCATCATCATCCACAGCCTTCTCTATCCCACAGCTGGGCATAGGCCTAAGATAAGAAGAAATATTAATGTTTTACTGACAAATGCAAACTAAAAAAAAAACATCAACTGACATCTAAATCCTAAACCGTCAAGAATTGGAAAACAGAAGAGCATCGACATATAAGTAACAGCGATCACTTTGCGATGGTCACCATAGAGTTCAACGCCCTCTCTTAGCTGCGCCCACCAATTTAACTTGACCTACCTCGCTTCTCTCACACAAACAAAGTCAGGTACATTTAAGGTATTGCTTGGACAAGAAGAGGTCTAGTTATTCTGGTCGGTTAGTTACATGCTTCGAAGGAAGTTGACACGGCGCGGTTTGAACGTTTGATAAATTGGTTTGGGTGCTGTATTGGTATGATACTTGGGTGTTTTTTGTGTTCTTCTAAGTGGGTTTGATGTTACTTTAGTAGTGTTTTAACCGACTTGAGAAAAGGAGGTTATCATTTCGACATTTGTCTATCATACTGATCATACTCGCTATTATATTACCTACAGAAAAGCGAAAGTGTAGTACTACGAAGAATTTTTTGTTTCTGCTGCAGCTAAGCAACGGATTACAGTGAATTTTGGTATGGTGGTAGGACAGTGATACAGACTTCTTTTAATGGGTACCAGATATGCAGTGGTCCTTATGACACAATTTCAAACACAAATCCTCAAACATGATTCCTTACGAAGTTTTCCTTCACAGTTACAAATTATAAATTAAATCTGTTCATATGTAACATTAAATATAAGTCCTTGGTGTAGAGTGGGATTCGAACCATGATACGTCAGATTTTAGAACGGACGCTTCAACCACCAAGCCTCATCTTACACGTTCGCTAACATAATGATTCTTTTAAACGCGTTTAGAGCCAAAATTACCAACTAAAATACGGCTAAATATGTTTAAGCAATTGCAAGATGGCCTTATAATAAGAGGCCTAAAGACTAAAACAAGACAAGAAAAGAAACCAATTAATAAAACTTAAATAAATAACAAAAAGCGGAAATACCACTCAAAGATTCGGACAGTACAAATACCGACCGTCAAATACTGTGTGATTGTTTTTACAGCTATTTTAGAATCGTTTCTTGGTAACAGTAAAGAAATGATGATTGGTGATCGAGTGAAGCATTTTTTTTACGTGGGATAGGTCTGCGTTTGACTACAGCCTGCCTGATGTTAAGCATTGCTGCAGCCTAGGGTGTAACACGCTTAACACACATTAACATTGAATTGGGATCTTGCTTAAATATTGGCGAAAATCAGTTGTGTAGTTTTAAAGATCTAAGCATACTTAAAGACATTACAGACATAGGGACAGACGCGGGAAGCGACATTGCTTTATACAGTAAAAATTGCAGGGCGCTGCTAATCTATACATCTATATATACATATAATAAAGCTGAAGAGGGTAAAAATCTGTACATAGAAAATATTAGAAAAAATAATAATTGGGTATACAACTTTAAATCGATAAAAGAACACGTTTTAGCAGTTTTTTCTGTTTCTGTTCATTTAAACGCCCATCACGCAAAAACGGCTAAACGGATTATCATGTTTTTTGGTATGTAGGTAGTATGAGGTCTTAGAAGTGTCATAGGCTACTTTTTATCCCGAAATAATGCTAGCGAAGCCGCGCAATTCACTAGTATAACATAAAACAGTTAAACATGAGTTAGAATTGACCTCTCGACCCTATGCCCTAGATTGAGCAAGGAAACCAGTTGAGATCAGGATTTCCTTGCATTCGTCACAAAGTAGCGATATACTGCTCTTACGTAGATCTTAGCGTTATCTAGGTCAAAGCTGACAGAATAGTTTATTAATGGTAGATAGAAGCGCCCGTAGCTCAGCTAGCGAAGGCAACTGTCGACGCGGGCAGTACGCGGATGGGTGAGCGGACCCGACAGACTTCGTCCTGTCTGTTGACTCTTTTACTCTTTAGTTAGTTAGAAAACGTTTGTATGGGAAAAAGAAAAGGGTTTTTAGGGAATTTCCGGCATGTTTTCGTTTGTTCTCGCCGTAAAAACCATTCTTGAACTTCAACGAATATTTGAAAAAAAGAATTGGCCAAATCGGTCCAGGCGTTGTTGAGTTATGCGCTTACCAACACATTTTGCTATTCATTTTTATATATAAGATATACAAATGTATATTTCACCTACTCAATAGGTATCTTAATAAATTGACGATATTTAGACTTCTGTTTGATATATTAATTGATATTGTACTTGAATGAATGAAATCTATATCTATACTATATAATATTATAAAGCTGAAGAGTTTGTTTGTTTGAACGCGCTTATCTCAGGAACTACGAGTACTACTGGTGCGAATTGAAAAAATCTTTTTGTGTTGAATAGACCATTTATCAAGGAGGGCTTTAAGCTATATAACATCACGCTGCAACTAATAGAAGCGTAGAAACAATGGAAAATGTGGAAAAACGGGGAAAATTATTCATCTTTGAGGGCTTCCGTTGCGTGCGCTGCGAAAACGGTTCAAGTCGTGGGTAACAGTTATAATTTATAAAGCTGAAGCGGTTGTTTGCAAAAATAAATATGATGCCCAAAATAACTATTCCACGCGGACGAAGTCGCGGGCACAGCTAGTAAATTATATACAAGTAAAATATGTATTATTAAAATTTAAATGCAACAGCTTGATTAATTAATTCCAAACGCACAATTTCGTCTCGTAAGTCGATCATCTGACGGCAAAGTTGTCCAAGTCCATTTTTTCTACATTTTTGTTATTTTTTCACCTTTTTTGCGTGAAATAGGATAACGCGCAGCTGCAGGCTCCGTTAGAACCGACTGGCGTTTAACCCAATAGACGGCACATTGTTGTTATTACGAAATTAATGCAGCCGAAGTCGCGAGCTTGCAATCAGTAAATAAATTTATTTCCTACTAGTAGCTGTCCACGGCTTTTCTCGCATTACATCAGGATAAAAAGTAGCCTATGACACTCCTAACACCTCATACTAAAAATCATGATGATCCGTTTAACCGCTTTTGCGTGATGAGTGTTTGTTTACATAAACTGACAAATAGCGACACAGATAAACAGAGAAAATTTCTAGAAATCGTTGGAACGTGTTCTGCTATCAATTCAATCAAAATATTTTTTTTTTATATCTTCAATGTTCAGATTTAGACTGTCGACCCTCTTCAACTTTATTATACGTATAGATTTATTGTCATTGTATATATAATAGGCACAGTAAGCTAATGCTATTATTGCAATTAGATCAGTTAGATGTCTCTACCTTATAACGTCTAAGAATGGCATTAAAAGTGTTTTTTTTTTATTCAAGGAGCGAGTGAAAACGATTTTTTTAGTTAGCGCAAGAATTAGTTGTGGGAGTGACATATTGAGCACGCTTTCATTATGCAAAAGGTAAAGGTGTAGATTAGGTGACAGTTACAGATATAAACTAGGTATATAGATAGTTTCTTTTTGGGCAAAGCTAGTATAATACAGAGTTTAGCAGAATAATAACGGCTGTTTGCCTAGTTCGGCAGTCGTTAAGCCATGTCAGAGGCCTTTAGGGCGGGTTGAAAACTCTCGACACCAGAGTTGGCCACTCTCATTCGATAAGAAGAAGAAGAATAAAATATGTGATTAGATAATGCTTAGTATATTTTAATACCTGCTCTATTTACGTAAGGGTCCAGAAACTTTATTAGTTTTTTCTAGATTTTGTTAACTGACTCCTAATACACTTATCTACAATTATGTACATACATTTTCACAATAATTTTAGAAAAGTTTCTGATTGACTATAACTACTATTGACTAATTTATGCCAAACACACAGGTTTATGTAAACGAAAAATACATAATAAAACGTTGTTTTCAACGCAAAAAGGCGAAAAGAATCACTCTTCTTTTTATCGAATGAGAGTGGCCAACTCTAGTGTCAAGAGTTTATCAAGCCGCCCTAAGGGCCTCTGACATGGCTTAACGACTGCCGTACTAGACAAACAGCCGGTACCTACAATTTAACGTGTCATACGACCCACGGAAGCGCTCAAAATGGAATGCCACTTTAAGAATCAGAGATAAACACAACACTTTTATATCTAGCATAAAATAAAGAACAGAATTTGTTTTTTTTTTATTAGGTACCTTATCCTTTATCTCCAGTCAAACTTACAACACCCCCCTTTTCGCCAACACAATTTTAATTACAATCCAAATCAAAGAGGCAACATAATCTGCTATTGAATAAAAAAGAATTTATTAAAGCGAGCTGGAGGGTGAGGTGGGAGAAGTATATCTATCTCGCTCTAACGTACGCGGTCGGATCATCTGTCTCGTTCTCACATCTCACTGCCCTCAGACGTGTGACATCCCAAGAGCTTTAACTTTGCGGTTTAGGGTTAGCACTAGGGTAAGTTAAGATTTTTTTGTTACAATTTTTTTCTGTCTATTGCATAAACTGTATGAAACACTGGCTTCCTCGGATACCTAGCTCGTAGTTCAGTACATTGTTGATTTACCGATATTGTAAAATAGGTACCCAAGTTTTTAACATACCATCATTGTATTGTAGTACATGTAAGTTTTAGACCAATAATAAAAAAAAATGCTGTCTTTTGTCCTACGGTTGCTTGGAAAATATCGCTTACAACGATAAGGTCGCTATTTGTGGCACTGCCTTCCAGATGTGTCTTCGTGACGCATTTTGTTTCGTGTCCAATAGTTAATTCTTTAATGTATCCTCATACTGTAACATAAAATCTTAAGAGTATTTGTAGGTTTGTTGGTATGTTTATCAAGAGATACAATTTTAACCTGACTTTTAGAATGAAAGTATATATAAAAAAAAGGAAAAAAAAAATGTTCCAAAAGAGACATATGTAGCTACCGCCACACCGCGAGTCTTTTTGAGTAGGAACACTAGGAACCTCACAAATTTTAATGTAATCAGGGGGTTTATTCCAGCATGAAACTTCGATCTTTTTGTCAATAATTTTAGTCAAAAAATTTATGAAGTTGTCTTTGAAGACGAAGAAAAAAGGAAACCTGATGTCAATGCTGGAATAGAACCCTGGTAATTCTTCACTTGTGACAATGCACTATAAACTTAGCAGTGGCAACCCTACCGCGCCGCCGCCCCGGCATAAAATCAATATTTATGGAGGACGCCGTATTTCACCTCTGCCTGTATTCTATACGCATAACTAGCTCGGACATCGTCTCAGCTCTTTAACCGACTTCACAAAGAAAGGACTCTTAATACCGACCTCTTATAGAAAGGTGGCCTTTAATTCGACCCTGAGGGCCACTGTCTACAAGATTTCTTACTTTTTCCTTCGTTGTTACAAAAATATCTTTGTTTTAAAATTGTTTTTAAAAATTCATTTTCCCTCCTTTGTTACTAATTGATTTCTTATACATTAATAATTATTTATTTGCAGAATATAGATTGGTGTTACAGAGTTAAGATATTGAACGCTACATCCTCACTCATACCCATAGGGTGTGCAAATAGGTTTAACGAAATGTCAGGCAGAAATTAAATGTCAAACAAAATCAATTAAAATTGGGTACATTACATGTCAGATTAATTAGTAAAAAAAAACTTAAGCAGCTTACATAATGTAATAAAATACCACCTCGCCTATTTTCTATAGTATGTATTTTTCTAGTTATAGTATGTTATACTATAGTTATAGTATAGTATGTATTTTTCTAGTTAACTTGCTTTTTGGCCAATTTAAAAATTGGAGAATGTTTTAATTTTAAAAAGAAATTAAGCCATCAATTGTCTATATTGTATCAAATTAGATACCTATATTTCAACTTGGGCAACTTTAATCAAAATTAGTTTAGTGGTTTTTGAGATATCTTCAGGCTCTTATGAGACCTACTGCAAGGTGCAAACACAACACAGGTACAGATAATAAAACATTTTGTATCGTTAAGACATAATGTATTGTAGTTACCTAGATGTAATATTGTTTTTGGCCCAATACAAGCTTTTGTATTTGTATTTTGTATCTGACAAGGCAATTAATTATGATTGACTACAGCCTGCCTGATGTTAAGTAGCATTGTAGTTTAATGTGGCCGTATGCTGCCCCCTGGCAGAGGGCTGGAGCACTTAGACTATCATTAGGCTTTTCCAAAGATTTTCCAAGTGCCGCCATTGTATTTTTGTAGTTAGAAGTAAGTAGATATATATATATATATATCCTAGACCGTAATGATTGCTTACCATCAGGCAAATTACGGTCAAGTGCAAACCCATTTCTTGTAAAAAAAAAAAAAGTAGTATGTTTAGTTTTTCTGCCCCCGTTTTTATGTATTATTATTGTAGTCTAAGATGTAGGCGATATAACACACTTGCTTTGAACGAACCTATTTGACTCTGGTTTTGAATTCTGGATAGTAATTTTACTGGAAATGTTAGCAGGTCAATACTTTGACACACAATGAATCAGTATATGTACTGTATATACTGTAAACATATATTGTAGTGTATATTATACTGGTGAATCTACAAACTAGGTGAAACATTTTTGAAATTTAAGGCAACAAAGCACAAGTTGCTATGCTATTCAATACAACAATTTATAGAGTCAAAAGTTTGTGTTTGTTTTACTGTTTTTAGTTCATAGTTTATTTATTCCTATAAAATACATGTCAACATTTACAATTATTTATCATACATAATTTATACTATGCAACAATATTGATTGAATAAATTTAACATTATCTTCTTATCAAATGAGAGTGGCCAACTAGGGTGTCTTCCATCGGTCGGATGACACATTAAATTGTAGGTACTGGCTGTTTGTCTAGTACAGCAGCCGTTAAGCCATGTCAGAGGCCCTTAGGGCTTGATAAACTCTCGACACTAGAGTTGGCCACTCTCATTCAATAAGATGAAGAAGAAAAGGTATATCTTTATAATGGTAATTAAGGTTTTAACCTTCATTACCAGTAAATAAGACAATTTCTTTATTACAGGTAGTCTACAATTGATAAACTTTATTCATTCACTCAGCAACTGCTGAATTGAATAGAATGAATTTCAGTAAATAGAATCATCATTATAATCAGCTTATTAGAGCCCACTGCAGGCTATTAAGCCTCCGACTCTTTTATGCCAATATTTTTTTAGGCGAGCAGGAATTAGCTTATGTGCCCATGTTAGGCTCTCTTAAAATTGTTTTATATATATAATCCACATAAAGTTCACAATTATACAGTCCACTGCAAGTTTATCCCTGTCTTGTGCTGTTCTTGCTAAGACATTTTCTATAATCTTACTTATATTCTCCAACAACCTATGACAGAATGATGGTAGACATGTTGAATTAAATACTATATATTATACCTACTTTATCACAGAGTAATAACATTATGGCAAGGCAAGTCAATAAAATTATATTTTGAACATTAGGTAGGTGCTTTCAAGTAATTAGGTACTCTACTAGTACTGAAAAATTTAATTGCTTATCCACTAGAATAAAACTGTGCCTAAATGTATCTATTGTGCAATTAACTATCTTGAATTGAATGTATTTTAATCCGCAATGAAACTAGCCTTTTCCAATAGGGAGCTATTACAGCATAAGTACCTAGCCAATCTTCTACATAAATAATGAGAATACTACCGACATATGAAGTTGGATAGGTACTTTGTAAGTAGGTCAATTTGCTCATAATGACATACCTAGATGTACTAATAGAACTTTACTAATTTTATACCAATATTGACCTCCATTTATGAATAAACGCTAACTGCCTTGGGACAAATTGAAATGTTATGTTATGATAATTGTTTTAGTAACGGTTTTTCGGAATATTGTCGAGAAGAATCGAGTGTTAGAAATGTTTGGCAAAGCAAATAAATATAGATTAATGCAAATCGTAAAATAATCACACAAAATCATCCATATTAAGTAATAAAAGTTACAAGCAGTTTTTTTTATGATGAGACAAACTTGAATTGGCTTACCGAATGCCGGCTCGTCAAAAGCACAAAACAACAGATTTTCAACAGCACAAAATCAGATCTAAATCTCACAGAGGTCCTTTTCTTTGTTTATTATCTTCAATGGTGAAATTGGTGAATGAATGAATATCAACGCTATTTCGGAACCGTGACGCCGATTTTTGATTGATTTCACTCACTCAATTTTCATGGTGATTTGATATATATGTACTGCCGAAGCAAAGTGGTGATTTGATAGTTTTGACAGTTCTGTGTAAATTACAATGTTTTCAAAACAGCGGGTGACATCTAGCGAATGTTTGTTTCAGTTACAATATCATTGTATGACTCTAGTAGTTTGAAAACTGCTCATAGATGGCGATAACAAGCAGTAGAGCTTAGAGAATACACATGGAAATAATATATAGGACAGAGAGGGATGAAATAAAAAATCCTTAAGAATACATTAATACATTATATTGTATTCTCTAAGCAGTAGAGCTATTGCGGTGTAAAATAATCAAAGTTTTCTATTCGTCACAAGATGTCACTGCTGAAAAAAATAATTATGCTACTTGACGCTAGATGGCAAATTTCAACTAAAAATATCTCTAAAATGAATAAAAATCAGTCCAAAATATAGAGTAATATAATATTTAATTTAAAAAGTTCTTTATTTTCAGGCACTAGACCCATATCAAATTACAAAATAAAATACAATGCACAAAAATACCATATACTTATTCCAAGTAACTCAAGCATCATTTTCGATTTGCACTTCGGTGCACAGCGATCCACGACCGATAAATAGGACTGTACAAATCTTCGGACATAATATATCAGATAAAAACTTGAAACCAAATAAATGAGTATTTTAGATAATATCTCTAACGTAACTCTCAATCGAAATCACAAAACCTTTTTTTGACGAGATAATACTTTTAAGTGCTCAAAATTGTTTACTATAATAGGTGACTACCTAGTAATCAAAAGTTTTTTTTAAATATTATCAGCATATTGTACTTACACAAATAATTAAGCAATGCAAATTTGATGAGTTTATCGCCAATGCGATCTTCCAGGCAAACTTGCATGACAGAGAAGGAGTAATACCACGTAATACCCCGTTCAACCGTGTGGAAAATAATGTTCGCTTTTTGTAGATGAAGGAAATTATGCGACATATTTGTTTCCAGTAATTTTTATAATCCTGGACGTCCCTGCGTAGGCTAAAATTATTGATTCTTGACGTAATTTTCTTAGCTCAAAATTACTTCAAGAATCAATAAACTAACATGCTGAGAATCGCAAAAAAATAACGCGCCATCTATGATCAAGTAGTGTAACTAAAGTGACGTCACGAACCACCGGTCTCGAGATGCGATACCGTTGGGTTCAACGACCTTCGTTCTACTGTTTACGCGGGAACCGCGCAAAACTTTAAGATTTTTGTAAATTAAACTTTGCAAGTAATGAATTTTATTGCAGGTGTATTGAATTTGGCAGTTTAAAAATGTTGAGAAATGATGTGAAATATTTTACGAATAGTTTTTATTATACTGCAAATTATATAAAAAAAATAATGGTACGCGCATACTAAATATAGAAAAAAAATCACAATGTATAAGAAATGAAATGAGTCAAGTTTTGAACGTAGGTATTGTAATATTTTCTATTCATAAAAATAATATTGATTGATGTCCTTGGATTTTCATACAATGTTATGTCATAAGTAGGTATAATACAAAATAAACAAATTTTATCTACACTAATGTTGTAACATTCTACTTATGTTTCCAATACTTGACTTATAATTACTACTGTTATAGCGCAGACAACAAAACACTCAATTTAAGCAATTTCACATGATAGTATAATATCCACATCGATATCGTAATATCTCATTATAACATCAATAAAACGCGACCAACCTGATTGCAAGGCTAATCAGGTTGGTCGCGTTTTATTGATGCGCGCATAGCTGCGCTCTCATTGGTTAGATTTTAATGGCGGCAAAATCACTGTGACAATACACGTACGCGTGAATTTAATTTAATAAATTAACAGTTAAAATGTTACAACATTAGTGAAGATAAAGTAGTGTATGCAACTGCATATAACACGGGTATTAAAACACTCGTTACTATTATGAAACTCGCTGCGCTCGTTTCATAAACTCACACTCGTGTTTTAATACCCTTCATTATATGACAGTTGCATAAACTACTATTATTTATATGTATTTCGTTATTTTAATTGATTGAACGATTACAATACATACATACAATTAAGTAGACACAAACTAGGTATAGGCATAGAATACAGAACACAATGGTTTAGGTTGTTCAATAAGGGTACAGTCAGCAAAAAAATTATATAAAAGTGACAAGTTTGCCTTTTTTTACGCGGGATAGGTTAGCGTTTGACTACAGACTGCCTGATGTTAAGCATTGCTGCAGCCTAGGGTGTAACACGCTTACCTAGAAGATACCTAAACAACGTTAGGGAAATCAGTACCTATCCTTTACTATACGTCCTTACTAAGGTATAATTCGCCTGGAAGAGATCACTCAAGGTGATAAGGCCACACTCTTGTACATACATTTGTAGTTTAAGTTGTTTTGTTTTTTTATATGTTTGGTGTACAATAAAGTTATCTCTCTTGAGTCATATTTCCTCTAGACTGAGGGTCTCCGCAGAACTAATTCGTTAGGGGAGTTCTCTTGGGCAGATACATCGTGGTGGGCGCCCGGGTCCTTCCACGGAAGACACATGTCCTCGGATATTGTGGTCCACCAACATGTCCGTTTCCTCAAGATGTTTTCCTTCACCGCTAAGCGAGTGCAAATCCACACATAACTTGAAAATACAAGTCATTGGCGTGGGGCCGGATTCGAACCAGGGCGCGTCTGGATGAAAAGCAGACACTGGAAACGCTAAGCCACACTCGCTATTAATATATGTATTGTATAATTCCGCCAAAAATCTCAAAAAGTAACCAAAAATCAGCCAATAAAAGTTGAACAGCGTAGCGCTACATTACTAGCCGAGGTCAAGAACCCACAATTCACCGGCCAAAATGGCAGCAGTAACGTTGTAAAATTGAAGTTTTATTTATATTGGTAGGATAAAGTTATTTAGTTACTAGTCGACGCCCGCGGCTTCGCTCGCATTATTTCAAGATGAAAAGTAGACTTAGACTCTCCTAAGACCTCATGCTACCTATATAACATAAATTATGATGATCCGTTCAGCCGTTTTAGCGTCATGAGCGTTTTAATAAACAGACAAACAGAGACACAGATAAACAGGCAAAATTTCTAAAAATTGTTGGAACATGTTTTGCTATTAATTCGAAATATCTCCAAACATTTTTTAATTATCTTCAATGTTCAGATTTTTGACCCTGTTCAGCTTTATTATAAACTAGCTGTGCCTGCGACTTCGTCCGCGTGAAATAGTTAATTTGGGCATAATTCTTTGAATTTTGAACCGTTTTCGCAGCGCACGCAACGGAAGCCCTCAAAGATGAATAATTTTCCCCGTCTTTTCCACATTTTCCATTGTTTCTTCGCTCCTATTAGTTGCAGCGTGATGCTATATAGCCTACAGCCTTCCTCAATAAACGGTCTATTCGACACAAAAATATTTTTTCAATTCGCACCAGTAGTTCCTGAGATTAGCGCGTTCAAACAAACAAACAAACAAACTCTTCAGCTTTATAATATTATAATAGTATAGATAAGTATAAATCACATCACAATAAACAAAAAAAAAAAATTACTCGCAAACATGTCTTATCAAATAAGCCGCCCTGATCGCCCCTGGTGCAAAGTTGCCCATTACGTTGGCTGCGATTTGACGCTGAATAGCAATCGCTTTTCATTATAATAAGAAATATTCAGAGCGGGAGTCACCTATTGATTCTCTTAATTTAGCATCATCAAAGAAAAACTGATATTTTTTTTTACGTGGGTTTGGATTGCATTCGTCTACAGCCCACCTGATGTCATAGATTTTATCCGGGATCCTTAGCCCTCAGTTATAAGGACAACGATGCATCATCATCGCGAATTTTAGGGCAAGGCTCTTGTCTGTGGAGGCACCATCCTTCCCGATCTTCTGCCAATTCCTTGACTTCCTTATAGGACATGACACCCGCCTTTTCTTTTACTTAGTCCATGTATTACCTTCTGCCTTCCTCTTCCTCTTCGGGCTCCAATTTTCCCTCAATCATGTTTTTCATAAATTCGTCATGTCGTATAAGGTGGCCAACCATCTTCCCTCTTCTATAGTCAATGGTCGCCATTATTGTACGGTGTTCTTGGACCATGCCCAAAACTTCTACATTGGTCTTTCGTTTTTTCTTAGAGAAAAATGACTGCTGAAGTTTCATACTTCAATATATGAGACATAGCTTAAGCGGTAAATAAATACAGTAATGTCTAAAAGCTTTTGTATGAATATTTAAACAAAGCCTTTGTCTCGTATTCTATGGGTCCCGTTGTAGCTAGGTTGTTACACCTATTGTAGACGCCTTACATTCGAGAATGTTGCGGAATATATATGCTAAAGAAAGCATTTACTTGACAGGTGACTGGTTAGTAGTAGCATAGTTAAGTTCGCATGAGAGTGGCCAACTCTGGTGTCAGAGTAAATCATATTTTTATTTAACTGACGGCATCGCAATCTACAGAGCAAGTCAATTTACTAATTATTGTCACTTATTTGACTAATTTAACTAGATTGTCTATACCAAAAAGCTAAAGAGGGTCAAAAGTCTGAACATTGAAGTTATTTAAAAAAATGTTTAAAGATATGTACTTCGAATTGATAACAGAACACGTTCCAACAATTTCTAGACAATCTGTTTCTCTGTTTATTTAAACTCTCATAACGCAAAAACGGCAAAACGGTTCGTTATATTTTTTGGCATGTAGGTAGTATAAGGTACTAAGAGTGTCACAGGCTACTTTTTATCTTGAAATAATGCGAGCGAAGCCGCGGGCGTCCACGAGTACAAAAATATCAAAAATGAAGATTCTGTTAAGGCGCTTTTCATGACTTCGTAAAGTTTTTAAGGTTAGCCACATAGCTCAGAAATTGCAGGCAAAATAGAGAACTATTTAGTCCACTTGTTATGTTTTCGGAGCATTTTGGAGACAATCTGTAGAATACTAAAAAGGTGTATGTAGGTACATAGGTTTCGTATCATTCACTCCTTTGACATTTTTTTATTATTATACTAAACATATTTCTGACTACCACAAAATTAAAAAGCTCTCGGAAAAGCCTATACACGGTAAGTTTAAGTTTATAAATTTTATGTTTTTTTTACAATAATGATTGATTGTGATTATGAGCGTGAACTTAGTATGGGGCTAGATGGCGCTGTGTGATATGGCCTGAAATAATTATTTATTTTATTTGAATTGAACTGACGTGAGCCTAATTTTTTTAATACTCAGCAGTAGTAATTTTATTTTGCCTTATGTAATGTTTTTTATTCATCCACTTTCAATAAATGGCTATTTTATTTATGTAATGTTATGTTTAAGTAGGAACAAGACATAGGCGTTGGTGCAATCTAAGTCAACGTCCTACTGTTATTATCTTGAAGTGATGAGCATAGTGACCTAGGTCATGAAACACAAAAGTCTAGGTCACACAGCACGTAAAAATAATCTTATGAGGTTGGTCAACCCTGGTTTCAGAGTTTTCGAACCACCCTTAGGGTCTCTTACACGGCTAAACGACAGTAGGTACGTGGATTGAATGGACAAAAATTTTAACTTTTATTGGACACCTTTTTTACTCTAACCTTAATCAGTTTTTCAACAAAATATGTACCTATAAGAATATTAGGTCAGCTACTTAGTCATAAAATTAATCATGATTTTGAATGAGAGACCTCAACATGAGTCTAACTACCCAGATCAATGTCCATAGTCCACTCTTCACCAGTTCATCAACATTCTAATCCGCATAAAGCCATAACGTCAATCGAGTTATCCACTAGCATTCATCGAACACCAATCGATTCTGCAGAAGATCTCCGCAGAACCGGCCTCACCGTTACGGCTCTGTTCGCATCACGAAAAAAATTACAGTTAGCCGCCGTCTCCAGTACGCCGCGACGAAAAAAGCACAAACGGTTGCCACACCACGTCTCTAAGACGTATGCTTGCGCGCGCTTTGCCAGAGAGAAAAAGAAAACGCGGGAGAATTTGACGTTGACAGTAGGGAAAACAAACAGGGTGCGAGGTGCGAGTGGATTTTAAATATGGAATTGTGAAAATGGAGTTTGGATAATATTGGGATAAGTGTTGTGTTGACAGTGACACTGGATTGTTGTTTCTTGTGATTGGTGGAAGGATTTAGTGGTCAAAATGCCGAGCACTATAAGAGGTATGTAATTAATTAATTAAATATTTTGTAAGAATTATTAGATAGTCTAGCTATAATAATAAGGAGTTAATTAAAAGAAATTACGACAGTAACAAAAAAAATTAACGCAACTTCGCGCTAAACTTTTCAAAAGTTTAAGTCACAAAATAATATATATTTACAATAAATTCATAAACATTTTAATATTATTTAAACTCTAAATTTTAGCTCAGTTTTAAAGCAGCGGTACATTTATTGTCTTTTGTACCAAGTTGAAGCCAACTGGCCAAAAACTTGGCCCGAGGTCAATGCACTATTGACACACCGTGTTGACGGAAATGTAAGCTTGTTACCAACCGCGCGAAAAAAACTTGCTAAGTGCCATTTGCAATTCCATTTTGTAATAAATGAAATAAAGATTTTATGGTAAAATATTCGCGTAATAAGATTTTATGAATACATTTTACTTTGTAATGGTTCTCTTTGGTGTTTTGCTAGCTCTGTTAAATATTATTTATTGATGTTTATTGATATAACGTTATTTCATTTATATTTATACTATGTTAACCTATATTTATCAGTAGTTAAATATCGACCCATTATTTTACTAACTTATTGACGAGTTCCTACTTCAGAACTATTTTATTCTGTGTTCCTATCCAGGTAATGTTTTTGACGATTGGATCATTTAAGGAAATTTTTGACTTCATTCACACTCAACTTTCATCGGTAATAATGCTAAAAAATCTAATTTGATCCTTTTAAGGTATTATAGAAGCACAAGTGCTTCCCTCTATCATAGTTTTGGCGTTTCAACTCCCACCAGGATGTATCTGTCCAACAGAACATCCCCAATCAGTTGATACTAGGGATGAGTACAGTAAAATAAAAAGTGTAGAAATAGAACTAATTTAATTATTAATTTTCAAAACTAATAACTATTACGCATTTTGACAAAATAGGTATATAGGACTAGTGGGTGCTCGCGGCTTCGCTCGCATTAAGAAGTAAAACTTGCATCCCCTATTTCTTCCCTTCAAAAGCAGCATTTCCAAAAATCCTGTCTTAGCGGATGCCTACGTCATAACGTCTACCTTCATTCCAAATTTCAGCCCAATCTGTCCAGTGGTTTGGGCTGTGCGTTGATAGATCACTATATCAGTCAGTCAATCAGTCAGTCACCTTTGAGTTTTATATGTATAGATAGATAAATAACAAAAGTTTATCATTGATTACTTTTTATCTTCGTGATCACAATAGTGTAATCTTCAGGAGAAAACAAATAAATTGAACAGATACATATTACAAGTGTCGCCGCCATATTTCCTACACCTTTTGGACGGGGTATATAAGTATAATAGAGTAAGTCTTACGACCAAGAGTGGTAACTCCTTTGTTGAAGCAATTCTTATAGGTGTTCATTTGAGTTGCATTTAGATACATCGTTTTGATATAATACAAGAGATTTATTTATACTTACAAAACTTACAAAACATAAAGTAATTAACTAATTAAAACGAACTTAAAAAAAGGAATAAGATCCTGTTATTAGGGACACAATTAATAAAGAAGTCGTAAAAGATTTTATTTAAATTATCTTTTTGTGGAGATTATAGTACCATATGAAAACTCGGATGGGCGGCATTTAGCAACCTGAGCGATATTTTTAAAGACCGTAAAATGCCTCAATGCTTGAAGACACGCCTCTACAACCAATGTGTTCTGCCCACAATGACGTATGCTGCCGAAACATGGACGCTCACCAAGGAAACCATCGAAAAGATGAGAGTCGCACAAAGAGCAATGGAACGGTCCATGTTAGGCATTGCGTTAAGCGACAGGGTTCGTAATACTGAAATCCGAAAACGTACGAAGGTGGAAGACGTCGGGTCTCGTATTACGAAACTCAAGTGGCGACGGGCTGGACACTTGGCGAGACGTACTGACGGCAGATGGAGCAAAGCAATAACTGAATGGTACCCACGGCTTGGTAAGCGAAGTGTAGGAAGACCTGCGCAACGGTGGCTGGATGATATTAGAAAGTTAGAAGGAAACATCTGGGTAAGAACAGCGCAAGACAGGGAGTATTGGCTTAAGAGGGCGGAGGCCTATGCCCTGCAGTGGGTCCCATTAGGCTGATGATGATGATGATGAAAACAGTAGCATTGTTTTAGGGCAAATTATTTATTTTGGCATACATGAACGAGGAATTTCATAATATATCATTTATTGTTCAACTTGTATTTTATGTAATTTCTATTAGGCACCTTCTCGAGCGGAATAAGTTTTCTTTTCAATTACATATAAGTACATATATTTTGCATAACTCATATTAAAATGTATCTAATTAATAACTCACCTTCAATAATGTTCAACCTTAATAATTTCTTGTGTTGAGTCTGGTTGTTTGTATGTATAATAAGTATGTATTTACAAAAGAAAAGTATATAAGTATTATATCCGTTATCTACAACCCACGACACAAGCGTTTGCTTAGTGTGGGGCTAGATGGCGCTGTGTGCAATGTCTCGAAATATTTATTATTATTTATTTACCTAATTTATTATTTCAAGCCTATTAGCACTAAATCCCGATGTTATTGCTAAAACGAATTACGAAGATCTTATGTCATTGTTATAAAACGTTGATTACATGCCGATACTATATATTCGTATGTATTATGATCTCTTGAATCGTATTTCCTCATGACTGAGGGTAGTGACTCCCCCGCAGAATTAAGTAATTCGTTAGGGAGTTCTCTTGGGCAGATACATCGTGGTGAGCGCCCAGGCCCTTCCACGGAAGACACACGTTCTCGGATATTGTGGTCCTCAAACATCTCGGTTGCCTCACGATGTTTTCCTTCACCTGTTAGGCTAGTACCTAATGCTAGTATGTTATGATATAAAGGTAAAATAAATGATATATATGAAAACATTTTTTTCTTTAGCGCTCCATAATCTTAGACCATAAGGCGAATTATAGTCAAAAGTAAACACTTGATGAATTTTGCGGAAGAGTCAAGCTCTTCAGAACTAAGGGGAGTAATTATTTAGACTAAAATAGCTAGGAATGCCTTAACACAAGCAAACTGACAGCCAGACCCAAAACAGGCAGTCTGGGTGATAATCTAGACATCTAGACTCACGTTAGTAACTTAGTATTCAAACGGCGCGTCACGTGACCTAGGTCCTGACTAGACTCGCATAGCTTCAGGTTGTTTTGATTGTTTAGAACTGATGGGTCAATTTTCTAGGTTATACTAGTACTATAATTATGATAGTTTGTGTGTGTAAGTGTGTTTCTTCTTTATTTTACATGATATAGCCTTACGCTTGACTACAACTTGCCTGATGTTAAGCAACGTTATAATCTACGATCTAGCTCGCTTGCCTAGAAGAAACCGGTTTACTCTCTTTGCTTTCTTTACGATGAAACGGCTTAACTGATTTGGATAGAAATCGATACTCAGATAGTCTAAACCCTGAATTAGCTCATTGGGTTGTTTTTTACGCGAAGGAAAGGTTAGGTATAGTATTGTAAGAAAAATGTAATCTACACGGTTTCGGGTTCAAGACAAGACTGATTTATTCATGTACGACAATAGTATTTATACCTACATTTTATTATATGAAACTACCTTAAACTCATAATACATCACATAGTAGTAAACATTTTAGAGCTTATTTTGTAAACTTGCATAAGTACTTGATATTTTTGATTGTTTAGATCTGGTATGTGATTTTCGGCGGCCATGAAAACTTTCCAGGTTATCTTTTGGCATTTTCGTATTACTTGTGCTGAGTTTTGCAGTCTTTGATGAACTTTGATTTGTGTAGTTTTATAATGTATTGGGCGTTTGGGAACTATGTATAATTTCTCTAGGTCATTTTTGACATTTTCAGTTTTATATAAGTTTGATTTAGACATAGTCCACTATAAAACACACAGTCACAGCCAGACCCCACGGAAGACCAGCGCTGATTGCTTCCAGTAATCAGCATTATGCTGAGTTGGGGCTGTGTTGGAGCAGACTTATTTATTTATTGCATGTATGCGTGCGTATACCAACTACATGTTTGTAAATCTGTCTCAATAAATGTTATCCTCTTCTAAAAAAACATGACAGCTTTCCTAAACACTAACTAGGCTAACTACATCGAGGAACCGGAGAATACTCCGGTTCATTCCCAGATTCCACAGACTATACCAAGCGCCTATTCTCGTTCCCAGCTAGTCCCGCTATCTCAAGACGCGGTATCTCGCGACAGAAAAGCGATAGTTTGCCACGACAAGGCTGAGTACCGTTCCACGAGATCCCTTTCTTCGTGACGTAGTGTACGGTATACGCTAGTGAGGTTCTGATTTGCCGATGGTTGATGTGTTGTCGATGCTTTTGGGGTTTATCGATAGGGTATTTTTGTGAAATTGTAGAAATGATGATTTGATACATTTCGTTGTGCTTAGTAAATTTTATAGAGCAGAGAAGGTAAGGTATGCTACGCTAGTTTTTATTGGGTTTGTTCAATTAAAAAAAAAAATGAACTTGTATCAAAGATAATGTTTTATTATGTTTAGTATATGTATTAGTAAGACAGATAGATATAATGTTTATCTGTTATGTAGTATTTAAGACTTCTGAATATAACGCTTTCCATAAATAAATCGTATGAATCCCTATGGATGGATAATACAGCTAATCTTGATTAGATTTTTTTCGAACCCAATTTTCAGAATGAAGATTTTTTTGTTCGAATAAAAACGAAATCTTTCATACACTGATAGCATAATATTTTCAGTACAAGAATGACTGGTTCCAACCTTAAAACCCAAAAAAGCGATCTCAATCATTGACCTTGACGTAACCAAAACACAGCCTTGCTGCCACTGTCACATCAGATATCGACATTTACCCCACCACTAGTCTGTGACGTGTACTAACGGTGCTCGCAGTTAGCCTCACCCACATACTGAGTAACTGCGCTTGCGCCGTTATGCCACAGAATACATAAAGTCTCGCATACCCACCGCCCGTCGCGACGCGATTAAAAAGTAAACAGGCTGGTTGGTGGGCTCGGCCACTGCCAGATTGCCGAGACGATTATTTGGGCTAAATTATGAAACTGCTTGACTCAGATTGAGGTATCAGTTTCAAATTAGTGGTTGCTTTTGACCCAACACTAACGCGGTACACCTTCCAAAAAACCTTTTTATAGATCACTAGTGGGTGAGTCACATTAAGAAGTAAAACTTGCATCCCCTATTTCACCCCTTTAAAAGTGGCTTTTCCAAAAATCCTTTCTTAACGGATGTCAACGTCATAAATTCTACCTGCATGCCAAATTTCAGCCCGATCCGACTTGTGGTTTGGGCTGTTCGTTGATAGATCACTATATGTCAGTCAGTCAGTCAGTCACCTTTAAGTTTTTTATATAATTTCTTGATCAGATACATTGTTATGACAGTTATCATAAAGTAAACCAACGTCATCAAAATTATTTTAATTACATTTACATAGTGTGTTATGAAAATGTAGAAACAAAATTCAACAAACCTCAAAACCTCACGCTTTGCATTTCTTTACTTTATCACGTTCTCCTGTGTGTCCTTACTACTAAGCCAGTACAATCAAATAGTTCTCAATTATAGTTCTAAGAAGTCAAACACAATACAAGTCCTAAAGTAAACTTTTCAGGTGTAAAATAAAACAAGTCAGTCTAGACTTTTGACCGTATCTCCAGATCAGTCGCTTCCAGTTTTTGGACACAGGTCATTGAACTAAGTCCATGTTTTTTTTATTGCGGTCAATTAAGTAGCCACGTCGTAAAATGTTAATTTTTCAGTAGAGCTAGTTGTCTTGGTTTGAAGTTTAAAGTTGCGTGTGAAGTGTCGAACACAGCGCTTTGCCTCTACGTTTATTGTACGGACGGCAAAGCTTTGGAACACTTTACCAGAAGCTGTGTTTCCTGCGAACTACAATCCAGGGGTTTTCAAATCTAGAGTTAATAGGTATCTTCTAGGTAAGCGTGTTACACCCTAGGCTGCAGTAATGCTTAACATCAGGCAGGCTAGAGTCAAACGTAAACCTATCCCACGTAAAAAAAAAGAATTTAGTTTTTTTATTTGATTATCGCATATTTTATCCTAAACCAATTTTGAGTTAGCAAAGTTGTCAATAAATAAATAACCTTCTCCTTTAGCCGTATTCCTTATAACTGGGGGTTCTGTAATTCATTGGGGGGTTCTCTTTGCCACATTATACCATATAATTATAACAAAAATAAAATTAATAAATAACCTGTGGTGGGCGCCTGCAGCCCAGGCCCTTCCACAGATCAAAAATAATCCACTAAAAAAAACGGCCACAATCTACTGTTTCCAATATAATTTTCTACATAATTTAAATATATAAAGAGTTATATAGAAGTTTTCAAGTGAAGCCAGTGAAGCGTAAAAAGCGATCATATTATATTAAGTAATTAAGTCATTTTGTAGTAGTAGTAATAAATGCTATTTTATTTTATACTCTAAATAGATCTATTTGAATTATTTAACTGCATCATTATCATCATCCTCTAACCAAATCACTCGGTCATTATCGATCACGTTCGTTCATTATAGAATCGATGCCAAACAAGTTCATTCACCTGGACCGGTCCGCGACCACACAGATGACCGGGCCAAATTTTTTATATATGTATATGTAAAAAAAAACACGTAGCTTGTTACCCGTTATGTGTATTTGTCATGTAATGCTGAGAAAGTTGTAAAGTTATTTGATTTGATGTGGGATGCTAGATTTAGATTAACGTTGTGTAGTATTGTAAAATAAATAAATATTCCGGGACATTGCACACAACGCCATCTAGCCCCACACTAAGCTAACGCTTGTGTCGTGGGTACTAGATAACGGATATAATACTTATATACTTTTTTTTTGTAGATACATACTTATTATACAGAGAAACGGCCAGACTCGACACAAGTAATTACAAACTTTAGTATTCATAATTACTTGTCGCATGCGGGAATCGAACCCGCAACCCCTAGATTAGAAGGCAGAGTCACTACCAACTAAGCTAACAGGGCAGTCAAATGTTAATAATTAATTAGTTTGTTTATTATAAACAAAACAATTACCCGCCCTTAATCGTTCCCGGTGCAAATGTGCCCATCAAGCTCGCAGCGTTTCCGCGCTGGATAGCAATAGCATTAGTTATAATCCATTTCATATAGCAAGGCACCTGTGACACATATAAAACGTCACTTGTCAATATCATTTTGACAATTGTAATGATGTACTGCAGTAATTCGAATTAGAAATTTACCGATTATCGATTGTAGTTACTTATGGCTATTTTCATCTGCCTATCCTAAAAATGTTATGTGAATTACCGACAATCACAAAATAATATTCGTCGAACCCACAATAATTTTCCTACAGATAAATTAAGGAAGGGACAAATTGAGAAGAAGAAAAGAATACAGTTTTGATAAAAAAATATTGCCAGTATAATATGTATGAAGCCAAAATATATATTAAATTATTCAAATGATATTATGATTCACAAAAATTTTATGTTTTTTGCTATATTTTTTATGATAAAAAACTTATAAATACCTTCCTTACTTATTTTAATATAAAAAATCGCATAAAATCATTGTGCTTGAAGTACATAAATCATTATCTCTGATAGATCGAAATGATAAATACTTGTTTTTGCGTTATTTTGTTGATGTCAAAAATAATCGATTACCAAGTTCCAACCCTACGAAAATGACGTCATAATTAGCAGTAATACGTAACTTTACTGTGCGATGAAACTTAATATTTTATTTTTTTGTAACATTGAATGCGAGTATGTACACGCGAAAAATACCCTTTATTTGGTGTCTTATAATTTTTACTGTTTATATTAATAGTTATTTTTGTTAACTTACATAATGTTTTCACTAATAAATAGAAATATTTCAACATGAGCATGACGTCACAATAATTTATGTACATGTTCTTTTACGTTCTACTGACCTGTCACAGGTGACTTGCTATATGAAATGGACTATAGTGTTAAATTTTCATTTCTACAGCAATTTTCTTAACTGCTCACAATATTGTTTTAATCATCTCCAAGAAAGTCTACTAAAATAAATAAATAATTAATTAAAAAAATTAAACGTTACCAAATAGCATTAAATAAAGTTTGCTCCACAGGTATCGTAAATGAACGTCCGGAAACGCCTTGTGACTAATAAAATTTGAAATAATTCAATGACTAATCAGCTTGCAGACATCCTCTTTTATATTGCATTCAGTTTGAAGATTTACCGTTAGCAATATTGGCATCGGTTCCTGAAATCATTTAGCTTTCCATGTGCTTTTACAATTTGGAATAAGAATAAAAAACGTGTAAAAATGAAGTTATATTTCAGCAAAGCACTTTGTTACATTTCTTATCTTCTTCTTCTTATCGAATGAGAGTGGCCAACTCTGGTGTCGAGAGTTATCAAACCGCCCTAAGGGCCTCTGACATGGCTTAACGACTGCCGTACTAGACTAACCAGCCGGGACCTACAATTTAACGTGTCATCCGACCCACGGAAGCGCCCAAAATTGAATGCCACTTTTATTATGAAGAAATAAATGAATTTAGTTTTTTTTTTGAATTTTATATTGAGACACGAAACAACACGAAAAACAGAACACAATAAAATAGAAAGATAAAAATACCATAGACACACGTTTCACGCCACAATCCGGCCCCAACTCAGCATGTGCTGGAGGTCAAAGTCAAAGTATTTATTGTACTATTGTGTTTTCAATAATAAATAATAAATAATTTTGCAGATCTTTTATGCATAATTTAGTACATGAAGAACACAATATACCCTCAAAGGGTGTTTACACAATATACCCTCAAAGGGTGTTTAGCACAATATACCCTCAAAGGGTGTTTAGTCACTCAGTCAGTCACAGATGCAAGCATCCATAGCTGGTCTGCCGTTAGGAAGATGGTTAACATCTTAGCAGACCTATAAATCATACAAAATTCTACACGTCTATCTATAAATATAAGTATTTGTAGCAATACATATTATGGCAATAAAAAATTGCCTGTCCATAGGATGCCGGGAAAAAGCCACCTTATGCGTTGAGGTCACCAATTCTTAATACATATATAAAACTGACTGACTGACTGACATAGTGATCTATCAACGCACAGCCCAAACCACTGGACGGATCGGGCTGAAATTTGGTGTGCAGGTCGATGTTATGACGTAAGTATCTGCTTAGGAAGGAGTTTTGGAAATGCCACTTTTAAAAGGGTGAAATAGGGGATGCAAGTTTTACTTCTTAATGCGAGCGAAATCGCGAGCACCCACTAGTGTACCATAAATTACTTTATAGTGTTGTTTACGTTGTTATAAATAATATAATTACTTTAATAGATAAATCTCTTGATTTTTGATAAGAAAAGAACTAATCTGACATCTTGCTTGTCATCTGACACATTGACTGCTCTGTTAGCTTAGTTGGTAGTGGCTCTGCCTTCTAATCTAGGGGTGCGGGTTCGATTCCCGCATAACACAAGTAATTATGAATATTAAAATTTGTAATTACTTGTGTTGAGTCTGGTCGTTTCTATGTATAATAAGTATGTATTTACAAAAGAAAAGTATATATTATGTATTATATCCGTTATCTAGTACCCATGATACAAGCGTAAGCTTAGTATGGGGCTAGATGGCGCTGTGTGATATGTCCTGAAATATTTATTTATTTATTTATTTATTTATCTGTAGCACTAAGTGGATGAGGCTTATACAGCATTAGTTATAGGTTTATTCCCTAGAGGCGAATTTACAAAAAAAATAAACATATTTCCTCTTTCCTTTCCTGTAAAATCATCAATCTAACTACTAAAATGTACAGGTAACAAACTTTAAATTTGTAAGTATAAAATTAGTCAACACATTACATAAATAGGAGACACGACCTTGCCCACAAAAAATCCTATTATTCAACAACCCACGAATCTAAAATAACAACATAAAAACTAAAATTCATTGACCTCTTTCGTTCATGCTAACCACGACCTATATTTTTCGACCGCAACTTATACAGTTCTAATTTTAAAATTCGCATCGCGATTGTCAGATTTTTAACGGAATTTGTACGTGACATTGCTTGTAGTTTTAGAATGTCGGAGTGCAATGACCTGTATGATAATTTTGCATTACTTGTAAGATTATTATTGATATAAGTAGGCGTCGAATTCGACTTATTCGCTTATAATTGGTAAGTACAAGTATTAAATTTTATACTCTGCTTTTAAGAAAAGGTTTAAACTGAATATTAACCTGCCTTAGAATTAGTACCTATGTGTGATTTTTTATTAATTTTGGAATTGGAATGGAATGGAATGGAATTGAGAAGAAACCAGTTTTTTTTACTATACCTTTTTATACAAGCATAAACTTAATGATAATATTTTTTGACAACAGCTGCCATCTTCCTATATTTTACGTCACAATCAATGATCTTCTATATAAACTGAGGTAAAGTTAAGGTTAGTAAAACCTCATTGGTCACAATACCTACAACTGAACGATGGTAACAAGGTGATCTTAATAAACATTGGTAGGCTGAAATTTCCCCGAAGACAAGGTAATTTAAATAAGTTTTTTTTTTCTGAAACCAAATTGTTAAACCAAAACACGTTTCAATCCACCAAAACCAAAGAGATAAGTACCTACATACATTTAATTTAGCAATAAAATTTTGTTGCGAACAGTACATTACAGTTACTTCAAGAAATGTTGAGCATCAGTTGCGCAATTCGGGGGTCAACGAACTTTAGTACGGCTACTCACCGTTAGAATGCGTGTTTTTACTTTTCAATGCGTTTGTACGCGGTCAAAATTTTCATTCGAGTTGTAGTTATGCTATCCGAATATAGATGGCAGTTACTAGGCTTAGTAGGTTAGTTGGCTAGGTTTTGGTTGTGGTTTTAGACTTTTGGGGTTCCTTGAATTTTAGCCAAATTTGAAAAATTAAAGGTTGGTAGTTGTTTGATCTTTATTACTTATATAAAAATTGTAGGTACCGGCTGTTTGTCTAGTATGGCAGTAGTCAAGCCATGACATGATAGAGGCCATAAGGGCTTGACACCAGAGGTTGACCACACTCATTCGATATGAAGAAAAATAATACTTATATAATTAACTGACATTACCAAATATCTTTATTGTCTGTATATTAATGGTAATGATGACTAAGTAAATGAATTTTTGATATCGCAAACTTATATTTTATTTACTTTACCTTCACATCTTGATATTTACTATGTTAATATAATGTTTATAAGGGATCAATTGAAATTCATTATGAATTTCAATTGATCCCTTATAAACATTATATACACCAACTTCAATTTACTCATTTTTTTTAAACTTTATATATTTTTTTATCAATACGCCCTTCTAATTTCTTTAGCAGTAACAATAACTCAACAGTTACTATTATAACATTTACTGAAATAGAATAAAAGTCCACTAACTCGTTTCCCTAGCTAATTATAAAACCAAACTTTAACACTAAAACTAGGTCTCTGCCAATGACCTAAGCGTACAATATAAGTACTGAATCTAGACCAAAACGTGTACTCTATACCAGGCGTTACGGCCTTGAATACTCCGCAGTAGTACAGAATATTATACAGTCCTAGGTCACAGTTTAGTGCTTAGGTACTGTGTGAAAGACCTAGGGCCTAGATAGAATTTAGTACTTAGAAAGGACTAGTCGGTTTATTGGATAGAAATGCTTTTTGAATTTTCATTTGTTTTTTAGTTTTTTTATATAAAATGAAATGAAAATTATATATTTAAAACAATTTACTAATAGAAGTAAAAAACACCTTAGTAGAAGACTAATAAAAATGAGAAAATAACTTTATTCACCTGAAGAAGATGTATTTATCAAATATACTTATATATTTGATATGTACGCTTATTTTATACTATAGAAATAAGCATAAAATTCATTAATAAATTTCAGTCTATCAACATAAATCCAAGCCAAATAACTTAAAAAAAAACACGAAAGATGTGAAAACAAACAGGTCTACACATAAATATACGTAATAAACACAGATATATCCATAGTTCCTAATCCTTAAGCATACACTCACACATAGAAACCTACTCCCCTACACTCACAACTTAGGTATGACATAGTACATACAGACTTTCCTCAAGGACCTAGGTCATAGGGCGAGATCTGTTTTAGTATTCCTTCTCAGGACACAAATATAAGACGTCCGAGGACGTTTATAACACGCTTTTTTTAGAAAAGTATGGAGAGAGAGAACAGAATAAGTAATTTCTTTTAATATTTGTGTGTCTTGAAATAGAATAATAAATTGCGTAATTGTTCGTTTAATATTGTAATAGTAATTTGTTTTATTTAGGCCATGTGTAAGAAAACTATTGATAAATAAATAATAAATTGTGTGAGGAACTGTGCTTTTGAAGTCTGAAGTTGTGCCTGAAAGAGAACGCTGAAGTTGATAAGGGTGCCAAAATAAATAGTGTTAGTGGTGTATCCTGTGTATAATGTCAATGTATTTATCGATTTTTGATAACAAAGAAAAGACAGCCTTAATTTGTGTAACGTAGATTTTTGGAAGGAGTTTCGTATTAATAGTAAACAAGGAATGTGCTCAAGTAAGTGATATTTATTTACAAAAATGTTTATACCTTAAAAAACCTTATGAAAGAACTAAAACTTGCACCCCCCCTTTTCATCTCCTTAAAAGTGGCATTTCCGAAAATCCTTTCTTAGCCTGAGGGTGATGCCTACGTCACAACATCTGTTGTTCCAGGCACCCCTTGGATAAAGAGGAATAATCAATCTCAACACGAAATGTCCATAAAATCAGGAAAAAATACATAGTACTAAATGATAAACAATGGAAACTGGGTCAATACTTTACCCAGAAATACCTTTAGTTCGTAAAGCTCATTTAAATATAGATACATATATAGGAAATAGGTCAAAGTAGGATTCCAAAGCTATATTTCCATTGAAATTACACAATTTATACGATTCCTGTAAAATCTGTTCATAGCTGAATTCAATGGAAATTGAAGCTTGCATAAATTCATCATCATCATTCACAGCGCTTGGGATTGGGATTGGGTATAGGCCTCTTTTTGTATGTGTCATCTGCGTCGTCCATCTAAATACATATATAAAACTCAAAGGTCTGACTGGCTGACATAGTGATCTATCAACGCACAGCCCAAACCACTGGACAGATCGAGCTGAAATTTGGCATGCAGGTAGATGTTGTTACGACGTAGGCATCCGCTAAGAAAGGATTTTTGGAAATGCCACTTTTAAAGGGATGAAATAGGTGATGCAAGCTTAACTTGTTAATGAGAGCGAAGCCGCGAGCACCCACTAGCGATTCATATAAAAGGCCATTATATGACAGAATACGCTGCCGTTTGATTGCAGACGCTTTGACATACTACTGTTTACGGCGGCTTGCCATGTTTTGGTCGACGGCGTTACATAATAGCGGGTAGCGTTGGCAAAATAATTGTTGTTTGGAATAGTTTCACATCATTGGATTTAATAAATATTTCGGGACATTGCACACAGCGCCTTGAACTTGGCCCCACATTAAGCAAACGCTTGTGTCGTGGGTACTAGATAACGGATTATTATACATAGAAATGACCAGACTCTACACAAGCAATTACATATTTTTAAATTCATTATTGTGTGTGTCATGAGGGAATCGATCCCGCAAACCTAGATTAGAAGGCATAGGCACTACCAACTAATTTAGTTGTAATAACCGGCTAGCACTTACGTCAAAAATTACGTCATTACAACTAAATTACGTTATTACAACTAAATTACGTTATTACAACTAAATTACGTTATTACAACTAAATTAAATCATTCCTTACGGGAACTATAATACAGTGATCACTACCAACTAAGCTAACAAGCCAGTCATAATAATAGTTTAATATTATGTTAATTTTGTAAGTAACTAAATGGAGAAGATTATAAGTATGTGTGTGATATTGAAAAATTTCTTCTTGTTAGCTTTTGTTGTCAACTATTTCAGTATGATAGATTTTCAGCCACTATTACATTATTTTTCAAAGGTTTTTATCTTTTAGCCTTTATAGGGTATTTTCTTCATATAGAACAATAGATGATGTGAGGAAGTGACACTTTTTAGTCTTTTTAAAAATATACCCCGGCTTTTTAACTGTAACTAATATATAAGGACTAAAGTACCTAAATTGAGGGCTAAAATATAGGGAATAATATTTCCTTTCTCAAGGCCGTTCCCTACCTTGTTCCGCTTTTCCTTCCGACCCTACACCCGGGAAACATAAATTCGATTATGTACTTTTTCGTCATTCGGCCACGATCGAAGCGTGTAGACAGAGAAGGCTATATGGTGTTAGAGGGAGAGGGGGATGGGGTGGAGGGCGCATGCGTCTGCACGTGTATCCACTAGGGGTAGGATACGCAAGAGGTTGGGCTTTCCGGGATATATCGTGAGATGGATTTTGCTTTGTTATGAAAGATAGTTGGTGAATAAAAACTTGTGAGTTTATAGGTGATTTTGCTAATAATAACGATCGGTAGCTATTCTAAAAGATTGTGTGTGTAAATGTGTGTTTATATTCTTTGGTGTTTGATTAGCGAAATTGATTTAATTTTCGGCGATACAAAAAAACTTAAATATATTGTGATTTACTATCTCCATAAAACTTGTTAAAGTTCGATTGCACATACAATCTACTAAAAAAACTTAGATTTGCTTACAAATGTGTTTGAAAATTACCAAAAAATTATGTGAAAACTGACCCATGGTAAACATATTTTAATTATTTTTCTCTTCGTAACCAACTATTTTTAGGTTATCCTCAAGTTTCTAAAGATTTATCTAATCAAGCTCTCTGAAATGTTTAAAAATACTAACCTTATAATGTTGTAAGGAAGATACATTGTATTTCTTGATACCAATTTTTCCGCAATAAAATCCGCTACGAAATATCCCGCGACACGTACCCGGAAGTGTGCCCCTTGCGCGCTCGCACAGCTCGGCGTAGCAGCCACTACGCTTTCGTAGGCCTCCAGTCGCTACGGGCGCGCCGCCGCCACCAAACTAGGACACTGTGTCATAAACAAACAACAATGTGACTGCAGTGAACTCAGTGCCTCTAACATCACTGCCCAACAAAAATAAAAACAAAAGAAACATCCCAAAGAACTGCCATCAGCCCAATTTTATCGGTAGGACATTGACCCCTGACCTAAATCTACATTGCACCTGCGCCCTGCACTGCAGCAAACCCAAGGACGTTATCTTTAAACCATCGGAGTGTGTTCAGAAGACCCCGTGATAGTTAGTGTTCACTAGTTTAAAAAGGATCCCGCAATAAATTTCTTCTCGACTGAGAGCTTAAGTCTGATTCTGTAACTGTGATGAGCGGGAAGTGATTCGGAAGTGGAGCAAGATGGCGGGTAACCGGGACAATTTGGAAGGTCAGCTGACTCAAGTCATTCAACAGCATATGTCTCAGAACTCCGAGGCGTCGATCAGCGTCCACCAAGTGCAGAGCCCGAGCGGCAGCGTCACGAAACGACACCAAATAATAATAGACATCAAACAAGATATAGACATAAATGAGTTGTCGACTCGATCATTGGCCGAGAGCGTTATGGAACAGCTTGGGGCACGCTCGGCAGCTGTTTATATCGACAATCAACATGTGAGCAACGAGAACAATGACTTGGAATCTTTGACCACAGTAAATGTGATTGTGGCGAATGACTTGGCTCCACCTGGGAGTCCGACGGTAATAGAAGATGTGGAACAACCAGAGAGGAGTCAAAGCCAGGAGACGGCGGAGAGTTCTGGTATTCTTCCGGGGAATAGAATAGCAGTGGACAGGATTGTGGAGATGACGAATGCTTCGACAGCTGAGACGACACCGACAACCACTTCTACTGTCGCTATAACCACGGCGAGCACTACTGCTTCAGGTATGTTTAGAATTTGTTTGTTTAACTAGTTTTTGCCAACTAATCTCGAAACTTTGATACAAAGATAGCACCCGCTAAAGATGTTTTCATACAATTTTTTATATTTATCGTATAACAGTTTCTACCTCTAGAGTCAATCGTTTTCAAACCACTTATTTGGATTGGATTTATAAGGTCTAACTGACAAGAAACAAAAATAAGCAAACATTCGCCTTAAATATATTTAATTAAATACAACATTATTGACTTCCTCTAGTGTTGTACAAACTAGGTTACCTGGAAGACCACTTTAGTGATAAAGTTCCCCAAAGTCCCTGATTACCATTTATGTAAATTGTGTTCTTTATTTTGGTGTACATTAAAGTATATTTGATTTGATTTGATACAAATATGTGCATTAAATGTTGATAATTAAAAAATCGAAATACAGAATCACACACAAAAATACAAACAAAACAATCTCGTTCGGGAAAATCCTTTACCAGAAGCTCGTTTCAAAGCTTCGAGTTCTACGATGAGTAAATAAAATTGCTCACATTGTATTGAGAAGGATTTACAAAAGCCAAACAAAGAAAATGGCGTTCATAGAACCAGTTCAACGAATTTAGCGACTGGGAGAGTGGTATAAAATATCCGTCTTAAAAAGGCAACTACTATGTGTACTGGACAGTCAGATATTTCACTGTCATGGCCTGATGCAACACGGTTTAAGGTGGAACACATCCCGCAAGGCACAAATCGCCTAAGGCGATAAGGCCGCCCAATGTGCAACACTTTAATCTGAATATATATTTTTCTGTTTTGTCATTTCTGTGTTTTATGGTGTACATTAAAGTTATATTCTATTCTATCTCGCACGAAGCTGTCGGAACATGCTGTTAGGGGCTTGGATCGATAGATTACCTTTACTATCCATTAAGTCATAATATATTACAGTATACCGTTATACATGATTAAGCTATTAATATTTTCTCTTGACTGAGGATCGTGACTCCCCCTCCGAATTCATTCGTTAGAGGAGTTTTCCTGGGCAGATACATCGTGGTGGGCGCCCAGGTCTTTCCACGGAAGACACATGTCCTCGGATATTGTGGTCCTCAAACATGTAGTTTTCCTCACGATGTTTTCCTTCACCACTAAGCGAGTGCAAATCCACAAATAACTTGAAAACACAAGTCATTAGTGTAGGGCTAGATTCGAACCAGGGTGCGTCTGAATGAAAAGCAGACACTCTCGTTTATAATCTATTAAATGATATATTTTGCAGTTCCGATAAAGAAGTAGACTCTAAACATTATATCATTTAACTACTCTCTACTTTATTCTGTTTGTAATTTAAATTGTGTACAAATCAATTGAAATCTTAGTAAGGCAGCTTCAGTTTAGGTAGTCCAGCCAGTTAATGATCAAAGTCTAACCACAAAATCTTAAGAAAATCTCTGCAATCTCGTTTAAGTCCCTTTGATGTAACAAACAGGCCTATATTATTATAATCATTTTGGAAATAAAACGACCCATGTAGAAGAACGAAGACCGTTTTTAATGAAAAACATATATGACGATGTCTTATTAAATTTTAGGGGAAAAAATAAGTAAAAGGTTATTAATGTTTATAAAATTATTGCTTTTCAAACCAGAATCACTTCATAACACACTTCTGTGGCGGCATTTGGCAGAGAAACTAGCTAAGAAACAAAAATACAAGTATATGTATATGTTTGTAGTAGATCATTCCTATTCATTTTTGTCAAAAAATTTAACTTTTTATGTAAGCTTGTTTTGCACTAACAATAAAGCTTTTAACCCTTCATACTAACACTATTTTTATTTTTTTCGTAATAATTTCTTCGTCTTTAAACTATCGGGTATCTCGAAAAAAAAAATGAATACTCGGTATTTTATAAGGCATCATTGAGGCCGTACCCAACACTTAACAAAATATAAGTATTTAACTAATAATAATTAAAATAATTAACAATTTATTTATTTGCACTTAACAACTAGTTAATTCTATGTGTAAATGTTGAGAGTCCTTAAAACTAGTTTTTTTTTATTAGTTTTTAACAAAATGTAAGTTTTTTTTAAATAAAAGGTTGTCAGTAATGGCATAGATGGTGTGTAGATACTTTAAATCATAACATAAATGAGTTTTAACTTCTTCATTATCATTAAAAGTCTTCACATTTCCTTATTTCCGTCTTGTGATCAATTTTTCTATCAAATCAAGTTGCAATCAATGTATTTTCTTGTCCATCAGTTCTGTGCCCTAAATCCCCGACCTTCAGATCACCTGTTTTTGAGCCCTAGACCTACTTTTTAGGTCACGGGTCCGCGACCCTCTGCTTTCGATTATTATATAGGGATCTGGGCTTTTGCACCCTCTCGTTTTTGGGGAGAAGAAAAAACACGAGGCATTTCATCTGAGGTTAAGTTTATCGATCTTCTTCTTATCGAATGAGAGTGGCCAACTCTGGTGTCGAGAGTTTATAAAGCCGCCCTAAAGGCCTTTGACATGGCTTAACGACTGCCATACTAGACAAACAGCCGGGACCTACAATTTAACGTGTTATCCGACCCACGGAAGCGCCCAAAATGGAATGCTACTTTTCGGTCACCCATCGAAGTACTGACCGCGTCTGACTGAAGTTTATTAACAAATAGGGTTTTTAAGGTTATCATTGTAAGTTTTATTCATCTTAAAGTTTATTGTTTAGTTATTATTAATGTTTTTTTATACCTAAATAAATAAAAGATTTTGATTTGTGGAGAGGACAAAGGGTTGGTTGCAAGTTATAATATATAATTGATAACATGATTTATTTTGTTACAAATTAACAGTTATAACATATTTTTTCGACTAATTACTTTATCTTCTCTTCTAACATTCGTTATGTATTGAGTAAGTTGACACTTTGACTGCGGAATTTTAATCATAAATAATATTTTTATTATAACACAAAATCATATCAACAAACATATAGTATCCAAGAAATTTGATATTTGTTTTTACACACGATATTTGTTTTTTTTTTCACATGAGATAGGCTCACGCGTGACTACAACTTGCCTGATGTTAAGCAACGTTATAATCTACGATCTAGCGCGCTTGCCTAGAAGAAACCGGTTTACTCTCGACTTAGACCGACGAATTATAGTTTCAAATTATTTGTAAGCTGTAAAAATATGATCACATAATTTCTTCTCAATTCTAATAACATCAGGCAGGCTGTAGTCAAACGTAAACCTATCCCACGTAAAAAAAACACATAGATACAAACAGATATATTGATAAACTATTTTTTCAAAAAGTTTGTTAAAAACAGCGCAGTCTGTGTCCTTGATACAGCCTACCTAGGTACCGAGTTGGTGCCTATAGGTGTCTTAGGTACTGCGACTGCGTAGTTCCCAAGGACGCTGTAAGCGCCCTGTAAATATAGGCGTAGTGACTTGTTTTGCGTCAAAACCTTTTTAATTCCTTGACGCAATCAGCTGGGTATTGTAAGTTTGGTTTGGTTTTGTATTTGTAGTCGAGAGTAAACTGGTTTCTTCTAGGCAAGCGGGCTAGATCGTAGATTATAACGTTTCTTAACATCAGGCAAGTTGTAGTCAAGCGTGAGCCCATCTCATGTAAAAAAAAGTTTTTTAACATAAAGTTTTATTGGAAAATTAGTGAAAATAATCGCGAGCTGCAGGATTGGAACCTGCGTATTTCTGGTCAGCCCAGAACGTCTTTAACGCTTGTATGTTTGTGTTG
This sequence comes from Macaria liturata, assembly GCA_964023185.1. Classification (NCBI taxonomy): domain Eukaryota; kingdom Metazoa; phylum Arthropoda; class Insecta; order Lepidoptera; family Geometridae; genus Macaria; species Macaria liturata. Next base: position 12,901,043 of record OZ026810.1, on the reverse strand, counting down.
TTTTTTTGTTATATGGTTATATAACATTTTGCTGTGATGCTAAGTAGGCTTTTCACATACAATATTTTATCATTTATTTGTAAATAAACTTTATTTACAATAATAAAATATATATATATATATATATATATATATTTAAAATATATACATAAAATATATATATATATATATATATATATATATATATATATATATATTATTTGTTCTTCTATCTCTTTTTTATCTTCTAGGGAGCATCTATAAGGTCGCTTACTGCAGTATTTGTCCACCATCAGGTCTATTCTTGCTTCATATCCATTCACCTGTCCAACATCATATTTATTTTTAGCAAAAACTGTTTCATATCTTTCAATTAATTTATTGATTTTCTCCCTTTCATATTCTTGTAAATGATTTATTTTCACTTCAAAATTTTCTATGTTCAGATGTTCATTAAAATTTACTTCATAGGTTTTGGGTGTGGTCTCTATCCTCTCGTTATATTTTTTTCCAGTATTTATTTCTCCATCTGTTGAGAATGTTTCATTTTCCTTACTGAGTTTTTGTGATATACTCAGGTTCTCATCTTGAGCCAGTTTGAATGTTTTTATCAAGTCCAATCCGATCAAAAAATCATCTTTAAAACTTTGTTCATCTATTATGTATACATCAACATTTTTTTCCATTTCAAAAATTTTCAATTTCAAGTTAGTCAAACCTTTTGCTTGCTGAACACCATTAATTGTTGATAAATTTTCTTTATTCAAACCCTTGTCTGTTCCTTGAAGTTTCAACAACTTTGAATTTATCAAAGAAACTTGTGAACCCGGGTCATAAACTCCCTTCACATTATATTTTTCATTTATTAATAGTCCGACTTTAATTAATGGTGTCACAATTAGTTTTTTTGATCAGTTTCGTTCAGTTCAGCCTCTATCCTTGTATTGTTGACATGTCTAATAGGGGTTCTCTTCATTTTCTCATCTTCGCTTGGTCTAAACCAACATGCAGCTTCGGGATGATAGCACACACCTTTGCATAGTTTCTCACAAATTTTACAGGGTGCATATTTAATATTTTTATTATTTGATTCAAAATTTCCATACCTTTTTTTCACATAATAGTTTTTTTTTATTGTCATGTGCTCATACTTACTCAGCTCGTTAAATAAACTCACAGTATCTTCTATTTCCTCTCTATTTATTTTATTCAAAATAATTTCTGGCAAGCCAGCAGCAATAAGATCAATCATTGTACCTGTATCCATTGTTCTCCTCATTTCTAGTAAAAGTTTTTCTTTTTTTATAGCATAATCAAGCAATGAACCTTCCTTGTATGTAAATGTTAAGGCATTGGTGATTGGGACCCATCCCTTGTTTGTAAATGATTCACAGAATTTTCCTCTCCATGTTGACCACTCTGCATTAATTGTTAATTTTATAATCATGGAGCTGTACCAGTCAGCACAACTTTTGTCCATAAATAATCGGAGCATTTCAATTTTTTCTTCATCTGCCGTCACATTGAAACGAGCACATTCCTTTTCAAAAATCTGTATCCACTGGCTAGCATTCATATTCCTACTTGTAAACTTTTCTATTACAAACCTCTCTGCAACATTTTTTAAGTTTTGTGGTTTTTTTTCTTGGGAACAATCCAACAACTTCTCTAAAAGTTTTTCCAAAGCAACAGATTCTTTCTGTTGAAGCGGAGACGGTTCATTCAGATTCAATTCCTCCAAAAACTGGCCATCAAACTGAATGTTATCATCTTCATCTAAGTAAATGTCACGAAGTTCATCACTCAATGTAATCCAAACATTTCTCTTTTGATATCTTTTTGATAAACTCTTTTTCACCTTACTAAAGGCACTCGTTTTTGTCAAGCCCACATGAAGAGTCGCCGATTGTAAGTTTTCAGGTAATACATAGACGTTTTTTTCGACTGTCTCGATTGAGGTTAAAGAAAGCAAATTTGATTTGCCATCGCTTCCCGGCAATAATGTGAATTCAAAGCGCAGCTTCTCCATGTTGTGACTTCTCTTTGTACAGAATTGTCGTTTTATAAGAAAATAATATATATATATATTTTATTTTATATATATATATATATATATATATAATTTGTAAATAGATTTTCGCAGTACTGTCCTTATGAAGGTCCTTATTTATGTCTTTTTAGCCAGTATTTTAATCTGTATATTTATTTATTTAAGGATAACGATATCTGTAGCCTATGACACTCCTAAGACCAGCCGTTTTGCGTGATGAGCGTTTATAGAAATATAGAGAAACAACAGAAAACCAGATAAACAGACAAAAATTTTATTCTAATTTTATCGATTTAAAGTATACCCAAATTTTTTTTATTAATATTTTCGTTCTGTTTTATTAATTTCTTCCTTTTGAATAAATAATGGGTTTGTTGTATACTTTTGAGAAAGAATTAAAGTTAATAGGTTAATATAGCTATCTATAAAAAAACTATACTTTTCCAAATTGGGTAGATCTGATGCTGAAATCATAAATTAGACACATGACTAAGCCCCAATAATAATAATTCTTAAACGCATTAGCGACAAAATCGCCTTATAAACAATGACTAATTGTCTTTAAGAATAATTGTGCAAATTGGCTTTAGAAGTTTAACAACAATAGAATGTTTTAATTTTTTATACAACAAAATGGCCGCCGCGCGTTTTTCATCTTAATTAAGTACACCTTGTCGACAAAACAAAACAACGGTTCCTTATTTCCCTCCAGTATAATATTTATCGAGTCAAACTCTCGACCACTCAGGAAGCAGCATTGAACATTATTGACCGATGGCAAACCTACAGACAAAGTCCTTCATTATCTGAATAATATATTTTATTTTCTTTCTTGTGACTTCGGTGTCAAAATATTTATGAATAACTACATTAATATGATTAATTTACTTTTCAACTATAGAACGTTTTAAACAGTTTTTAAACGATATTTTTGTATATTTCCATGGTTATTGCATTTATTGTAGAAATTAATCAAGGTCTAAAGACGTCATAATTATTATATAATATTGAAACCAATGCTCTACATTTAGCCACAATATCGCGTGCAGTGTAAAATAAATACGTAATGATTATATACAGAACCATAGTAAAATAGAATGGTTTCTGACTTGCCGTGTCATCATTTTCATTAATGACTTTTACTGCCATCTGTTGCCAAGTAGCTTAACTAACATTAAAAACAATGCAGTACCAACAGTAATTCTAAGATATGAACCATTCCCATACTATCACTTTAAACTAGCTCTAAATAGTTCTTACCTTATTATTTTAAGTACTGAGAGCTCTTTTAATTATTCTTATCTAAGCTCTTACATGCATTTGTGTAATTAAAGTCGACCTTAATAAGGTTGCTTCATAATTACCGGCATCTGTAGTCGAGTAGTGAGATTATAACAGTGCATCTTTATAGCCATTTTACGATTAAAAGATAGTGCATGGGATACAAACAAGAATGTTATGTGTTGAACCATTTTATTACGAAACACAAAAAACTAGGTTGTTTATGTAGACAGGTTAGACAGACTTGGTATTTATTCATATTAATAATGAATAAATACAAATATATTGGTCAATTATATCGATGTTAATTATTGTTATTCATATAACTAATAATATTTTCTTTATCTAACTCCTTAAACTACAAACTCCAAAGCCAATCAAAAACCAGTTGCGTTTGCCTAAGGCAAAGTACTAAAAGGATGCTTAACAATTTCGTTTATCTTAAGTAAAGTACTCAAAGGATACTACAATATGCGTACCTACATATCCCTATACTAAATAAATGTTAATTATTGGGTAGGTACAAGTTAATATTGAAGTGGCCTATCTATCAATTCCTTATTATCAACATGACCCACATACCAAATGAGTAATCAACTGCACTTTAACGCACAAACCTAAATATTCTTGCAACAATCAACACAAGATAATTAAATGTAATTTACAAATTTGCTATAGATATGCTTTACTTTAACAAAACTTGTTATATTTTCTATTCTTTTCCGCAATAATCTGAAACAAAAAGATAATTTAGTATCCAATCTATCTTCCTGCTAAATTTCATTCGAATCCCGCCACCGATTTTCACGTAAAATCGAAAAACACAACATTTTGCCTCAAAATTTTAGTAAATATACGACAGCTAGCGCCATCTGGTGCCGAGTAGCAGCGACACGATTTACCGTTTGTCGAGACCGCTTGACACAGTTTCGGCTCAGCTGATCGTGTGTTTGTGTGCGTAGATGTGTTTATATGACAGTTTATGTCAGTGTGAAATCCGGGATGGTAGAATCCGTTAGCTTTTAGGTGCTTTGCGGAACCCGTTTCGTTTGTAAGTGCTGTTACTTGTTTTGTAATACTGGTACATAATAGGTCAACATGTGTATGGAAAAGTGAGTATAGATAAGTCTAGTCTAAGTTAAAAGACAACTGAAGTATTATTAGGTTAAATTATTAGTAAGTATTGTGAAAAACCAGCCATCTTATTACAAAACGTGGTATAAATAATAATCTAAAAATTAAAAAATATAAAGTCGGTTGTTATAGGTTCTTATTGTTCCAACTTCACATACAAACAATCAAAATGTCAACTTCAAATTGGAACGTTGATAACCATTTTGATTATTATGACGAAAGAAAACAAATTTTTAACGAGAAGAACCGACTTGTTATTTTCAAAGTTCTAGACTAATATTTAAACCACGTTTTGTAATAAGACGGTAAGAAATTAACGTTTATTTACTCTAGTCGGTAAAGAATGCACTCAACGAATAAAATACAAAAATAAAAACCGATATATACAAAATTTCAGCTGTTTGATTAGTGTGTCGATAATCGGGTCATATTACAGTTTTGAATATTTATTGAATTTAAAGTATGAGAAAAGTTACTGCTACAACTCAGATTAGGCCAATCCGTTTATCATTTGGTTGCGGGTTCGATTCCCGTATGACACAATAACTTATAAATTTAAAAAAATACTTGAAAATAATTAATTTATAATAATAAATTAGTTTATTGTTTTGAATTACATGCCTTCACATAAATAGGCAATACTACATACACTGTATTTTATACAATATTTTACTATTTTACAAAAATATAGATAAACGAGAAGGAATATAATTATATACCTATGTACTTAAAAGAAATAGCTTAGTTTGCGCGATCGTATAATTATGCTAATATTTTATATAACTCAATGATTTTTTAATTTCAGGTAAGTCCCGTGTCATAGCTGAATCTTTTCAAGAATTTCAAGGTAAGTAAGAAAGGGGTAAGTTTGTATGTAATTATTAACAGCGAATGCATCATGTTATAGGCCCCTAGTGCCGTTGAATACTTCTCAAGATAAAAGTTATTTAAGTTCCCTATTCCCTTTGGGTTATAATAATCTCTCGCGATCTTCAAAGCAAGAGAGAATCAGTTCTTACTGGATAAACACACTTTATAATAATAAAAAAAATGTTGGATACAATAATTGGGATCTCTACTTTTTTGCGTAGTTTCGCAAATAAGTGAAGCCATGGGCGTCCAATAGTAATATTGTTCTATAATCAAAATCACTTCTTTAGTTAATATGTACCCTAAACTACGCCTCTAATATTGGCTACACATAATATGGTGAAACCTGCGTGGGAGGACCGGCGGTGAAGAAAGTTTGATATTTTTATAGATTACAATTACAGGTTTGTATTATATTCTTTAGTAGAGGATAGAGTTTTGATATTTGTTTTATGAATGATGTTTAATGTGCTCTTGCTACCTTTATTTCAAGTCTTTTATTAGTCATCTCAATTATAAAAATAAAATAAATATGTAAATATTCCCGGACATTGCACACAGCGCCATCTAGCCCCACACTAAGCAAACGCTTGTGTTGTGGGTACTAGATAACTGATATAATACTTGTCTTATTACAATATTTACAATAGATAAGAAGAAAAGTAGCAAATAAGTTTTTTTTTTGGTGAAAGTTTAGTTTTTTATTTACATATATTTTGTGTGTGTAATGTATTGCTATTTAAGAGAAATTACAAGAAATCTAAATAATATTATATCCTGTATATCATAAAAACATTAGAACCATATATGGACTGCCTTGTAAGGATTAATAGTGTGTACAATTTAAACTTAAACCTGACAGGAAGACGTTGTCACCCGGGAAACAGAAATATCTCGTCCGGGTGACAACACACAGTTATAAGAAATTACTAACTTATTTTTGTATGTAATAATATAGTGAACCTAGATGTAAGTATTTTTGAACCCAATTAACGTTTTTGTATTGTATTGTATTATACTTAAAAGTAAGTAAGGGGGTAGATCTGTACTAATATGACATCTGTCATTCCGATACCTATATAACACACACAACTATTATCTTTAGGCTTTTCTAAAGATTTTCTAAGTGCCCCTTTTTTGTAGTAGTTAGAAGTAGTATGTTTAAATTTTCTTCCCTTGTTTTCATATTTTATTATTGTAAATAAAGTTGTTACTTTACTATAATATAAATATGCAAAATGAAACAGCAGTTCATGAGTTCATTGCTCCAAATTATGTTGATATTGTTATCTCAAGGCCTTATCAGTGCGTCGGCGATTTTTGGCAAATGACTATTGTTTAAGTGTTGATAAGGATAAGAAGAAAAGTAGTAAATATAAGTTTTTCTGGTGAAAGTTTAGTTTTTTATGTAGATATAATATTTTTGCTCAACGTAACAGCATTGCAATCCAGCGTGGTAATGCGGCCAGTATGCTGGGCACGCTGCCCACTGGCAGAGGGCTGGAGCACTAAGATTATCTTTAGACTTTTCTAAAGATTTTCTAAGTGCCCCTTTTTTATGTTGTAGTTAGAAGTAGTATGTTTATCTTCCCTTGTTTTTATGTTTTATTATTGTAAATAAAAATATTTTGTGTGTGTATTGCTATTTAAGAGGAATTACAAGAAATTGTTTATGAACACTAATCTTTTTTTTAGGAATTTATATTTATATATAAGGTTTAATACAAAATTCTGAAGTACAGATAGAACCATTCGTTTCAGCTTTAGCAGAAAAAAGCCTATATAAAAGGCAAAGGATAGAAAAAAGTCTTTTTAACTATCAAAGCAGACTAAATGAAATCAAAAGAAATAATAAGATTCTTTATGCAGGAAAAAAATATCAAAAGAAAACCTTCAAAAAATGTTCAGTGTTACTTACTGATTTTGGTGAGATAAATTAAAAATTAATACAGAAGAATAAGAAAGCAAGTAAAACTGTAGAACAAAGCTAGTAAAACCACTTACAAAAAGATGCCACATTTCCCTTAAATGCTATCAGTGATTATCGGTCATTGACCCGTGGACGTCCTGATATGTGTTATCAATGATAACGAATTAGGTCAGTGTAGCGATGCGAGCGGGTTTTGGCTATATTTGTCTATGTCCTTACTTAGTATATAAACTATTGTTTTGGCTACATGTACCTGCTAGTGGACGCCCGCAGCTTCGCTCGCATTATTTCAGGATAAAAGGCCTATAGTAGCCTATGACACTCCTACGACCTCATACTACCTAAATAATAAAACAGCATGATGATCCGTTCGGCCGTTTTTGCGTGATGAGTGTTTAAATAAACAGACAAACAGAGACACAGATAAACAGACATGATTTTTAGAAATTGTTGAAACGTGTGAAGTATTTCCAACCATTTTTTTTAAATGTCTTACTGTTCAGAATTTCGACCTTCGATATGTTAGGTAACTAAAAATCACAAACCAAACACACTTTGTATTTTTGCATACTTTTTCTTTATTTTATTTTTTAATTTCTAACCAGAGATTAAATTCAACATTCACACCCGTATCTCGATTACACCCTAAAATATAATTGTACAGGCTTACTTGCAACTTAACTTAATTTATGAAAGAAACGTATTTTAAAAAATCTTACTTATTAATCAATTTGAAGATATTAAGATACCAGTGGACGCATTATGTATTTCATTTTTTTTAAATTTTTTTTTACGTGGGATAGGTTTACGTTTGACTACAGCCTGCCTGATGTTAAGCATTGCTGCAGCCTAGGGTGTAACTCGCTTACCTAGAAGATACCCATTAACTCTAGATTTGGAAACCTCTGCATTGTAGTTCGCAGGAAACACAGCTTCTGGTAAAGTGTTCCAAAGCTTCAGGATAAAGAGTAGCCTATGACACTCCTAAGACCTCATACTGTCTACACCGTTCAGCCGTTTTTGCGTTATAGGTGTTTAAATAAACGTAGGCACAGGTAAACAGAGGAACAGATAAACAGACAAAATTTCTAGAAATTACTGCAAAAAAATTAGTATTTGTTTATAGCAGCTATCCTACTTTATAATGATTGCTTACCATCATGCAAATTATGATCAAGTGTAAGCCCATTTCGTACAGAAAAAATAAAGTTTGTTTTTGATAGTAATTCTATCCTAAACCACAGATAGATAGATATACGCTTTATTAAAAGCACCAAAACAGTACAGACATTTACTTGAAATATAAAAAAACTTAAACCTAGTGTTTTAACAGGCGACCTTATCGATAAGAGCGATCTCTTCCAGGTAACCAATCTGGCAGGGATAAGACGCAAGTATAATGGTAGACGAGGTGTTTTAAATGTACTTATGTGAAATTACATAAATAATGATCGCTTACCACCATGCAAATAAAATTATGGTCAAGTGTAAACCTTTTTCGTACAGAGTATTTTTTAGGATAGTAAGCATTACCCCAGTATGATATAAAATCCAAAAACCAGTTTATAAATAAAGCTTGCAAATATCCGCGACCCTCGCCAGACCCTCTTCTGACAGGACATGTAAAGTCCATCGGTTTGTCTGTTTGTATGTGTGTACGTATCTCTGTGATTTTTGTGTGAATAGAGTTGAAAAGTTATAGAATTGTTACACGAAAAGTGTTCAAAGTCAGCTGCAATACTTAACATCTAGGATTTAGTTAAACTTGTGTCAGTTTTTGGAACATATACATATTAAATATAATAATGAAGCGTAAATTAGTTATGAGGCGAGTGTGGCTCAGCGGTTCCAGTGTCTGCTTTTCATCCAGACGTACCCTGGTTCAAATCCAGCCATACACCAATGAATTTTCAAGTTATTGTGGAATAGAAACCGACAAGTTTGAGGTCCACAATATCCGAGGACATGTGTCTTCCGTGGAAGGACCTGGGCGCCTACTACGATGTATCTGCACAAGAGAACTCCTCTAACGAATTAATTCTGCGGGGGAGTCACGACCCTCAGTCATGAGGAAATACGACTCAAGAGAGATCAAGTATAATGTTAATCGGTTTCTTCTAGACAAGCGTGCTACATTGTAGGCTATATATATAGCGACGTATTATGGTTCATAATACGTCGCTCTGTTGCGGTAGAAAAGAGAAAAAAAAAACATTTTTGCTTTTGTGGTTTGCCCTCTCTAGAAGTTCTTACTCTATGGTTTGCAATGTATAACGCTGAATAGGTTTGATTGTGCTAAAATACAGAAGTATTAGAAACGGAACTCAAGCAGTACTTGAATATGTTATAAATACAAAAAAAAACATTTTTACGAAAAAAAAAACAGGTCATTGTACCAAAATTAGAGTTTTTTTCGTGTTTTCTGTATTAGGCTTTATATTGCAATTTTGATAAATCGTTGATGATAATTCTTAACTAAGGTTTCAGTTAATTGTGTGAAAATGTTTGTTCTAAAACAGCTAATCCTATTTTAGTAAACATAAATTTTAATTTCAAGCACTAGATTAATATATTTTCGTCTTCTCCACGCCATTTTTCATCCAGGTTTAACACAAATAGCATGTGAACTAGAAACTAGTATTTTTTTAAAGAATATAATAAACAAGAAAGAAGGTATTTTTTTCATAAAAACTCCCACGATTTCGTAGAAGGATAGTCTACGGAAGTCTACGCCGTAGAACTGTCGTAGCAAGTCTCGTAGCGATATTTTCCAACATTCTAAATATGAAAGTTAATTGATTTTCATTTGTTTGACAGTTGAATTGATTGTTTGAATTCTAATTTCAAACGAAACAAACCAAAGAGCTTGTGGCAGTTGATATTGCTAGATTTAAATGTAGAATAGCTTATTTAGGTCAGATAATATTGTCTAAACTGATATTAGGTATAGATAATGAATGTTTAATAACAAAGCAAAATATAAGATATATTTAATCCAATACATAATACCAACCATCATTTTAATTTTATTGTTTGAATATGGAATACCAATGTACACATTTTTGCCAAAATATATGTCAAAATAATAATTCTTATTAAATCGCTTCTCGACGCCACGCGGCTACGTTTCGAATACTCTCACTTTCAATTCCAATATTGTTTCAGTTCCAATATTAAGTTAGAATTTGGAAACCATATGAATTTGGACCGCCAAAAACGGCACTAATACATTTTTTTTTAAATTTTAAATTAAGAACTGTTTTCCCAAACCTCGTCGTGTCGGCGGCCAGCGTCGAGTCGTACCTCTTTAAATGAATGCCTATTGCTTAGTTCGGTCCCTCACAGTCCACAGCCCCGAGCCGACAAACGCTGCTTACAAAATTCAGTTACTAACTCTGTGTTGCAGAACGCGCGCGCGCGGCGCACTCCCGCGAAAACTTTCAAATTTGGAAGCCGGCTTGGACTCTTTCGCATGCAAACTCTTTAGTGCAAACTTTTCAATTTTCGGTGCGTCGCCATTTTTTTTGTGTGTCAGTGAATTTTTTTTTTGGATTGTTCTAAATGCATTGTGGCGGCTGTAAGTATTTGGATGCGTGAATTGTTCGTCCGTCGTAATTTTGTCTATTTTAAGTCACTCTCACTGTCATTCTGTTTTTTTTTAATTTATTTTAGGAACTTTACCGACCTAGGCTCTTGAACCTCTTTGCATCAATGACAGCTATTTTTTTTAAATTTTTGGCATTAGTGATGGGGTTTCGTAATTACAATTTTTGAAAAATAGCATATTGATAATGTGCTGTTATTTTTTAACGCCATTTTTTTCGTAGCTATAGTGGTAAATGGCTGCATAATAATGACCCGTATGCCAATTATCTATCACGAAACTTTGCAATTTATCAAGGTCCCTAGTTGCATGAGATGTTGCATACCGTGCGAGCGAGAGGGAAGGCTGGCGACCTTGCGCTAGAGCGAGACAAAAGATGTTAGGAAACTGTTGGGAAATATCATTTTTCTCTTTCGGGTGCCGAAGGGCACTTTTTACTAATATTTGCTTAAAGAGATAATATTCGGCTTTTGTTCGTTGGACTTTGTTTTTATGTACTCGTTATTTGGGTCGATGTTAAAAGGATTTTCACTTTATTGTAGTTCTTTATACATCTGTAAATAGACATAGGTACATATTTCATTTTCTATTCATCCCTATTATTTAATGAACCGTAAATTAAAATAATTACAAATGTTAATCTTTTTGTTTTTGTATCACCTTTTCTTTTTTCGTTTTATTAACGTTACAATATTATTTTAACTATAATTGCAGCTTTCTTTTGATTACTTATATTAGTTGCTACCCAACAGCAGTCGTTAAGCCATATCAGACCTAGGGCCGTTTGAAATCTTTCGACGCTAGTGTTAGCCACTCTCATAAAAAAACTTAGGTAGGTACTTCTCATACGAACTTAGGTATTTAATAAAGTACTAAATACGCATAAAAATATCTACCTATAATTTTATTCTGCGTGTTGCAAGGGCAGGCAGATCTTGGTAGGTAATTGCTTATTTTAATGTTAATTGGTGATTATGTTGGTTTTTTTACGTTTTTGTTCTCATCGGGTTAGGATAGGATCAATTGTTTAGATGTGTGGAAAAAAGGGTATTGGTTTTTTTTAATTAATATTGGGCTGCACTTGACGACTATTTGCCTGATGGTAAGCAACACTTAAGATAAGATAGATAAAGATAAAAGCTGTGGTCTAAGAAAACTATTATTTTCTTACTAATATCTAAACAAGAGGCGATTTTTCGTCATTTTTAATCATGCTTAAATCGCAACTGATTGGAAAAGAATGAGTTATTTTTTTATCATTCTAATCCGAATATGAATTCTAATCTATCCGAATATGAAAACGTTTTAATTATTCATAAATCATATTATCACTATTGCATCACTATCAAAATTGCATAAAATGACATAAAAATGATAATTCATCTCGCAAAAACACATAAAAACTAATAAATTTACATAACCACATAACGCTTTCAAAAGAGAACTTATCTAACCGAGCATTATTATCTACTTAACAGTTTATTAACAATTAGCAACTAAATAACTTGAAAAAACTAGCCTTAAGTTAAGGCTGTCCAAAAAGAGAAAAAGTTTGCACAAAACTGTCTCGAGTTACATCCGCGCAAGATATATTTGCAAGCGGATGAAAATTGAACTAAAAAGTTCTAACTATATAGGTATTTAGCCATTTTTACTATATTTAGGACTATGGTACTTAACATCATGCAGGGAAAAATAACTTATTTTATGTTAAAATTACCAATTCAATGGTTTCACTAGTTTGGCCGGTCCCAGAAATTTGCATATTCCTGTATTTCCACGTTTCTGGATGAGGTCTGCACAAGATCGACGCAGATGGCACATACAAAGGGAGGCCTATACCCAGCAGTGGGATTGGGGCTGCGGATGATGATAAGACACGCGATTATTATCTTTCTTTCTTCTTTAATATGATGCTTAAGTGCTGCCGTTACTCGTGAGCAAAAATATATTGGTCGGACTCTTGTATTCAGATTTAGAAAGTTATAAACGAGAAAGGCGCGCGAACACTTTTTCTTGAATTTCGAATATCCTTTTCAAACTGGCTTCACACTCGTGGGTATTCGAGGTTTCTTAATTATTGTCTCGCGTTGACGCAACGAATTAAATGCTGAGGATTTTTGAATTTGGAACGTTTTTTCACACGTTATTTTGGCTATGCTTCTTAGAAATGGAACGCTGTTAAAGTAGCTGCTATTTTTGTTTTGAGCAACTCGTTCTTAACTGCTATTTTATTGACTAGCTGCTATTTTTGGTTAAAGCTATTTGTTTTTTTAACTGCTATTTTATTGAGTTGCGTATTCATAGAATGTGAAAAAAATTTCAATATTCTATACTACTTATTTATACTAAAAACTCTTGGTATTCTTAATACCGTTGTAGCGTATAAGAGACACAATAGACTAACAAACGTACACTTTCGCTTTCGTTTAAAACCATGATGACTGATCGTCATAGTGCTATTATAACGGATTTTTAGCAAAATATTTGACGGTAAATATTAGTATAGCAGGCTTTTGTGTTAAAAGAATTCTGTACTTTGTATTCTGTGTTTTGCAGTAATATCGAAAGAACCTCACTTAAAAAAAAATCTTTAAAATACATATCAAGATGACATTTGAATGTCCACTCAACAGTCACTTAAAAACTTTCCTTGCCATTAAAAACAACAAATTAACGCTAAAACACAATAAACACATCCCGCCTTCACCGAAAAACATAAATGTCACATTTAACCACCTTGCATTTTGCGAATACATATTCAAATCGGCAAAGAATCAAAGTCTAGATTTTTTTTTATAACTTTTTAACATCCGGCTTTTGCTTTTAGCATATCTCGTATAATAGGTAATAATAATTATGGCATCGATCAAGCAAACTCTCGCCGACTTTCACATGAGATTTTTGGCAGTCGAAACTTTCACTTAGTTTGGTTAGGTACAAGGCATAAGCGAGGAGCTTTTAGAGAGACTGGACAAAATTATGGACCATAATATGGTACAATATTAAATTTCTATTCAAATATATAACAGTGAACTCTGACTATGTTTTTTTTTACCATAGCTTTATAATCATTAATATTTCCCTACACTTAGATAGCCAGAACCAAAATTAAAGTGTTTACTAATCTACCCATAAAACCATATAAAAAACATTTGTATAAAAATTGCTCATACCATCGGCAAAATGAAGTACATACTAATCTGCATGATTAAGAATTATTTTAGTAATGCGAGCTCAAACGGCGTCGGCCATATTTCATCGCCATTGAAGCAGAGTTCATTGACCTAACACAGTTTTAGATCATAAACTGGTCTCCATAGCACCTGAAAAGATAATTCAGCAAAATTACTAATTTTCCTTTAACTTGAGCATGCAATTAATAAAATTTGGTATCTGTGCAAAATACGGTGTTACCTTCTTACAACGCATTTTTTTTGCACGTACTAAATTTACTTGTAATTCGACTATCAAGTGAACCGGATATAAAAATGCTAATAATTTTCAGCATGTGCTCGATAAATATCAAATTTCAGAAACATGTCCGTTATGAGTACCTATTAAGGCGTAAATTTCATATATTTTATGTAGTGGTACATAACATTTGTCATATTACTGTCATTATGTATAAAAACAATCGCAAAAATAAATCAGAAGAATCTGAGGCAATACATACACGTTGAGTCAAGGCTTTACTTCTCTTATCTTACATTATTATAGAAAGCAATTGTGTCACCATAAAAACTACTAACATATCATACAAACTGATACTACAAGAACAGTTCTAATAAATCGCTATCGCTTATGGGTTAATAGCCACCAATTACACTCTCCCGCCACCTCTCATGGCTCGGTCTACAACCTCCAAAACTGGCTTGTGTCTGTGTGAGTGAGGTACAGTGGTGTGCGTCACAGCGTCGCGTAACGTAATCTTGCGTAATGCAGTCGCCGCGCACGCATTCGATATTTGAATTTTGATTCATTTTTCGAGAAACTGCTACTGGTCAGCTCTCTCTCTTTGAGTCGTGTTTCCTCATGACTGAGGGTCGTGACTCCTTTGCAGAATTTATTCGTTAGGGGAGTTCTTCCGGGCAGATACATCGCCAGGTCCTTCCACGGTAGACACATGTCCTCGGATATTGCGGTCAAACATGGCCAGCTACTGTTTGCAAATAAAACGACAGAACTTTCGCCGTTCTTTATTCAAACGTTTTGGGATAACAAAAAACAAATGAGCGTAGAAAATAGCAGTTATATGCATTCATGCTTTCTTGTTATAAGGAAAATAAAGACCAATCACACTGAGTTCTTTATTCAAACAATTGTGACCAATAAAAATGCTTTTTAATAATTGTTTTTTTGTACTGTCGAATATTTTTTAATGTTTTTCGTATTACTAACTACTGTTATGACCTAACACTTTTGCGGTTTTTCTCAGATTTTTCTCTCAAAAACTAAATACTAACTAAATTTTATAATAGTAGGTCACCAAACTACACTTAAGTGTTAGCAACTAGCGTCAGGTACTAACAGCCTACGCGTGAAAGCCTTTTTCAAGTCTTTTAAAACCTCCTCCTGTGCAGCCTTCGTGGAATATAGGTCAAAATGAAAAGAGGTTATTTCAAAGAGTTTTGTTTCTATAAAATAGCATTTCATTTTAAATAGCAGCTGCTATTTAATTAATGATTTTTATAGCGGCTCAAAAAAATCTACTTGAAATCAAATTTGTTTCTAATGCTACGAGATTTAAGCTTGATAAATAAATAAAAAAATGCTTTCTAAAGCTATAAAATATGGCTTATTCTTTTTAACTTTTCATAAAAAAATATCAATATAGCGTTAATAATTATTATATTAACTCTTATACGAGGAAAACTTGTTGTTTGGTTATTAGACATAATAGTTTTAAAACGTAATTAGGATTATAATGTTGCTAAAATACATTTCCTTGCTATACAAAATGACAAGTCGATTGAAAAATGATTTTAATTCATTTATTTATTTGCATGTAAATGGGTACATAAAGATCACATTAAATATAAGTATATCCGCCATTACAACCTCACATGAGGTACGCAAACGTTAAATAATATTCTTTAAATTTAAATAAATGGATTGCAAACACTTATTGATTAATAATAATACACATTTATAATTAATACATTATCATATTAAAAGTCACATTGTACGAGTGATTTTCGGATCATGATGAAACACAATGAAACTAAGCTTTTGTACAGAATAAATTGGCTAAAAGAAGTTGAATAGAAAGTCATTATACATTATAATGCAAAATGTGTTGCAACGTTATGATAATAAGTTAAGTAAGTTTTTCATTCGAGGAATATTTTAAAAACTTAATTCTATCTAAAGAGTTAGGTGATTATAAAATTTTACTAAGTTTTTTGGAGACTATGAGTTAGACTTTCACTTAGGATTTTTGGTTTTTGTGTGTTTACAGTGACTGTAAGGCATTGGGTTTTGAAATACAAAACCTTATTTTTTTATTATAATATCTTGGAATACAAAGTACCGTAATATTATAAAGATTCATTTTTAGTTATTTTATATAGAAAACATCATTTATTCCCACTGCTGCGTATAGACCTCTCTCTCTTATCATGCCAACAGTCTCGGTCTTGTGCTAATTTTGTTCCTACTTTATATTTTATACAAGCGTAAGCTTAGTATGGGGCTAGATGGCGCTGTGTGATATGTCCTGAAATATTTATTTTATAATTTTTATTTACTTCATAAAAAAATCTAGAATCAATATTTCCCCATAGCTACTAAAGATCGTCTACAATAGGAATACAGTCACACCTAGATAAGTAGGTACACGACATCAAAGTGAATGACATAATACAGATACAGACCAACCACTATAACTAGAACTGCGGTAGCAACACTGTGCTGAACTTTAGAAGTGGTTTTCATTTACATTTACCATCTCTCTCTCGCTCTTTATCTCTTTTTCTCTGTCGCGCTTTGAAATGCGATGGAAAAGGGGTAAAATAAATTTAGTACACTTGTTAGTTAAATTGATTAAATATTTTAATGTTTATAATAGGTTCAGTGGGGGTAAAAACCTGTTATTTCTTTATGTTTTGAATATTTTTGTCTTAATTGTAATAACTTAAAGGACTCAATTGTCTTAAAAGATCAATTAAAAAAAAAATCTCCTTTCATGATGTTTTTAGCAATCTTAAAAAACCATTCAACAAAATTTCTTATCTTTTGTAAATCTCTGGGTCATGACAATTAGATTCAATATTTTTTATAAAAGAACATCTATATTATAACTTATTAATCTTATATACATACATAATATTCTGCATTCTCTTTTCTAAGGAAAAACACAACTATGTTTAAAATAATATCTTTGACTGAAAAATCAAAACGAAAATTATTTATTTTATCAAAATGAAAATGAAAATTATTTATTTTGAAACAAGAAATTAGATTACAAAACGCTTTAATCTTATATACATAACGTTATGCATTCTATTTTAAAAAGGGAAAAAACACTACTCTTTGTTATTATTATCGTGTGTTGTAATAAAGAATTTTCTATTTATCTATCTATTTATTTTTGAATTTATATCTTTTGCCTGAAAAATCAAAACGGGCGTATATGCTCTATACTTAGTACATATCACAGCGCAAAGCATAGCCTACCCACCATAGCATAAAGAAAGCAGTGTTTTAGGATACCTCCGCGGCTGCGGGTCGATTGCGAGCATGCGCAGTAGCCCTCCTCACTTCCGCCCCCACCAATGGTAGCTGAAAACCGATGCAACTGCACTTCAGTGCAAGCCACGCCGCGCAAACATATAACGACGTTCCAAAACCAAAATCGATGTGGAGTGTGATGGCCGAAACAGTGCGCGCATAAACCTGGCCCACTCGAAATACCATTCATGAAAACTATGAAACGAAAAAAACGATTGTGCGAAACGTTTTATCACGTACTTTACCACATCACTATCGCTAACCATTTTGTATGAAAACGTGACAATATAACAGTTTCTTTGCTCCGAACAATACACAGTCTACGGAAAAAAATATTATACACAATATAATCACACAATAAAAATAGCATTTAATACAAAATAATCACCAAAATAGCAGTTGTTTAATCACGTTCAAATCCCAAGCAAATAAACCCAAACCTTACGAACGAAATTTTAGACTGATATTTAAATCCGAATAAATGTAGTTAAATTTAAATGTTTAAATAAAAATTATAGCGTATTTACATTAGTTGAGAATTTGAGAAAGTTTATATAGCAAATAATATTTATAAATTGCAATATATTATAATAGACAAATATTACAAATTGAACCGGGGATCAGTGATAGCCTTAAGCATTTTTGTACGATTATGACGGACGATCAATTGACTATATCCGGTTATTGCAAGTGTACAAAACATGGAGTTCACCCCGAATCATGAAGAAAATTGTGCAGTGCAACTCTGATACTGTGGCAACCCTGCCAAAGAACTGAAAAGAACACCAACAATAACTTTTATAATATGTATCAGTAAGCAAATACAGTTCCAAATTAGTGAATCAGAGACAACTATTAATCGTGAGAAAACTTCAAATTTAAGTGTAATACTGTGTATTTCGCCAAACTACTTTCTATCTCAAAAAGACGGCAAAAAATAGACAGTCGCGCATTTAAAAAAAAATGCCAAACATCTGAATAAATCTATATCTAAAATAGACGGCAGTGTACTTAAAACTGTGTATCATAAAAAGACAGCAGTGTATCTCAAAACTGTGTATCTTTAAGACAACTGCGTGTCTGAAATTAACAACCGTACATCTCAAACAGACGGCAGTGTACTCAAAACTGTGTATCTCAAAAATACAGCATTGTATCTCAAAAAGACAACTGCGTGTCTGAAATAAACCACCGCATAACTCAAACAGACGGCAGTGTACTCAAAAAGACAGCAGTGTATCTTAAAACTGTGCATTCAAAACGGTGTATCTCAAAACTGTGTATCCATAGACAACTGTGCTCCATGTATCTCGCTGGGAAAGTGTAGTGACTTATGGCAAGCTTGTAAAGGCCGTACAAAATGTTGAACATGTTTGACATGTGGAACTCAGTGAGCAGTAAACTGGAGGCTCAGACCAATGTGCAACAGTCTCAGCAGCCACACACTTCAGGTGGGAGCATTAAAGGTAATTTCCAATTAATAACCGGTTAGAGCGGGCTTTGGGGCAAACTGAAAGTAGATAATATAGCACTATAATCCAGCGATCTTCAAAGCGAGAGTGAATCGGTTCTTATCGGGTAAGCACGCTCCTTCTTAGGCCATATCCTTTGCTTGCTATCAGGCAAACTATGGCCAAGCGCAAAACCGTTCAACTTAAAAAAAAGATCTCTCACTTTGAGTCGTATTTCCTCAGGTCAGATGATCTCTCTCTTTCTGAAAGTAGTAACTGAAAATACTCTCTCTTTGAGTCGTATTTGAGTAAAAAAGTATTGAGTCGTAAAAGTATATAAGTATTATATCCGTTATCTAGTACCCACGACACAAGCGTTTGCTTAGTGTGGGTCTAGATGGCGCTGCGTGCGATGTCCCGAAATATTTATTTATTTTTATATATTTACTCAGGTCGTAATCTTCCTATCTTTCTAAATGTAGTAACTGAAAGTACTCTTTCTTTGAGTCTTATTTCTTCATGACTGAGGGTCGTGACTCCCCCGCAGAATTAATTCGTTAGGGGAGTTCTCTTGTGCAGATACATCGTGGTGGGCGCCAGGTCCTTCCACGGGAGACACATGTCCTCGGATATTGTGGTCCTCAAACATGTTGGGTTGGGCACCCAGGTCCTTCCACGGATAGAACGAAATAATATTTATAGATAATCACAAAACTAAAACTTGTTTTATAATAGGGTTTGCCCCAAATACCGCTATAGTAGATCCCTGCTATAAACACTAACATATTTAGTCTCAATGGGTAGCATGTGGTTGCACAGTTTTAGCATTAATTGTTATAATTTTAATAATCTGCGTAATTATGTATAAATACACTGCTCGTGTCGAGTCGAAAGATATGGCGCAATATAGTTACGTCACAGTTTTCCACGATCTTTCTTTTATGTAAGGGTTAAGAAAAAAAAATGAATAATAGTTTACGAATAAGTCTTACAAAGCACGAAGACAATCTACAATAAATAATTGTAACAATATTAATCATAAGCATTTTTGTGTGGGTCTAAAAACCATGTTTAAAATACACATTTTCCAGAAAACTGAAATAGCAACATCGTTTATTAGCTGTCATTTTATAACAATCAAAAATCACGTAACACCGGTGAAAGCTAAATAATTCTTAATTCAAATTCGGACATGCGTGTGCGATTTCGCAAAATCGCAAATAATCGATTATAAAAAAGATATTTCGCGTGAACAGATCTATAAAAAGAATATAGTAGAAAGTCAAAAAGACTTTCCGGTGGCTTAATATGTATAATTATTGTATTGCGCAATTGTACATATCATCGTAAGAAAGCGGCCAGTTATTATGCAGTTGGAAGTATAATTTTTGAACGAATTTTTAAATCTTATAGCAATTAAAAGTTGTGTTCAAAAATCTTCAGTATATGAACACAACTTTTAATTGCTTCACATAATTGTTTGTAGTATCATTTTTACCGTAAAAGTCGATATTTAATTCCTTAAATAGAGTCTCTTGTATTCATCATTATCAATAGTTGAAGCTCGGTTTAATTAACCAGCAGGCTGTAGTCTATGCAAGCCGTTCCGTGTTAAAAAGCCACCTCTTCTTTGTATAGGTATTTAAGTATCGGTTTTATAAGAAAGGTACTTATAATATAATACTAAACTCTTTATTTCAGATACAAGATCCATAAAAGTACATTTACTAATATATTTCACATTTCACAAAATTTGTATAAAAGTGTTAAAATTTAATTCCCAAATTAACGCAATAAAAATTCTTCTCAAAATCGGCACCACCGCCATTTGCAAAACATCAAAATTTAAAAAGAAAGAAAGCTTCTTAAATTCGTAACCGGCCATTACCACGCGCTCTTTTTAATTTTAATTGACATTTCGTACGCACTTTCACGATCTGCCATTCTGCCTCGAAAATGTAATAAAGGACATTTCATACATACATATCTTGAGCAAGAAAGTACCGCAAATCTGGTTTCTTTTTAATACGGCTTGCATAATGGTAGCATGTTGTATGCTTGTGTAAAACCTGTTTGATTTAAAAACTGTTTGGTGTATTGGTCAGGGCACGTCCACTATTCAGCCAAGTTTTTATAAAAGGAACGGGATTTTGACATTTGAATTATTCCCCTTGCGATTTTTTTTGTCTGTGGTCTTGTTTTCTCAGATAGGGGTTAAACAAGTTTGATTATGAATGTGCATTTTTAATTTTGACACTGTCAATGTAAATTAGTTGCTATTTTTCTGCTGACCTTTTTATGTAACTATTTCTTCTATAAGTGAAATTTTCCATTAAATTTGTATCATTTTTGGAGAAAAATACTAATAGGTATATGTATAATGTATATTCGACATAGCTCTCTTAGAAACGTCATATTGATAAAAACTCTCATCAGAAGTGTAGGTATCTCCAAGTTAAAATCTCAATCAATACTTACATTCTAAATAAAGTTGCGTAATAGATTTAAAACCTCTATATATTTATATTGGACTTTCTATGATTATCTGATATGTAGTAGGTTTATATAAGCATTATTTGCATACAAAATAATGACTTGGAAACGTTTGATTTTGCTTTTTTTTGTAGATCATTGATCTGGTAATTTACAATTTTACTATATCATAAAGTGTTGGTTTATTAGTTTGTTTATTTCATTTTTACACAGCAATGGAGCGACGGATCGTTGTGATTTTTGGTGAGGTGATAGTAAAAAGTCTTGAAAGTGGTAGTGGTTACTTTTGCAGCTAAGCGAGGAAAGTCGCGAGCACCAGCTAGTATTGTATAAATAAATTTATAATATTGTTTAATCTGATGATTTTCATAAAATTTACTTTTTTTATCGCATTATCATTATATACTAAGTAATTTTTGTTACATTTAATTTATTTTATTCTTTGCATATACTTTTATGCGCTTTTGACGTTTTTATTATAAAATAAATAAATAAAAAATAAATGTCATTTATTTCAGACCTTGAGTCCATACACATAAAAGATAAAATTAAATTGTCGACAATATAAAATGTCGACAAACGATTTTCAAAACTGCTGATTTACAAATTATACTAGACAACGCATAATGGAAAAATAGTCAAATCAACGTAATTCAACACTTTATACCGACTTCATGAATTACAGGTATGTTTAATTATTTATTGCCTAATAACATGTTTTCAAAGAAATTACTCAGAAAACAAGTTTACTGCAGAATTTGTGTGAAACTGCATTATTTCGCATAAATTGCTTAAAATTGTAAATAGTATTGTTTTACAATTTTTTTTGCGCAATTTGCTTTGGGTGTGTGCAAAATTTGTGTAAACTATTAAATATGATAAACATACACGATACAGTTCACATATAAATAATTGCTATAAAAATATCATAATACCTACACGAGTACGTAACGTACAAACTATTTCTATTAAATCGAAATGAAATAAATTGATTAAATAATAAACAATATATACACATATATACACTAATAAAACTAAATAAGAGTAGTTATGTACATTTAACCTAAATTTAAAACATCTACATGTGGTATGGAGCCAAGAACGCTGGCTGCATTCCCACGCTGGATTGCTATAGAAATCCTTTGCGCAAGGAACCAGCCAGCGTTCTTGTCTCTAGTGATGTCATTCAACCATTTTTTAATTTTTTTTTAAAAAGACTTCTTAAACTGTAATATAAATAGATATTTGCTTGACTGACATAGTGATCTATCAACGCACAGCCCAAACCACTGGACAGATCGGGCTGAAATTTGGTATGCAGGTTATGACGTAGGTATCTGATAAGACAGGATTTTTGGAAATACCACTTTTCATCATCATCATCATCACCTACACAAACGACACTGTATTCAAAATTGGAGCATGCTAGTACTAACTAAAAGCGAGCGTGGCTCAGCGGTTCCAGTGTTTGCTTATAATCCAGACGGACCCGGGTTTGAATTTGGCCCTGCACCTGCACTTGTATTTTCAAGTTATGTATGGATTTGCACTTGCTTAACGGTGAAGGAAAACATCGTGAGGAAACCGACATGTTTGAGGACAACAATATCTGAGTACATGTATTGTGTCTTCCGATCTCCACGATGTATCTGCCCAAGAAAACTCCCGTAACGAGTTAATTCTGCGGGGGAGTCACGACCCTCAGTCATGAGGAATACGACTCAAGATAGAGAGAGAGTACTAACATTTCCAATATAATAAACTAAGAACATTATCCAAGCACCTTTCTCTATAATTTATTCAGATAATTATGCAGAATGAGTGAAATACAATTACGAGAACACTTACATTATTAAATAGGTATTATGTCAGTTTAGATATACATAGTATACGAGTATGTCTGGGGCTTGTATTAAGAACTATGTACTTAGCAAAGCTATTGCTTACCATCAGACAAACTATGGTCAAGTGCAAAAGTTTTAGTTAATAAAAAAGTTAAGTAGGTATTATAAAATAGGTACGACATAAACTTTGTGTTTGAATAAAATGTTCACGATACAAACTTTAAGAGAATAACAAAATATAAGAAGAATAAAGAAAATATATGATAAAGAAAGGCAGGCACAGTTAAATATCTTTAGAAAGACTTATTTTAACTAAAAAATGAAGCGCCCGTATGTCAGCTATATTTTTGACTCGGTCAGTCCTTGGATGGGTGACCAAAAATTTGAATTCCATTTTGAGCGCTTCCGTGGATCGACGACAAGTTAAATTGTAGGTTCCGACAGTTATAGTACATTACTCGACACTTTGTTATTGTTAAGCGATGTTAAAGGCCCTTGGGACGGCTTGTTAAACTCTCGACACCAGAGTATGCCACTCTCATTCGATAAGAAGAAGCTAGATAAATGACCTCAAAGTCTAGAATGGGTCTAGTGCTACCTCTTAAGAGCAATTAGGCTCATCAAAACTCAGATGACACATTGTGGGATAGGAAATAGCTAAGAAGCGGTTAGCAACCGACTGTTTCAGAAACTGGATTACTAGATAAGATAAGATAAGATAAATTTATTGTAAACAAAACAATATGTTACACTTTACAAATAGCTCTGCCTCTTACATTAGTAAAAAACTGTGTCGTAGAGAGGCAGGTTCTTCCGGGGGTTCTAGTTTACAACTTAAAATAATGTAGTATGTTAAGTGATTACAAAATAGTCTATGTCTAGTTATTGCTTATGCATAATATGACATTACTTAATCTATTTGTATCCTAAATTGAATTTTATATAATATAATATGAACAGCTATTAATATATTTAACTACAATGATGTTATGCGTGGAGGGCGATTAGTTCTGGATGTTTGTGTGTGTGTGTGTGTGTGTTTGTATGTGCATATGTGTGCGTTCGCGTGTGCGTATGGGTGTGTGTGTGCTACGTGTTTATGTGTCTTTTGAGATTGCGTATACTGGTGTGTTTGTAAGTGTGACTTAAGGTGTTGTTGATAATTGTCTTTTTTACTTAATTTGTTTTTCTAGTATATTCTCTATTGCATCATAATTTAACGTGGCTAGCCATTTATGCATGATATTTTTCAACTTATGTACAGTTAATTTCTTTGTATCTTGGAATTCATTCAGTTTATTGTACAGTATAGGCGCAAGGTGGGAGTAGTGTCGCCAGGCAACTTCACTATGATATTCAGGGACTGGGCATCTATCAATACGTTTGTTATTCTGTGGGAGGTATGGTACTATTTCTCTATGATATTTACGCAAACATTGACTCGTAAAAAGTTTACGTACGGTAAGTACATTGCACAGTTTATATAGTTTGTCAGTTGGGTACATAAAAGGTAAGTTAAACGTTACTTTAAGCAGTGCTCTTTGGGCTCTCTCAACTACCTTCATATTGGTTTTGCCAGCGCCGCCCCATGAAGTTATACAGTAGCTTATGGCACACTCTGCTAAGGCTTTATAAGTTTGTAGAAGGAGTTTGCTATCAGCCACGTATTTGAGAGTTTTAAAAACGTGTATTAGCTTTCTTGTGCGTTTGGACACAGTTTGTATGTGAGCTCCCCATTTTAGATGGTTATCTACTATAACTCCCAGATATCTAATTGTGGCAACATCAGACAATGTGTTGCCACAACTGGTAATATAAGTATAACTTATTAGGTTTTTTTTTACAAAGAATGGGTCTGCTCTCTTTGAGTCTTATTTCCTCATGACTGAGGGTCGTGACTCCCCCGCAGAATTAATCCGTTAGGGGAGTTCTCTTTGGCAGATACATCGTGGTGGGCGCCCAGGTCCTTCCACGGAAGACACATGTCGCCGGATATTGTGGTCCTCAAACATGTCGGTTTCCTCACGATGTTTTCCTTCACCGCTAAGCGAGTGAAAATCCACACATAACTTGAAAAACAAGTCATTGGTGTAGGGCCGGATTCGAACCAAGGTGCGTCTGGGTGAAAAGTAGACGTTTAAACCGCCAAGCCACATTCCACTTCCTTTTGATAAATTGCCTACGATATCTTCAAAATGAGAACAGACTAAGTTACTTATATAACACATATGCAAAGCTATTCTAACACAAAATAGGCCCCACCTGGCGGATTTAGTATCAAACTAGAAACCTACACACATAATATTAGGGTACAACTGCCAGGATAGCATAACACATGGTAGTTAAGTGTATAGGAGAAAAAGTTGCATGGCCAAGACCCATATAGCTACGTGCGTGCGGCCCGAACAATCTTGGTACTTCTCACTGCTTATGTCACCTTGGTAGGTTTAATGACATCTCATAGTGTATGTATGTGTGTGTGTGTGTTATTCTATGGCACATGGAAGTCTTGTCTGATAAAAATCTGAGTAAAGATGGTTAGGTATCCTTGAACTGTTTTAAAATAGGTTTTTTTAAATATTATTGTTATTGTTTGGTTAGGAAACACTTATATGACAAAGATGGTGTTCAAATGTTGAGTAAAGATGTTTTTTTTTAATTTCAACAAAGTAACAATATAAAAGCAGTAAATAAGCAGAATAATATTTCAGTAACATTTCAAATAAATCTATCTACATATACAATACTCGTACTAATAAAATAATTTGAAGGAACATAATCAACGTAAGAACGTAAGAAATGTGAGAAAACACTGTTTTTGGCAATAATACTTAATATTGTTTAAAAATTATATTTAACTATTATACCATACGCACATTTAATTGTTTTAACTGTTACATAATTTAAAAAAAGTGAGCCATCTCTTTTTTACGTCATCGTTTATATTATAAGTACACACAATCACAACAACAATCCTTACTGTCATCAACTTTATTGCAAACAAAATAAAATAATTTTCAACTATACACAATCAAAGACTTCCATTTAACATTATTCACGGCATTTAACGACCTTTGAAGTACCATTTATGTATAAATAAGCCTATTACATAAGTCATATTATAAAGTTGTCTCTAAAATCCCTTCTAGGCTAGTGTAAATAAAAACTATGTTTGATTTAAATTGACATTATTTTCATAAAATGTTATTTATAGAATACATACATAATATATGTATGATTTAGTAACTCAAACATCTATAACTTGTTTTTTTATATTTTCAATTTCTTTATCTTTACTAACTTATAAATAGTCTAAAGTATCAACACCTCTTATTCGCCATCACACATTACACTCGCGCGTGCGTAGAACATGCTAGCTAGTTACTATTATATATTCTGTGGCACAGGTATATGCTAGTTTTGCTACCTAGTTGCTTAGGTCTTAGGTTAGGTGTACTTAGTATTTAAGATACGTTTTTGATACTAAGTATTCAAGTTTAGACTTGGCTTGAACACTTCGACTATCTTTAGGTTTTTCCTAGTGCCTTTTCTTCTACCTACATTTTTAAATTTTATGATGACTATAGGGTGTATTTAGTATTTAATATATGTTTTTGATACTAAGTATTAAGTTTAAAAGGGAGTTTTAAATGGCTAGAGCCTTTAAACTGACATTAGGTTTTTCCTTTCCTTTTCTTCTACCTAGTTGCTTAGATCTTATGGCTAAAGGTTATACTTCGTATTTAAGAAATGTTTTCGATACTAAGACCCGTTTGTAAAACGTATCTTAAACACGTTTAGCCATTTCTCACTAAGTGATGTCTCTAAATGCGTTTAAATCGTTGTGCAAGTGAGTGTTAGTATTAAGTTCAGATGTGGATTGGACATTTGGACTATCTTTAAGTTTTTATTAGTGTTTTTTATGTTATTTCCAATGTATTTGCGCTTAGAAATGCCTGGTTCAATATCTTATTTTTTCCTATTATTTCCATATTACTATCACTGCTTAGTTTTTAAAGCAAAGTCGCTTCCCACGTCTGTCCCTAAGTCTATATGTATGCTTATATCTTTCAAACTTCACAACGGATTTTGATGCAGTTTTTTGTAGATGGTGTAATTCAAAGTTTATATATATAACTAGTGGATGCCCACGGTTACGCTCGCATTATTGCAGGATAAAAAGTTGTCTATGACACTTCTAAGACTTGATACTACTTATATACCAAAAAGTACGTCGATCCGTTCAGCCGTTTTTGCGTGATGAGTGACTTTCGACCCTCTTCAGCTTTATTATATGTAAAGAAAATTCATGTGAAGCCGCGGGCAAAAGTTCGCCCTAAACATAAGCCCATTCTTCAAACATTCTAGAAGCCTTTACCAACCAAATAACTAAGCTACAAATGACCAAGCTACGGACACCCAGATCCGTTGAAATCAAGGACCAATCAGAACAATAACGACAATAAGAAGAGAAATCGCCTGTCGACACCGGGCGTCGATTTTACAAATTTTCGCAACACTTTTGTGCAAGGTGACGGATTTTTTTCGCTTATCACAGTTTCAGTGTAACGGGGTCAATCCTTGAGTGTCTAAATTTTAATTGTCACTTTAATTTGGGCTCAGAAAAAGTTGATTAGATTCAGTTGTTGCTTGGTTGTCGCTTCAGATGACTTGGTTGTCAAATGTCCAGCTCTACCTACATGGTAAAATTATAAATGCGATACTAACAATGATCGAATATCGAAATAACTAGTAGGGGCCCGCGGCTTCGCTCGCGTTATTTCAGGATATAAAGTAGCCTTTGAACTCATACTACCTACATACAAAAATCATGATGATCCGATCAGCCGTTTTTGCATGATGAGCGTTTAAATGAACAGAGACACAGATAAACAGACAAAAACTGCAAAAATCTTTGAAAAATAAACAAAACATTAGCAAGTAAGTTCGTATGAGAGTGACTTACTCTGGTGTCAGAGTTTTAGAGCGCCCTAAGGGTCTATGATTTAGCTTAACTACTGTTATACAGTGACCAACTGGGACCTTTTACATATCATGCGACCCATTGAAACGCCCAAACGTCATTTTTGAAACAAAATACTTCTCAATTAAGTAACAAAATTCATTTATTCTTGTTTATATAAGAAGTTAGTACAGAAGCCACTATCCGAAGGATTTCCAGTCGATTAGTGGTTTTACTGCCATTTAATGGTATTGAGTAATCAAATAGATATAACTACTTCAATTTTATCTTATGTACTTGGAGACAAATATTTTATACATAATCTATACATATGTATAATAAAGCTGAATAGGGTCAAAAGTCTGAACATTGAAGATATTCAAAAAAACGTTGCAACAATTTCTAGAAATGTTGTCTGTTTCTCTGTTTATCTGTGTCTCTATTTATTTAAACGCTCATAACGCAAGAACGGCTGAACGGATCATCAAGATTTTTGATATGTAGGTAGTATGAGATCTTAGGAGTGTCATAGACAACTTTTTATCCTGAAATAATGCGAACGAAGCTGCGGATGTCGACTAGTTTAATATAAGATATCGTTTTGTGTTTAGAAATAGACATGTCCAGATAAAAATCGACATCGAGACCTAAACCAGTCAAACAATAGATCATAAATATCTAGATATCTCAGTTCTAAAGTTCGTGTTTTAGTACTAAATCATTGCCTATCTAGAGTTAGGGCCTCGGACGTCAATACTTAGAATACCTAGATTGAGACCTATGTATGATATGTTTTGTTTTAGTAAAATAACCATTTCCCGCAAAAATCTTGTTGTAAATGAAGTTCAATTCATATAGAAATCTTTCTGATTACCTACGTATCTTATTTGATTATCCCCGTTTCGAAATTCGGGTAAAAGATTGAAATAAAAAAAAATGTGAAACTGTCTAGCGGATTTTTAAAAGTATCCCTTGCTCAGAATGTGTAAATTAACAATAATATAATTGACATAAATACTAAGCGTTCTCAGTTAAAAACCGTAACGCAATTATTACAAACATACAAAAAAAACCTTTAAAAGCAAAATCGTTCTACAAAACCGCAATTCGTATACATTTTACACGTTGCAACTACAATTTTAAATTACAGATTTGACAAACGTCACTGTCACATTCGTTGTTTTGCGCGCGCATTCGTACTGACCTTTTCCACCAATAAACGACTCCTGCCATATTGTTTTACAGTTGTATGGCAAATAAATTAATTTGACAACTCGTTTTTGTTGTAAAATATTGTCTAGTTGAAAATGTATGGGTAAAAAGCGTTGGAAATTGTTTTTATGAGCGATATTTGTCGATGCGTCGAAGCGGCGTTTGCGTGGTTTTGAGTGCGCAGTCAGAGATAACTCGGCCTTGCTTGAACATTCAACTCAGTGACACACTTTTGAGTTGGCTATACGCCTTCCATGTTTACAAACGAATATCGACCTAATATGTTTATACATAAAGTTGAAATTTGTTTGTAAAAATTTTAATTGAGACAACGCACTGCGCGTCCTATCGCGAATTTCGAAATTTGAATTTCGATTTTGGCGCGTTTTTATACTTTTTTGTTGCGATACAGGTGCGTGCTCTTTTGTTATTAAAACCTATTTGGTGTTTGTGCATTGAGTTTCTTTATGTTGTTTTTTTATAAATGATTAAAAAGAGAGTGTGCAGCGATTGTTAATGTAAATGACAAAACAGGCTGCATTTTATGAGGAAAAATACTTCTAAGACTTTGAAAGGTTTTGTTTTGAATGTTCTGTTTTTCAATACATTTAAAAGTCTTAAAACGTCAGATAAAAGACAAAGCTTAAAACAACATTTTGGGATAAAAACTACCTTTTTACCTCCCTAGGGTGATAATAGTGATAGAACTGAAGCGCTCGTAGCTCAGTTAGCGGAGGCAATCGCATGCGATTACCAATGTTAAGCAAAGTTCGACGCGGTCAGCACTTCCGTGGGTGACACGTTAAATTGTAGGTCCCGGCTGTTTGTCTAGTACGACAGTCGTTAACCCATGTCAGAGGCCTTTAGGGTGGCTTGATAAACTCTCGACACCAGAGTTGGCCACTCTCATTCGATAAGAAGAAGAAGTGTTAAAACTACTTTTCCTACTGGTAAAGCGAAAACATGTGTGTATACGAGTACATCTCAAAGATAGTTTATGCAAACATTGTACAGTTACGCAAGAAAGGGCCGAAGGTACGCTTTAGTCTATGCTATTGTATAGTCTATGGTTATGCGTGTGTTGAATACAAACTCTTTGGTTTAAATAAATTTTCCGGGGCATTGCACACAGCGCCATCTAGCCCCACACTAAGCAAACGCTTGTGCCGTGGGTACTAGATAACGGATATAATACTTATATACCTTTTTGATGTACATACATACGTATTATACATAGAAACGACCAGACTCAACACAAGTAATTACAAATTTAATATTTATAATTACTTGTGTTATGCGGGAATCGAAAACGAAAAAAAGTTTTTGCCAAAAAACTCACGGTAAATAGAAATCATTTTTCTATGTTACATTTCCTATCGTTCAAGGATATCTTACTTTCTATGCATAAACAGTTATTATCTTTGTGACTATATGGACTATACAGACTTACTGATAATAGTTGCGGAACTTCGTGCCTGAGTCTCTGTTCCCGACGCACTATAATCCAGCGATCTTCAAAGCGAGAGTGAATCGGTTCTTATCGGGTAAGCATCTTAGACCAATAGCTATTGCTTACCATCAGGCAAACTATAGTCAAGTGCAAACCCGTTTTAGTGAAAAATCAAACGAACGCCTAACTATTTAAAAGCGCCTTTAGAACATCAAAAGTGACCATTTTTGTTCTACAACTGAACCAATTAAACAAAAATTACCTATCAATATTAATTTCATTTATAGTTTTCGAGAAATTTGTGAACAAAAAAACATACTCACAAAATTTGGCGCTCATAAACTAATACTTACATATTATATAGAAACATAATTACACCTTTGTTCACAAATTTCAATCAATTTTGTCATAATTTTGATCATATGTAATTACGAAAGAAAATGTATATAATCTGAATTATATCCGTAAATAAAAAAGTTGTTGGGTTTTACGTACTCGTATATATCACAAATAACCCTGTAAAATACAGTTATTGCAAACAAACACATTTTCCTTATTGCCTCATAGTAGTTAAAGGGAAAGCTATGACGAATACTTTAGGTACTTAGTAACCTAGGTTAGGGTTTTTAGAAGAATCTATTTAGTACTAGATTTGTCATAAGGGCATGTTTGAATCATCATGATTTATCGTTTTTCTTCAGATTCTGGTGTATTTTATAATGAAAGTGTATGTATTTAAGCGATTGCTTAGTGTGTGGCTAGATGGCACTGTGAGAAATGTCCCGGGATATTTATTACTAGTTAGTGGGCGCCCGCGGCTTCGCTCGTATTAATTCGGAATAAAAAGTAGCCTTTGATACTTCCGGGACATCATAATGCCTACATAGCAAAAATCATGAAGATTAGTTTAGCCGTTTTTGCGTGATGAGCGTTTAAATAAACAGACAACCATATACAACAATAGAATGTAACAATAGAAACAGATAAACATACAAAATTTCTAGAAATTTTTGTAACGTTTTCTGCTTATTACATAGTAAGCTTAGTTATCTATTTATTATATAACCGGCTATGTTTCAATTTATTAACAAAAACCGAATCCAAATTCGCCGAAAATAGAAATTAATAAAAATGTCGTAGAGGGTCTACGGTTCGTAGGTCTCGTAGCCGAAATCGTAGCAAGCGTAGGCAGTCCCAAATTTTCTAGTAAATTGGAAATCGTTAGTTTTTTGTTTCGATTTCTGTACGAAACTTGTTTATTATATTGAATCTAATATTTTTAGTGTGTTTTTACTTAACCATGTGGTTTTAATTATGTCTTTATTTAGTTATTAATTTATGTCCAATCGTGCTAAAAAGCCAAATAATATTCAAAAATATTATTAATATTTTTTTTCCTTTTAGCGAAGGTCCAATTTAGTACAGTCATCCACCTCGGGTCACAATGTTCGGGTATCGTTTCAGGTGACCTACTGGTCAAATGCGGTACAATGTAAAAAATAGGTGTATTTTCAATGTACACGATTACCTCCCAATACTAAACATGTTTACTTTGTATACCTTTCTTTCTATTTGACCTTGAGTAATTCACTTAATAACAGCCTAAAATTGCGTATCGATGCTTAACATCAAGCAGGCTGTAACGCAAGCCTATTTTATGTTAAAAAATCTTGTATCAAAGAATCAAGTATCGAAAAATCGAGTGCTAAAGTATCGAATAGACTCGCATAATCGTTCCTTGTACAGTATAGTAAAGGCGTTTGAAGCTCATTACGAATGCTCCAAGGCTGACAGCGCACGCCAATATTACGTCACTAGCAGGCTCTGATAGGTGAATGCAGTTCCAAATTTGAAAATATATAGAAAACGGGTATTTTAATATGGGAATGCCGAATTTTTATGTTAAATCGAACAAAAAGTGAGCTTCTTTATTCAAATCTCAACAAGAAGAACAAAAGAGAGACGTTCTTTTTCCAAATCATTGGTTTAGGTGCCTTGAGAAGGAACGTTCCAAATTTGAAAATGTGTTCTTCTATTTCGTAGGCGTGTTACAAATGCTCCAAGGCTGATAATGATGATGGCGCATGCCGATATTACGTCACTAGCGGTCTGATAGGCGAAAGCGGTTCCAAATTTGGAAATTGTACAAAAAAGATTAGTGATATCAAAAATGGATTATCTTTCTAAGTTTAAAGGTCAGTTTGAAACAAGATGTGTGCTTCTCTATTCGAACTCGAAATTGACGAAAACAAAAGAGTACCTACCTATGACGATTGTTCTATTTTTTAAATGTTACATAGTTAGTTTTGGTAGATGATTTTTTAGAGCCAGAGATGTGTAGTTCGAAATTTAAAAATAAATTCCTCATCTTATAGGCTTACTAAGAGTTTTCTCAAGCATGATAGCGCATGCTCATATTACGTCGTAAGCGCAGCCTGTAGGATATAATGCAGTTCCAAATTTGAAAATAAATTAAATACTCATATAATTTCAAATAAAAAATGTTAAATTTTCAGGTCACTTCAAAATAAAACCTATTTTTTTAATAATGAAGACAAATGGTGTAGATTACTTATTACCCAAGGGGTGCAGTAAAATACTACATCACAGACATATCCTTCTTATTAGGTATGTTTACAATACCAAATGAATACCTCATTTTAATATGAATACTTCAAATAAACCCTAAGAAAGTTGTTTTAGTGACACCTTAAATTGTAGGTCCCGGCAGTTTGTCTAGTACGGCAGTCGTTAAGCCATGTCAGAGACCCATAGGGCGGTATGAAAACACTCGACACCAGAGTTGGCCACGCTCATTCGATAAGAAGTTACATTTATCTATAAATCGAAATGTCACTCTGTCAAAAAGCCTCTGCCCTTAGGGCAGTTGGAAAACTCTCGACACCAGAGTTGGCCACTCTCGTTCGATAAGAAGAACACTTCTATGAATGTGAGATGTATGACGTCACTTTGCCTCACGATGGATGTCGCGTGCGAGAGTGAAGCAACCTCGGAATAATCTGTATAATAAATTTATAATGTATATGTATTGGAATATAAAAATAATATTGCAAACTTGGGGGAAAACGTGAGGGCGACATTTAAATAGTACTTTTATCGAGTTTATCGAGTAAATTCGTATGAGAGTAGCCAATTCTGGCGTCAAGAAAATTCGAACCGTATTTTTGATACATTTATTTCCATAACATGTTTTTTCAACAAATACGGGTTTGCACTTGGCCATAGCTTGCCTGATGATAAGCAAAGGCTATGTTAGTGTAAAAGCCTGAAATGTGGTAAATCCTAGGATTTACCGACGCTAACTGGTAAAAGGCCGAAATATTATTTCATTTCGGACTTTTACCACTATTATTTAGCAAGTTCGGGCTTTTGCATATACAAACTTAATCAACAAAATATGTAAAACATAGAATCTTATTATTTAAATCTTTAAACCACCCAAGTGCCCAGGATGCTGGCAGCATTTTTTATTATATATTTTTAATGTCTGATTGCACATTGTAAGAATCAATTGATAAAATCATATTTTTTTTCTTTTTATACTTCTCTTTCTTTGAGTCGTATTTCCTCATGACTAAGGGGCGTGACTCCTCCGCAGAATTAATTCGTTAGGGGAGTTCTCTTGTGCAGTTACATCGTGGTGGGCGCCCAGGTCCTTCCACGGAAGACACATGTCCTCAGATATTGTGGTCCTCAAACATGTCGGTTTATATACTTACTAAAACTATAAAATAAACAATGATATAAACACGATAGCTGTTGTTTGCAAATATATAAACATGGTAAATTACAACTTCCTCCAACAATTTTATGATTTAAGAGATAACATCTCATAACCATAATCAGTTATTAATTTGCAGTTAATTTTAACTAAGGTTAGGCCTTCACCCTGTTAGGAACACGCAATTATTTTTATGCCTATTTCTGTACTAAGATATGTTTTGCAAATATTTAAGCAATCGAAAAAACTATCGAATTTAACTACTTTATTTAAATTTAACTAGAATGTACTAGAATGAAACATCTGGGCAAGAAAAGCGCAAGACAGGGAGTATTGGCGTAAGAGGGAGGAGCCCTTTAACCTGAAATGAGAAAAAGTAAATATTAAAGGGGGACTCCCATACAACAAACGTTATTTTTAAGCAATTTTTACTTGATCTTAATAAACAGGTATAAACTTGAATATTTGTAAGAAAATATTCAGAAATATATCATATTAACTATAAAAATAAATACCTTAACTAATACATAAAATAAATGATGGTACGGAACCCTTCGCGCGCGAGTTCGACTCGCACTTGGCCGGTTTTTTTCAGTATTACAATTACTTAATCTAGTGCCAAGGGTGAAGGCCTATTGCTAAAAGCCTAAGCAAAAAAATCCTTTTAAGTAGTTTAATTATACAAATCCTTATTAAACACTCTACCTATATACATATACAGACAAACTCACGTTCCTTTCTCTCTGTATTATCTAACAAGTGAAAGTGAGCTCACGACTTTTCGGCACTCTCGAATTTTGTATGCAATGCAGGGTTGGCATGTGGATTGTTTAAATAAAACTAATAAGATTTTTTTATTTTTTTTTTACATGGGATTGGTTCGCGTTTGTCTACAGCCTGCCTGATAAGCATTGCTGCAGCCTAGGGTGTAACACGCTTACCTAGAAGGTACCTATTAACTCTAGATTTGAAGACCCCTGGATTGTAGTTCGCAGGAAACAGCTTCTGGTAGTGTTCCAAAGCTTTGCCGTCCGTTCAATAAACGTACTATCAATGAAATGGCCATCAATGTCAAAATAATAATAAAACTAATTATGTACGTACTATAGGTGAGAATGTAATATATTATTTGTGAACACCAATATTCCGGAATCTTTATTATCTAAAAATAAATTTAAAGGCATTATATTCTACAATCAATTGATTATAAATTATTTTGCCTGGTTTTGCTATATAATTTAATCAGTTATATCGCCTGATTTCGTTTCAGTTATTTAAAGAAGCATGCTTTTTTATTTGTAACACCAAAAAATACTGGCAATACTATGTTCTTCATTGATATTGTATTTTTTTCTGCGTTAATTCGAATTATCAAGTAATTTATCAATTTTATTTAAGTACGTGTGCTTTTTGCTGATAATAAATATATGTGATTATTTACCTGCGATTATTTTGTTTTGCGATGTGTTTTGTCTAAACAGGATCTAAACTATATCCATACCAAATTTCTTACTCATCTGTTAAGCTATTTCAAATAAACAAAATACGTACACTTATAAATGTTTGAAAACCCTAAAAACTAGAATGTACAGCGAAATTGCGTCGTATGAGAATGCGTCACAGACTAACGAGATAATTGTGAAAATATTTACATTCGGCAATTAGAACCTAAATGTTATGTGAGCTTTGATTGCCTGTGTCATTGTGTTTTTACAAGTGGGCGCTTCCGTGGATCTTATGATACGTTCGGTTATAGGTACCGACTGTTCACTACGTGCTAGTTTATAATACCTGTGGGGCAAATTCTCCTCCTCATATTTCTCTTTACTGAGGGTCGTGACTCCCCCAAAATTGTTTCATTAGGAAAAGTACATCGTGGTGGGCGCCCAGGTCCTTCCACTGAAGACACATGTTCTCGGATATTGTGGTCCTCAAACATGTCGGTTTCCTGACGATGTTTTCCTTCATCGCTAAGCGAGTGCAAATCTACAAGTAGGTGTCAGATGTTTTTATAACTCATATAGAACATCTGTGCATCGTAAAGTCAACGTTAAAACATATCAGAGGCCCCTGGAGTGGTTAGAACATTGTCAACACCAAAATTCGCCACTCACATACAAGCTAAGTTATGTTACTTAATTGTTATTAAGTTATCTAACCTTATATGTAATACTGGAGGTAATTTTCCATACAAACATTATAAGTGAAAGCCTTCGGATTAAAAATGGTCGTTTTCTTTTATGTATACGTAAGGTTCTGGAGCATAATTTTAATCGTAGATTCTTAAGCCCATTTGCACAATGTTTCTTAAACGCGATTAGCGATAAAATTATCCAGTAACTAGTGGATAGTCGCGGCTTCGCTCGCATTAAGAAGTAAAACTTGCATCCCCTATTTCACCCCTTTAAAAGTGTCACTTCCAAAAATCCTTTCTTAACGGATGTCACTACATTTTTTAGAATTTCAGTCCGATCCGTCCAGTGGTTTGGGCTGTGCGTTGATAGATCCCTATGCCAGTCAGTCACCT
This sequence comes from Macaria liturata, assembly GCA_964023185.1. Taxonomy (NCBI): domain Eukaryota; kingdom Metazoa; phylum Arthropoda; class Insecta; order Lepidoptera; family Geometridae; genus Macaria; species Macaria liturata. The sequence goes on along the minus strand of OZ026810.1, from coordinate 12,863,781 downwards.
TGGCCATTCACATACGAACTAAAATACCTACTTCTTCTTATCGAGTGAGAGTGGCCAACTCTGGAGTCGAGAGTTTATCAAGCCGCCCTAAGGGTCTCTGACAAAAAAAAACTTACTTTTAATAACGCGACAGAACCCCGAAATCCTACAAGACCGGAAGTGATCGGAAACATGCTTTTCACGCTATTATTGTGTTATGTAACGAAATAACGAATATTTAATTGCTATCAACTTTAGCTCTAAACGCTAACGCTTATGCAACATGTTTTTCACTTTCTGATTTAAAAGTCTTAAAGTTTACTTCCTTATGTTCGATTTATTGGAATTTAAATGGCCATTTTGTTTTTGAAGGTGGTTGCTTCGGCATCTGTTGTTTGTCTTTTGACTTACAGTTTCTGTTTTTAAAAGGTGTCTTAGGCTTCAGATTTTTTGTTTTACTTACGATTTCAACTGCATAGGTAATATAGTTCATTAGATACAGAAGAAGTAAGGGTTTTTCTTATATTTCGATATAACAGATTAGTTTTGAAATAAATACAAGTATAATAATTTTCTATTGTTCTAGCTTATGAGATACTAGTTGAATACTTTAAGAATAGAATAGTACAATATAACGTAATATATAGATCTCATACTTTTGTAATAGGTATATTGGGCTAGAAGTAATTAAGTAAGCCTGGAAGAGATCACTTAAGGTGATAAGGCCGCCTACTTGTGCATATATTTATAGTTTTGATAATGTTTATTTAATTTGGTGTACAATAAAGTTACTTATATTAAATTGAATTGAAGTAATTTTCGTAATTTTCTCAACCGCTATTTTTATGAACTACTAAATTTTCACAACAGATTGAAAAATGTAAACAGCGTTATCAACAATGACAAGATAAAACGATTTTAGTAAACATTTGTCGGAACTTTACGTAATACAGTCGTCCAGAAACTGTAGACCTCCGCAATATCAGCATTCCTGTACGCTATTATGACATAAGGGGTCTGTTTAGAATGGTTACTTGACGCACGCGACCAAAATGTCTAGAGCTGTTGGTTTCTAACATATGCTTATAAAGCTTTAGGGTTTGACGGTTCAAGTTAAAATGGGCGGTGGAGTCAATAAAGCAAGATGGCGCCTGGAACATGTGTTCGGCGTCGGAAATAGCCGAAGAGTCCCGAACGGCGTTCGTATGTAGGTCACACGGACACACACACACACATACAAGTCGCATCCTACTGATTACTACACAGGCGAAATGTTTTTTTTTGGCGTACGGCCGCTTACACACTGGTTTCGGTCGGGGTTTTGCAAGAGTTTTGTTTTTTTTTGCATTTTTTTTTTCAATTATTTGCAAGATGTAATTTTGATAGATGGTAGGTGATATAAAATAAAATATTTATATCGTACATCTCAACCATAACTGGTGTGCAAATTAGACATAATATAAAAACTAAACTTGTTACAATTTTAATGTTAAGTCCTCAAAAACAGTTGTTTTGACGATGCGTTGCTGTTTTTTAAATTGAAGTTTCAGTTAATTGAAGTAATAACTTGAAGTATATTATGTTTATTTTAATTATGAGACATAGGTAGATTGTTTGTACATTTTGACAATGTGTTAATGTCAGGACATGAAATAAATAAAATACTGTTTTTTTATGATGTAGGAAGAAAGGGTAATTTAGTAACATTTATGACGAGTTAATTTTTAGTACATCGTTTTAAGTAGATATAAAACGGCATACAAACCAATAACAATGAATCAATTTAAATATTTAAATATTTAAAACAAATATTTACACACATATTTACGAACGACTTACAACCAATATATCAATACATAATAAACAACAAGTTCGATAACTCTTTACCTTGAAATGATACTAACTTACCTTCTTACATAAACTTACTTAACTTCTAAAATACCCATAGAGAACCAAGGTTAAGTAAAGGCTTAACTTAAGTTAGTGCTAAAATTAAGAGGAAAATATTGTCATTTACTGTCCATAAGTGATAAGCATGTGGCATTGACCAATTTTAATAATTAGTCGTCAAGTTATACCTAAGTTATATCTAAGTAATGAGTTATGCAGATGCTTAGCTTCTAAAGGCTAGCTTGTGTATATAAAATCATTAAGTTTGTTTGTTAATTTGTATATTATTATTAATGTACAACTCGAAATGAAGTTGGTGCTTACAGTGCTTATTTGAAAAAATAAATAAACAAAATATGAAACATAAATTGCAAGCGCTTATGGGATACGTGTAAATTGTGTGTGTACAAATGTGTATGTGACATCTTTATACGCTATTATAATTATAGTACTTACCTAAATAAAATGCAGCCTAAATCTTAAGCTAAAATGTTTTAAACTACAATAGGTAGAACATCAACTTTTTCTAAAGTTCTCCACAGTATATATTCTTTTAAGTTACCTTCGCCTTTGTTTATTAATATCGACCGTTAAAAACAATAAAATAACGATCATTGCAAATGAAACTTTTTATTCATCTCCGCTTAATTTCATAAAACCAACTTAACTTACTTTACACTTAACTAAAATCATCAAAATGACAATGTTCTAACCCTACAAGGTTCCAAGTTTCAATCGAAATGATACAAACGGTAAAACCCGCCAGCAAAGTACTGTCGAAGTATTCTCGATGTCCATGAGAATTACGTCTACCTTACAAACTAGTATTCGTATAAAAAGGCACAGAATATAACAGAGAGATATGTTCCTCATCACCGAGGGTCGGGACTCCCCCAGCATGAATATATTAGAAAATATAGACAGATATATTTTTATTACTGAATTCGAAACTTCTCGGTAGAATTAATTCGTTAGGGAAGTTTGATATAGTTTGATATAGCTATAGATATACATAATATAGATACTTACCTATATAATCTACACATCGTGGTGGAAGCCCTGGTCATTGTGATCTGTGCAAATTCGTGTAAATTAAGTGAATGCATAACTGTATGTTACTGTTTGTGAACTAAATAAAAAAAAAGTAAAAAAAAATACAACCATACAAAAAAAAACCATATGATCCGTAGCTCTGCAGCGTGAAAAAAGAAAAAAACATACCAAGAAGGAAACAAATTTAATAATCACATTTTATTTTCATTATATAGTTACCTCTGCTAAAAACTATATCTTTATAAACTAATATAAACCGTTACCAGTCTTTCAGTATAAAAAAATACAAAATTACGCTTCTGTACTTACCCACTCTGCGATTACCTATTCCATTCGGGTACTTACAGACCTATGTATATACTCTAAGTTAGCACTTAGCTAGTACTTAGACACTATACTTAGCTAAGTTAGTCAGGTGCCGTCAGGTTACCACCGTGTGGTTTTCAAGTGTTATGTAACTTAGTGACAACGACATAATTATCAAAAGACAGGACATAAACCAAATTTCAATATGCTTTTCATCATCACCATCATCATATCATCCCGTACCCACTGTAGCCTCCTATCCATCATACTCTTAAATGAAACAAAAAGTTTCGTTTCTGTATCATACCACTATAAAATATACTAATGTAAGTAATTTGTTAGTCTGTTTATTGTGTTTTCACGCCGCTATGGTAGCAATCAATGACCTGATTTTAAGTATGGTAGTAGTATAGAATCTCGAGAGTGCCATAAGCTTCTTTTTTTTTCAAACAAAATGATATCGTCATTTTGTATTTTAGTTTCTAAGTTTATATTTTGGTGAATTCAGACGAACCGCGTCAGTAAAGGTTAAAATATATTTTCTATTGTAAACTCGAAATTATTTGGTGTCTCTTAATAAAATAGTCTATGCTTGGTAACTTAGGAACTGGCTATGCAAGGACATCGGTAGAGATACGAGTAAGTTACGAATAAGTTACAGCTTAGTTTGCTTAGCTGTTGTTAGGTAGCAACTGGTGTTACTTAGATGACATTAGTGGACGCCCGCGGCTTCGCTCGCATTATTTCAGGATAAAAAGTAGCCTATTAAACTTCTAAGACTTCATACTACCTACATACCAAAAATCATAATGATCCGTTCAGCCGTTTTTGCGTGATGGGCGTTTAAATAAACAGATAAACAGACAAAATTTATAGAAATTGTTGGAACGTAATCTGTTATCAATTCGAAGTTTTTTTTTTAATATCTGTAATGTTCAGACTTACGACGCTTTTCAGATTTTTTATATATATAGATAGATAGATTAGTAAATTATCTCTTTTAGCTACATACGCGGAATTTATATTGACAGCTAGTATTACAGTACATAAGTTAAATAGGTATACATTTATCCAAGTTACTTCCATACCAAATTTCGACCAAATCGAAAAACATTTCTCAGTTTATAAAGATAGAAAACAATCTTAAAGTATAATAGGATCCTAATTAAATTAAAGACTTTTTTCCCGAAAAACTACATATATTGGCAGTATTTTTATTTAATTTTAGTTATTATAATATCGTGTATATACCTGCTGTAGAAATAAAGGCTTTTCTATTTTATTTTATTTATTTTATTGATGTCTACTATATGAAAATGTATTTTTAAACCAAATTACGCTATTTCTATATCGGTTATAAACATCAGTGTCTAACAAAGTCTGTTTAGTCCATCAGAAACAGTTATTACTTCTAAATGGATCTCAATTATCTAGCGGCCCTGATGATAGCAAATACGGAGAAATCATTTCAGAGCCTTTAAATTATTATTTGTACTTAGAAATAGATAAAAAGATATTCTAAATGTTAGTGTCATATCTCTCTCTCTCTCTTTCTTCGAGTCATCCATGTAACTAGTGGGTGCTCGCGGCTTAGCTCGCATTACGAAGTAAAACTGGCATCCCTATTTCACCCCTTTATAAGTGGCATATCCAAAAATCCTTTCTTAGCGGATGCCTACGTCATAACATCTACCTTCATTCCAAATTTCAGCCCAATCCGTCCAGTGGTTTGGGCTGTGCGTTGATATCTATCAACGCTATCTCAAATGAAGCTTCCGAACACACACCGGCAACCCGCCTCCTTTGTAATATTTTAACACACCATAACGCATGATAAGATAACACTTCTTTTATAAAATAATTCAGAATAATTATTAAATAACTTCAAACAGACTACAACCATTATACAGCCTTATTCACGTGTAGCGACGCACGATGCGTTTCATTGTTGTAACTATATACATACCTATATATGACTGCACTATACTTGTATTATGTATTCTGTGACTATACATAATATAGGAGTACTAAAATACGTAACATATAATACGTAGCTGTCGTCATAGAGTAATAATAGACTGGTCTGAGCGCATTTTGTAAGCGAGAATACCATATATTATATTACTCTATGGAGAATACTCTCAGTTCAAAAGAAAACATATTTTTATCAATTCTACGTAACTGTCATTCCAATCAATTCTAGGATGGGTGATCGAAAAGTGGCATTATATTTGGGTGTATCGTTTTATTTGGATGGTTCCGTAGTTTCCTCTTGTTTTAATTCAAATTAATTTCTTTATTAGCAAACTAAAGCAAAGCGAGAATGAATCGGTTCTTATCGGGTAAGCACGCTCCATCTTAGGCCATAGGTGGCCATAGCCTTTGCTTGCTATCAGGTAAACTATGGCCAAGTGCAAGCCCGTTCAAGTTAAAAAAAACCTATAGTACATAAGTCATTAAGCAATGACAGAGTCCCTAAGGGCTGTTTGAGATTTTCCAGATGGACATCCGAATTCACTCCCTTATAGAATCGTAATGATAATGCATGTTCTTTACTAAAATATACTTACATACATATACGAGTATATTTTATATAAATAAATGTCAGAACTATCGTGAGACATTCTTATCAATATGTAACTATGCCGGTTTTACGGGTTTACGTTCTGAAACGCGTAAACAACATACGCGAAATTAGACGTGAGTGTAAAACCGTAATAGTTACATATTAATACTATGTCGATCTATACGTGGTAGCAATGTAACTCTATCTAGATATACCTACATATAGTTACCTATATATAGGTACTAGTATGAGCGATGACATCAATATTAGTGGCCTAGGTCAGTACACTCTGTTACGGTGCAGTAATATTTGAAAAGTATATTAGGAAGTTGGTTGTGAGATCCTCCTTTACGTGTCGTATTTCCTCATGACCGAGGGTCGTGACTCCCCAATACATCGTAGGGAGCGCCCAGATCCTTCCACGACCCCACTTCCTACTAATATTAATTGGCTTTACCAATAAATTTATTATTATGATTATTCTTCTTTTTATCGTATGAGAGTGGCCAACTCTGGTGTCGAGAGTTTATCAAGCCGCCCTAAGAGCGTCTGACATGGATTAACGACTGCCGTACTAGACAAACAGCCGGGACCTACGATTTAACGGAACCGACCCACGGAAGCATTAAATTAAAGAAATATGATTATTAAAATAAATTATGTATATATCTTATTATATTAAAATGGCGCATGTTTGTGTTTGCTACTTTTGTTCACTCTTCCAACTGAACCGTTATGGTTGATATTTACTATGGAGATTAGACCCCTGACTAAAATTTAGGCTACTTTATATCCTAACATATATGTATATGTAAGCCTTTTATTTTCCTTAATAAAATATTTTTTTTTAGATTTTACTTTTTACTTTAACAATTTTATGTTTTAATGTTAATTTATTTATTCGAAGTCATGCATTTAGTGAGGACCTCTTCTATAGAGTAAAGGCCTCCTCCATTTTTCTCCACTTGCTTCTGTCAGTCATTCCCAGCTGATTTAAAATCTCATCAAGCCCATATCCTAACATACATACATGAAAATAAAAATATAGCTAGCTAAATTTATGAGTGAAATTGGCCAAGTGACTATCAAGAATTCACTAGCATTTAATGCACAGTAAAACAAGCGATGACATCAGAATATAGTACACTAGGTCAGTAGACTTATACCACGGAATACAGAGTACAACTTACTACTGATTGCAATTACTACTGATTGCAAATAAATGACGTTTGTAAACGCACTGAAAGATAGAATTGACGATTATACGTTAAAGTAGGTGTTGGACAAGAAAAGTGAATCTATGTTTATTATAATACTAGTGGACGACTGCGGCTTCGTTCACGTTATTTCAGGATAAAAGTAGTCTATCACATTCCTAAGACCTGATACCTATATACCAAATATTATCATGATCCGCTCAGCCGTTTTTAAGTGTTCAGCGTTTAAATAAACAGACAGACCGAGGCTACAACGGAGCGACGGATTATCGTGATGTTTCCTTCACTTCTACAGGGTTTTGAAATTAAAAACTCCCATCGTCACTGCAACTGGAATTATGATTACTAAGCTTTGGAACACTTTACCCAGAAGATGTGTTTCCTGCGAACGAAAACCCAGGGGTCTTTAAATCTAGAGTTAATAGGTACCTTCTAGGTAAGCGTGTTACACCCTAGGCTGCAGCAATGCTTAATATCAGGCATTTAAATCCAGAGTAAACAGGTTTCTTCTAGGCAAGCGTGCTACATCTTAGACTAAATCGGTGCTTAACATCAGGCAGGCTGTAGTAAAACTTAAGCCTATGCGTTAGTAAATATGTTTTTTTATGCTAGTAGATGTTTTACAAGGTAAATCATATTCTTGTGGTAGCGATGACTGTATACGATAATACCTAAACAAGATAGACAAAGGAAACAAATAATTCCAATTATGTACATTCGTGACTTAAATTACAGTATTACAGGAAAAATTGTGCGTTTTATTTTAATGTAACTAAACGTATATGTACATTGTACATGGCTGTTTGTCTAGTACGGCAGTCGTTAAGCCATGTCAGATGCCCTTAGGGCGGCTTGATAAACTCTCGAATGTCTTATACGTAAATAACTTTTTAATGTTTGAGGACCACAATATCCGAGGACCTGGGCGCCTACCACGATGTATCTGCACAAGAGAACTCCCCTAACGAATTAATTCTGCGGGGTAGTCACGACCCTCAGTCATGAGGAAATACGACTCAAGAGAGAGAGAGAAAGAGTTTAATTTCAATTTTTTTTTTTTTTACTTGGGATATGTTTACGTTTGACTACAGCCTGCCTGATGTTAAGCATTGCTGCAGCCTAGGGTGTAACATTGCACGTTTACCTAGAAGATACCTATTAACTCTAGATTTGAAAACCCCTGGATTGTAGTTCGCAGGAAACACAGATTAATTTTCCTGAATAAATGAATACTGAACATTGACGAAGAAAAATACACAACAGAGAACCAACTTATTCTGGTGAAACACACAAGTTAAAGTTATTTTTGAACATATATCTATAATTTTTCATGCATAGCATTATTCATGTATTTAATTTTATTTTGAAAAAGATTCCTAATACTAATGTTTGAATTGACATAAAACAACTTTCTGTTTCAATTGATAGGCATATAAAGAACAATATCAAGTATTATTCAAGGTTAAGAAAATTCCCACATGTTTAGGTAAAACATATTTTTTTCTGAATAAATTAGATTTTTAATCAAAATGAAGATTTCTGGGTTTATATTTCACTGGGCCAAGGTCTTGTGTTTGCGTATAAAGATGCAATTTTTATTTCAAGGTTAAGTTTCTTTAGAAATCTTGAGAAAATCTTTTAGGTAACGTGAGTTTTTTTGTTTTTAGGTAGTATTATCAGTGCAGTTAAAATGCTTTTTATTAGTAATCCATCCGACGCATTAATTTTTGTAATTTTTATGACATTTTATCATACTGTTTTATTTATATAAATTAACCTGCATAACATTTCGTTTTTCAGAACAAAATATCGAAATTTGTTTACATAAAAAATAAAGATAACTTTATTTAGCAAAAATTTTAGGTACTTATACAACTTTGTTCCGTACACTCCACACTAGGATGTGATTTACCTGTGTTGTGGAGTGTAGGCTCTTCCTTAGGTTTAGACATACATTTTAATAGGCTGGTAGGTGCCATAACACACTTTTAGTATTTTTTTATTTAAATGAGAAAGTCTCAAGATTTACTACTACTTGCCTGATGTTAAGCAACGTTATAATCTAATCTACGATCTAGTGCGCTTGCCTAGAAGAAACCGGTTTACTCTCGACTTGAAGACCGACAAATTATAGTTCAAGGAGAATAGAGATTCGGGCAAGGAGTTCCACAGTTTGGCAGTTCGCACACGATGAAAGTCGAAGCACTCAAAATGCTTGGTCTTTGGAACCTCAACTGTATAACAGTGCCTCCTTGCCATAAATTTAAATTTTCCCTTTTTCATCAATTTTATCATTTTGTTTAATATGCCGATAAAAAATATAATTTATTAGGTTTTAATCAAGTAATAACATACATTCTAAGTTCTTGTATAAATCCACTGTTACCGCATGTATCCGTTTCTCACAGTATTTATGTACTTCTATTATATACAATACTGTATACAATAACAGTTACAACTGAGTAACACCTAATACATAGTATGTAGGTATTAGGTATATAAATAGCAGTATTAACTGTTATTTATTCTGCGGTGGTACGACTGCTATTAGATTCATTGTTCTAGGTCAGGTTTTTGCAATATGTATTAGTTTTATACTGTTATTTTGTTAGTGGATGGCCGCGGCTTCGCTCGCATTATTTCGGGATAAAGAGTAGCCTATGTCACTCCCAGTGCCTCATACTATCTACATACCAAAAATCGTGATGATTAGTTCAGCCGTTTTTGCGTGATGCTCGCTTAAATAAACAGATAAACAGAGAAAGATTTAAAGTCAACAATCATTATTTTCAGATGTTTGACCCTCGTTATTATATGTACAGGTAACTTAACATCAGGCGGGTTATAGTTTTCTAACTTAAGCTAAAACAAAGCTTAAAAAACAGGCGATTGAAATTCTCTGACATCAGTGCTTTCCACTTCCTCCTCATACTACCTTTTTAAACTGCGACCTACATATAGCAGGAATACAAACAGACAAAACATTCCGTTATATGTATGTATTCTTAGAAGTAGGTTGTAAAAGTAGTGCCGACTTAGCCTTTGAATTTTAATTAAAACACCGTAATCTATCTCACAAGGCTTTTTTGGAATTTATTCAAAACATTGTTTTCTCTAACAAATTTTATCGCGATACAGAAACCCTTTTTTCGTGCTACATAGGCTATAACATTCCGTGGAAGGACTTGGGCGTCCACCATGATGTATCTGCCCAAGAGAACTCCCCTGACGAATTAATTCTGCGAGGGAGTACATTTTGAACCTTTTTATCTTAAAATAATGCGAGTGAAGCCGCGGGCGTCCACTATAAACCATTCAGAGTTCCATTTATTTTCAAATTAATTAAGAACGAATCAAAGTTTGAAATTCCAAATTCACACGGTCGAGTTCCGTATTTAAAAACTTAAAAGTAGAACACCAAAAAATATATAGAATAAAAACCGACGCAATACGTCTCATTTGCGAATTTAAATACTAAAAACGACTGAAAGGCCAGTTTCCACTTTTCAGCTTTGAAAAAAAAAACTCATTAAGGGTATGAAGCCCGCATTCCTCAAAAGATTAGGCGTCACAAACACATACAAGTATAAAGGTGTGGGTACACAGCGCACGTGTCTTTATGCGCGTGTATGTGTGACGCACACATACGTAGTAGTGATGTAACGCGAGTTGACGAGTCGCAGACATTTTTTATGTTCTCTGACGCAACTTTTTTATAACCGTAGCGTTAGGCCGGTTTCGCGGTATGCGGCGACTTGTGGGTGGGGTTCTGTATGCAATTAATTAAGTTTTTTTGATGGATAATGTAGAGTGTGATGGGTTATTTGGTGGTTTTTTTTGGGATGTGAAAGATTTTTTATACTTTGATGTATGGTTAATTGAAAACTTAGGAATTGTAATAGGTAGTAAATTTCATCGAGATAGAGTGTTTTATTATTGCAGATAGGTATTTTAGAAAATAACATCCTGTAAAATCATAAAGCCATACATGTATAATTTAAATTAATCTTATTGTATCATCGCTTACAATATTTGAATACCGGTTATTATGTTTACTTTCAAAACTATAGTTTTGTAAAACTAAACTAATAATATATTTTCTATTCACAGGTAAGATCGACTCCCCAACCCCTACTTCAACGATGACTCAAGAAAGATCGCTCTCTGGTTTGTATTTAATAAAACCTATAAAATCAATATTCAAAGAAACTTTTTATATCATAAAAAATATGATTAATAAAATAAAAAGTCATAAAAAATAAACGTTCAGTGTACCCTACACCTTACGATGCACAACGCACACATAAGTACGTGTATAACTGTAAAGCAAGGCTGCACACATACGTAACAAGGACAGGTCAATGCACTCAGTTGCCTTGCACGAATATAGCAGCTATACACGCGACGCTACGAGAGCAAGCGAGACGGATATAAGATTCTCGCTTCCGCGCTCTATACGGGGCTATCTCCACGAGTGACAGGGATGACGACATCGCGCGGAAAAGAGATGGCTGTACAAATATTATGACTGTTATTTCACTTCCTCTGCTGTGATGCAACAGCAATTTTAACAGTAAACTATCTATTTTCAGACAAAGCTCAATTTATTTTTAGGATGCTGTTTAATTGATAGACATTTATTCGCAACATTTATCTATGGAAAAAGTTTAACACAAATTCGGTCATTGATTTTATAAGTTCACTTCATGAAGCACAACTGACACCTGCCCCGTGAATAATTTAGTTCTTCGAATAATTTTCTGAATCATGTTATGCTTTTTACTTAAATTTTTAATTGTTTACAATCAAAATCATTTCAAACAAAGATTTAATTCTTAGTTCTAGCACAGCAAATTTAATCATCGCAAGTTAATATTTAAGAAATTTATGTCTGCGCCATCTAGCGTCGGGTAGCGGAACCACCAAAACTTATTTATTACCCCTTCAATCTCGTCCTCATTTAGGTTCGTTTCCCGCAACAACCGAATCATTGCAGGATGAATAAAATATTTTAATCCTTTATTCCCCTTATTTCGTGGAAAACCTGGTTTAATACGCGTGGCCTACTTTCAGTTCTGTAGAATTGTCCTCTTTTGTGTGTTGAAAAAAATCGGTAGGCCTTAGCGTGCCAAACATCGTGTCAATGAACTGTTTCGAAAAGCTGCCAAGCATATTGCACTTCACACTAAAGTAGACCTAAACGTTAGTACACAAAGCCCAAAATAGCACTTGGGACCAATCGGAAAAGTCCATTTTCAAAAAACAAACGCGTGGCTTACGCCTCTTTCGTTCGAGGTATGAAAATGTAAAGACTCACGCACACTAACGTACACCATAAACACGTAACCGTGTCCGTGTGAAGAAAGTACGTGAGCTTTCTCTGTGTTGTGTTACACAACCCGTCTCGCGTCTCTATCTTTTCCATACCAGAAATACTGCATCTCTCTCTACCCGACTGTTATGCAATAACGGTTGTTTTGATTTAGCAGCTAACATTTTTCTTAGATCCGCTAGCTTGTCACTGTAATTTTTATTTTACAGTTAATTGATTTAATCACTGTTATACGAGACTTTGTACAAATATTTTAAATAAACAAGTCTAATAAGAATCTTGTTGGAACGAGTTTCGGGTGTTACATTGTTGTATGCGCTTTTATAAAATGCCTCCTCTTTATAGGCCCATAAATAAGCTTCACATGTCAAAAACGCATTATCTAACATGCATACGTGTGTGCGTGTGTGTGTGCAGCGTGGTTGTGTGCGTGACTGCCTGTTCATTTCCTAGTTGTATCCCTGATGGCCCGCTTGCAACATGTCGGTGTGAGCGGGTCTTTACTTTTTAAACAAATTCGGCGCGCATTTTCGTAATTGTAATACGACCTTTTTTCGGAGCGTTGTTTTTGTTTTTGTGAAGTGCATAAGCAAGTGGCCAGTACTGTACCGGTCACGTGATCTGTGTCAGTGATTTTCGTATTTGGATTTTTGTCGAATTCGTAATGTGGCGAGGTTTGTTTCTTTTATTCATAGGTTGTGCACAGAGGCGGAATTACTATTCCGGCAACTTTTTTATTTACTTTTTTACGGCTGGAAAGTGCAATGATGTAACGGAGACGGTGTGCGAATTTTACGAATTAATTAATTAAGTAAAATCATAAACTTAATTACGACGGTTGCTTTTTTAATTGTGTGTAATTGCAGATTGTGTGAATTTGAGTTTATTCACATAGCTTAACGGTTTATTCTAACTGTATTTGCACAGTTACGTTTGTAGCGTTATTCTAATATCACGGCTTGTTCATAGAAAACAATGCATAGCTTTGTGACAATGAGTCATAATTTATTTTTAACTGGTCACTAAAAGGAGGTTGTTACTGTAAAAGCTTTTAAAACTTGATAAACTAAAAGTATTTTACATAAACTAGCCTTAATGGGACTATAAGGTCAATTACACAACGACTTAAACACATTTATAGTCGCTAAATGCGTTTATGAATCATTGATCAGTTTATAAAAAACATTGAGGAAAAAAAATATGTTCAAAAATAACTAATAGGTTATTGTTTTATAAAATGTACAATTAACTAAGTAATAATTTTAATTATCATAATATATAAGCAAAAATCCCGTCATTTAGGTTGATTACGTTTATTATTAACATATTAAAAGACCTTATTTGAAATACACAATATGATATCTGATATTATTTTATAATATAGTGATACTTAAAAAAACTGTTAAAAATTAAAAAAATTAACTTCAGTGCTGTCAACCAGTCTTACTAAATTTACAATAAAAAAACACTACATTAAAAATAAAATCCTCGCCCCATAATATCGTAACATATCTTATACATATTTTGTGACAGTATTTACATTATATACTTACAAAAATTAATTAAACATACAGAAGAGAAAAAAAAACTTATAAAACACAGATATTTACAAAAATTTAATATATAAAATTTTTTATATATAATCTCCTTACTTTATAATAATATTACAAGTTATCTGCAACATTTATCTCTATACAAACACTCCTGAATAGCGGCGTTGGTCCAATTGCAAAATGTATCCATTCAAAGCAAATATATAAATAGGTATGGAATAATCTTAGTTTCCACGAAAACGATAACAAAACTCATTTCCGTACTTTAGAGGACTTTGTTGTATAAAAAATAGGATGGGGAAGATGATTGAGTTTGATATCGTACTACTATAATGATCTTTACTTACAATCTCTCTCAGTGAGTCGTCTTTTCTCATGACTGAGGGTCGTGACTCGCCCGCAGAATTAATTCGTTAGGGGCTCGTTCTCTTGGGCAGATACATCGTTATTTACAATAATAACAAGGGTCGAAAAACTGAACGTACTAAGTACTTCTAACTACAACCAATTTAAAAGGGCACTTAGAAAATCTCTACAAAAGCTTAAAGATAGTCTAAGTGCTCCAGCCCACTGTATAACCCATTGTATAACTATATTCTGATCTAAAATTTGATGTATCTTATTAAATGTATCCCTCGCTTAGAGTCGTATTTCCTCATGATTGAGGGTCGTGACTCCCCCGCAGAATTACATAAAAATGGAGAAACAAAAATAAATGTTATGTAATTTAATAAGTAAATGAGCAAACCTGATGTAAAGTATTTACATCTATACATATAATAAAGCTAAACAGGAAAAGCCTATACATTAAAAATAATCCAAAAAAAATATTGGGGATACTGAGAATTGATAGCAGACGTTCCAATAATTTATAGAACTTTTGTCTGCTTATTTAAACGCTGATCACGCAAAAACGGCTGAACGGATCATCATGATTTTTGGTATGTAGGTAGTATGAGGTCTTAGAAGTGTCATAGGTTACTTTTATCCCGAAATAATGCAAAGGAAGCCGCGGGCGTCCACTAGTACTAAATAACTATCTAAATTTTTAAATAATTTTCTGAAAATCTAAATTCTAAATGACAAAACACACACACACATTACCCCACGTGTCCACTTTGGAAAAAATAGGGGAAGACTTCAAAGGCCGCCCATCTCTTTCACAGCCATTGTGTTTTGTGCACGTCCGAGCGAGACAGCACGAGAGACTGTCGATAAAAGATGACCCATTTTCGAGCGTGGCTGAAAAGCTTGGTTTTCCGAAGGGTATGAAAGCGTGGGGACAGACAATTGCAATGTATCGTATGACAGGACCCTTGTGTAGTTTCAAAGCGTGTAAAAGGTATTTGTGTACTTAGAAATAGTTGAATATGTAGGGGCAAGAGTAGTATATATTCATCATCATCCTCAGTCGGTTTTGTCCCATTGCTAGGTATAAATCTCTATTCCCCTCGAACTATAATTTATCGGTCTTCAAGTCGAGAGTGAATCGGTTTCTTCTAGGCAAGCGCGCTAGATCGTAGATTATAACGTCACTTAACATCAGGCGAGTTGTATTCAAGCGTGAGCCGATCTAGTTTTTTTAAAAAAGGGGCAAAAGTAGTTTAAGATTTCACATTCCACAACTGGTTTCGTCGGTGGGTATAGGCTTCTCTCTTAATATGCCATTAAATAAATAAATATTCCGGGACATTGCACACAGCGCCATCTAGCCCCACACTAAGCAAACGCTTGTGTCGTGGGTACTAGATAATATAACACTTATATACTTTTCTTTTGTAAATACATACTTTTATTATTCGTAGAGACCAGTAAATAATAACCAATTTAAAATTCATTATTACTTTTGTCACGCGGGAATCGAACCGTTACTCTAGAATTTAACTTAAGTATAAATTTAAATTTGGATAGAAATTATCTAAAAGGTAAATATATTCATAATACTTTATCGCAACACACAAAATAACAGAAAACAAACGAAATATAGTACCACATATGACGGCTTTATCGTTAAAGCGATTTGTTCCAGGCTTTTGCTCAAAAAAGTAACACCATAAACCTTACTAATTATGTAAAACGTTTAAATCTATTTACATAATAATAATATTACCTATAACTTAGATTCATTCATAAAATCAAAGTAAGTTACATAACTTGATCTTATAAGTTTTCTCACGTTACTTAGATCGATCATTTTCTATACACATGTTTCAGTAACGTTTTATGTTGTGGTTGTGAAGCCTTTTAAATATAATACTAATACAAATTAATAAGCCTTTGGTTATATATATATAGTTATTATGGATTGATTGAAAGTCTAATTTAGGCATTCTTCTTACTGATTGAGAGTGGCCAACTCTGGTGTCGAGAGTTTTTCAAGCCGCCCTAAGGGTTTCTGTCATTGCTTAACGACTATACCACTTTTTAGGTATTATTATGTATTAACAATCGTGATTGAGTAATGTTGTATGTATTTATTTAACGTGGTATTTTGTTGTCAAAAAAATACAAGAGAATCATTTACATTCTCAATTGGGACATGTTTGTATAGGTATTTTTTAATTGGTCTTTATACAGTTAAATGAGCTTTATTTATTACTAGCTGTGCCAGCGACTTCGTCCGCATGGAATAGTTATTACCATAATAACGGTTCTAGTGAGTTAATCTTAAAAAATAGACATATACTATTGCAGATATTTTGTTAGATCATTTCAAGAGAAATAATTCTTTCTTACATATTTTTTTGATATCTTGAACCGTTTTCGCAGCACGCGCAACGGAATCTCTCAAAGATGAATATTTTTCCCCGTTTTTTTTCACATTTTCCATTGTTTCTTCGCTCATGTTAGTTGCAGCGTGATGTTATATACTCGTAGCCTAAAGCCTTCCTCGATAAATGGTCTATCCAACACAAAAACAATTTTGCAATTCCCACCAGTAGTTCCTGAGATTAGCGCGTTCAAACAAACAAACAAACAAACTCTTCAGCTTTATAATATTAGTATAGATAAATATGATTTAATTCCCTTTAAAAATCTTCATTTATTATTTTCTATTTACGCCGTCGTTTTTTGTAATTTTTTGGCAAAAGATACATAAAAATCATTTGCATTTTAAATTTGGACATATATAGATATTTATTAATTGCTATTATTCAGTTCAGTGTATAACTGAAAACTCTCACTTCTTAAAATTCGTAAAATCACGTGTAATTAACAACCAAACTTGAATCTATACCAAATAAAAAACTTGAAAGTGACTATTTGTACGGGTACCGGACGAATAAATTATATTTATTCGTACGGGTATTTTTTTTTTTTTAAATTAAGAATGAATTGGATGATTAGCTTGTTATATATTATATTACGTTATTTGTTGTTCTTTACGCTATGGCGGCCACTGACGTTTCGTTTTACGGACTTTTAAAACATACAATCGTGCGACATAATAAACACCCGAAACCACAGTAGGTTAGATTAATTTTTTTTGTGACCACCCAAAACCACGGTAGGTTAAGTTATTTTTTTTATAACCACTTATAACCACAGTAGGTTAGGTTTGTTAGTTTTTTTTTTATAACCACCCAAAACCACAGTCGGTTTAATTTTTTGGTTTAAATTAAAAACAAATAGAAACGCATTTTTTTTAAATTTGCACTCTAATTGATAAAATAAAATTATTTGTACGACTTCTGTACGAATAATAATAAATTATTCGTACGGTACCCGTATTAATAGACTCACTCAAAAAACTTCGGAAAAATACTTTATATAATTTAAGCAATTTTAACCTCAAGCATTTCAAGAACTGTACTCATAAAATTGTAGCCACAACAATTTTTCAAAGCAAGTTAAACTAAAAAAAAATCACAAACCCAACAAAGGCGACACTTAGAAAAGTATACGTAAGCATATAAGTTAGTACTTAGAGTTATACGCGGCAAGGTATCAAGTTACACTGCAAACGTAATCTTGTAGGTATAAAAGTATAATGAACTTTGTTACTAGGCTAGCCTAGGCATTATAGGTACCTAGGTAAATATTGTATGTTACTGGAAAAATATATCACTGCAACATTATACAAAAATAAGCAGAAGTGAGACATCTCTCTTTGAGTCGTATTACCTCATGACTGAGGGACGTGACTCCTCTGCAGAATTAGATCGTTAGGGGAGATCTCTTGTGCAGATACATCGTGGTAGGCGCCCAGGTCCTTCCACGGGAGACACATGTCCTCGGATATTGTGGTCCTCAAACATGTCAGTTTCCTCACGATGTTTTCCTTTACCGCTAAGCGAGTGTAAATCCACACATAACTTTAAAATACAAGTCATTGGTAGAGCCCGATACACAATAGGTTAACAAAAAACACAATAAATTTTCAAGAAATCCTTAATTTAAGAAATTGTTAAAAAAGCTCTAAGGTCCAAACCGAATACTCATTCGACAAAATCATTCACTCCCGGCCTCAAACTTGCACCATGTAGGTTATAAGGTCATAGGTCAGAGCTTGACACATTTTGGCCTAATCTGACCTCTGTGACCTCGGTGACCTTGGACCTCTGGGTTTGAGGTCAAAGTTGGAGTAGCGTTTGTGTATTACCGGCTAAATGACCTAGTTTTGTTTGTTTGTCTGCGATATTGCTGAGGTCTTGATTTAGTTAGATCTATTCATTACGAATTTTAGAGAAAGATGTGAAATTAGTAAAAGAATAACAAAAGAGTAAAGACACATGTCAAACAATTAATAGTAAAATATATTATGATTACACGTCATCTTAACCAAATAATGCAAATGTGTCCATAAAGCTAGCTGCGTTTCCTCGCTGAATGGCAATAGCTAGCCGTTGCAACAGAAACGATCCAGAGGTCATCAATAGATTAATTAAAAAATATCAATTATAATTATTATCTATAATCTTCTCTCACTCAACGGCTACAACTCAAGTTTTTATGGTTCTAATTATGAGAAACTAATATCTCCTCCTCGATTCCTATTCCTCATGAATGAGGGTCGCTGCTCCCCGCAGGATTTAATAACAAACTAGCCTGTCCACAAAAGCCTCTTTATATTTAAACAAACAACTTCTAAACACTGAAACTAGTAAAACGGTCACCGTTTGAAACACGCATTCGTCGCCTCATGCATACTAACTAACTATGTAGTCATGTCTTGCGCAATGCATTGTCGCTAACTAAACTTACTAGCTATCTAAATGAAGCTCTGGAGAAATATATAGTGTTTTTCCGCTGCGACTGCTCCTTAAGGCCACGAAATATCACCCGAAAACGCTTTGTGCTTGGAAAAATGCCTACAGTTGCTTTTTCGCATTGAATTCCACGCCGTATTAACATGAGAGCAAGGGCGAGCATCGCGCGCATAGCTCCGGCGCATAGTCTTGTCCACACGCAAACAATTTTGCACAATTTAAGCAGTTCTGCAGACGTTTTTGACGAAATAAATTCATATAAAATCAGCAATTCAGAATATTTTCATTATGGTTCCATACTCCTCTAAATAATAGCATTACCTTTTAGATATAATTAAATTGGTTTAAATTTCTATACTACTTTTGGAAAAAAAGGTGAATAATATTTCAAAACAACCATTTTTAAATAAATATAACTATCGAGCGAAGTTAATCGTGTTTCGTGTTTTGTCGTCTTTTATTGTCTTAACACTGAATTAAAATTATATAAACTGAAAAAAATTCAGCTCCATCTTATATACTTCTATTTTATTTGATTTTTATAAAATGTCGATTTCACATAGCACCCCGTCTTAACTATTTTTTTACTAGGAATGGGTTTGCACTTGACCGTAATTCGCCTGATGGTAAGTAATAATTACGGTCTAGGATGGAACGTGCTTACCCAGTAAGAACCGATTCACTCTCGCTTTGAAGATCGCAAGAAAGATTAACTGACTTCAAACAACAAACTTGGTGGTTTTTAGGTGTATTCCTCCATATACCACTATAATACATATACCACCGCCACACCTCTACCAAACCAACGTGGCCTCCGTGGCTCTCAAGATCTTACCAACACCGCACCTTGTGTCTTCAAGTTTTGTAGTTCTCCTTCGGCAAGATATTCTCGTCTATCTATAGCTATCTATCTACTGTACCTTACTAATACTAAAATGAATTAATCTTAAATACATTTCTTTTAAATTTTTAATTTTTTACTACGTAATTTTGTAGTTAAATATATTTTAAAATACATTTGAAAATATTAATTCGGTATTACCATTTCCACTGAATCAATCTGGCTGTAATTTGGCGTGTAGATAGTTACTATAATGTAGGCAACCGCTAAGATACTAGTTTTGACAATTCCATTTTTATGAGGGAGAAATAATCATTGCCAGTTTGTACAAAACTTCATTTGATAATAATACTTCATAACGCGAGGGAAGCCGTGGGCACCCACTAGTGTATACACGCGTCCAGTCGCCAAGCCACATAAAGGACCCTTTACACTCGAATTCTGAGATCCCTCTTAACCTTGAAATCGCTCTTATTCCGGAGGGGAAGAAAAATCCATTCTTTAGGTATTTTAAGTGTACTCAATGCTTAATGATTTAGCTGCCGAGGCGTATTTGCAAATATTTTAAGTGTTTTTAAGTAGCTATCTAGGTATATCTAACTTAATATCTTATATAATTAAAAAAAGAATATTTGGTAGGTATGCAAATTTTTCGCATAACATGTAGAAAAAAACACTTGGAAAAATTTGTTGTATCATTTGACACAAATCGCAATCTATTTTACTTGTTAACTTAACAAGAAAAGATAACCAAATGATATATACATATGTTAATACTGTATTATTTATGTAAAGGGAAATAAATTATTATCAACCGTAATATCTTATTTTTTGTTAGTTCCTAGACCAACCACAGCGATCGAAGCGCCACAAGTCAAACAACATATTATTACGTGTGCCCATCGTTAGATTACGTACACAAACTATTACAAAACTGATTTTATTTGCGTAATAACTGCAAATACACGTTTAACTTGCTTGTTAGTACATTTAACTCAATTAGTAGTTTTTTCACCACTTACAAATAGTTAATTGTAAGCTTGTATTAAGGAATAGTCATCTGTTGTCGAGTAGCGGAACTAAAATTTGTGGAAAAGATTTGGAGGTTTTATTTTTCGATAGGTTTTTATCACAATACATTAATTTAATTATGTTTATGCTAACATTTTTTTTACACATTTAAACTATGATATAACTAAAAAAAGAAAAGTCAAATATTCGGTTACTTCAATAATATTTTGGTAACAAACGGTAAGATTTTAATTGTAGGTTCCAAAAATCGTCAACAGATGACGCTAGAATCGATTGAGTTACAAAGTTTTTTATCGAGCCGTAATTTTGTCGTCATAAAAATGACGAATGAAACGGCAATAAAAATATAATAGGCATATGTAATACAAGTACTGTTAATAATCGTTCGTTGACCGGGAGTATTGTATTGTAAGTCATTTTCCTGTACCTTGCTATGAAGATAAAAATAAACATAATATAGCGAAATTCCAATACGATAAAATTACAATAGCTTCATTTTATGCCGGTATGGTATTTAGGTACTTAATTATTAAATAGTAATTATTTAAATAATATAAACTTTCCTGTTTATACAGTAATATCAAAATGATACTTTCATTTGCCTAAAACGAAACGGAAAACCTATAGAGCTATATTTGTCTTATTTTATTTCCTTTGACTGCGAAATATATTTATAAATAGCTATACGTCTAATACCAGCATAACAATGAGTCATATTATAGATAAGACGAACAATCGTAATAGAGCAAATATTGATGGCGCCACACGTTGCGTGAATGTTAGTAATTTTATTAGTTCCAAATTTGGCCACCGACATTTGTTACTGTGTCAGTGACGTTCAGGGTTGACGCACTGAGTTTGGCAGTTGCTTGAACTTTTACTTTTGCTACTCAATCATAGATGGCGGCAACAAATGTGCGGATTTTTGCCAAACTTTTATATTCATTTTGTATCGATTGTATTGAAAATTGTAGTTTAAGCAGGGAATACTTTGAAATAAATATAAAAACTCAAGTTTTTCTTATATTTCTAGTTTAATGAATATTTGTAGCGTAGAATTAAATGTATACGACATACTTATATGCGTAACCCATTACTCTTAAATTGATTAATTATTTGAGTAACCCAAAAGTCACCCAATTTCTGTATTGTTACTAATTTCAGTAATTGCAATATCACAAATATAAACTAATCGAAACGGAAAAATATAGGCCACTAACCTATTAGTCATAACTGAGTAACTGACCGCAAAACTTGCAACAAAATCATGTGAATTGTGAAACATCTCGAACAAAATTACTTCAAATTACTTTGCCTATCATTAAATACATAAGCACTCGAAATAGAAACACAATAATTTCAATCGAATCTTTATAAAGTACAAGTTCGATGACCTTTGATTCTAGGAGTTGACCTATAGTTCCGCTACTCGATTATAGATGGCGCGACCCGGAAGTGAGTTGCCAAACATTCCACAGTCGATCAATTTTGCACATCATTTACTTTTTATATATGTTTTTAATACTTTAATCTTATAGCTACACATCTCGTGTTTATAAACTTATTATTTTTGAAATAAGTACTCTATTTTAGCACGTATCCGCTATTAATTTGATAAATAGTCTGAAAGGCCTGAAAAAAAAACTGTAGTTCCGTTTTCCACCGCAAGGGCGTTGGTGGCGCTATTTGCGATGGAGTCCATTGATCTTAGCATAGGTTATTGGACCCTGCGAGTATTTTGATTAAAATAGCAGGAAAAGTTGCTTGTCGCTTATAATTATTATTTTCTAAATGAGAAAATTTAATGCGAAGTCATAGATTGTTTGTATCTGATTAGTTAAGTTTGTAAAATAAATTAATTAGAAGAGTATAAGTTAATATTAATAATAATAAAATAAAATAAAAATAATATTAGCATGTATAACGTTTGTTTATTAATATGAGTCATATAAAAAAGTATTTTGCTAACTTCTTGAAACAAGTTTTTTCCAGTCGCTACAGAATAAAAAGAATGGTCAGATATTGCATTATGACTATCAAAACTCAGCGAAAAATAATAATATTAATTTCATGGGCACTTAGGATGCATTATAATAAACAAATTCATAGCTTCCAATATTTCAATTGAGTAGTTTTTCCACGATTCTGATTAAAAAAATCATTTTGTATGCCAACTTAAATGGAAGTTTGATGATACACTTGAACTAATTACATTCTAAGAAGCAACAAAACTGACATAAAATAATCAATAAACAGGGAAAACATCTTTTCCTCCCAAGATATTGTTTACATTTTGCAATTAATTAATTTACGCCATTGGATTCTTGTAAAATCTTATTTTTCTGGGTCACTGGTCTAGTTTGGCAATGTGTCATACAAATTATACGCTTCCATACAAATATTTGTATGGAATTTACCTCTTACATACTTTAAGCTTTGATTTTTACCTCATTTGCTATATTAACCTTTATTAAGCGTTGGAACACTACCGGAAGCTGTGTTACCTGCGAACTACAATCCAGGGGTCTGCAAATCTAGAGTTAATAGGTATCTTCTAGCGTGTTACATCCTAGGCTGCAGCGATGCTTAACACCAGCAGGCTGTAGACAAAGATAAACCTATCCCACGTAAAAAAAAATTGCAACCGGTTACAAAAAAGGAGGTTTTTTTTATTACTACTTGTGTTTTTTCTATCGTTTTAGTAAAAGTGGCTTACTCTACAATACTTAAATTCTTAGTTGGCTATGTATTTGTAAATTAATACTTTTAAAACGTTCTTTTCTTTGTAAAAGTATTGTAACATAATATCGATTTAAAGTTCATTGCCCTCTGATTACGCTTGCTACTCATATTTTAGATATTTGATAACAATTACTTTACCTTTAATTATTTGACTATTAATGAATCGTTAGGAATACATTTCGTTATCATTCTTTATATTTGTAGATATTTTATATTTATTTCAAAGAGTCTGTAGCTCAGCAAATTAACGCTCGGTCAGTCTTTGGATGGGTGACCCATGCAAAAAAGTCATAGAAATTCTGGCGCTTCCATGCCAATACCAATATGTTTGATTCAGACACCCTTAGGGTGGTTTAAACTTCGTCGACGCCGGAGATTTCCACTCTCATAAGAATTATTAATATTATGATAAACCTTTATTTAAAATAGTATTATGACATTTGTAATCTTAAATCTAAAACTATTTGAGTACTAAAATTTCTAATATGTTTTGATCTTATAATGTTTAAAGGTTTTAGGCATGTTGCCAAGAAAATAGGCATAATATAAAGAACTTTGAAGGCTAGAATATCTAGTTCCATCTATTCAAGTCCTGTTAATCTGGGATAAAAAAGTCTAGAAAAAAGTAAAGTTAGTTAGTCCAGACTAGTCTTGTTAATCTATGTCAATACCAAACTTCATACAAATCGGTTCAGCCGTTTTAGCAAGAAGGCGGAACGAATTATTTTCAAAAAAATTATACCTTGGAAATTTTTACGTGAGGTCTTTATATAAGTACGATATAAAGAGATCAAAACTTTGAATCTAGAGTCAACGACTTACCCATATGCCATTGTTATATCACTATCAATTTGCTTAGCTTTTTATTTTTAGTTCGTGCAACTAATCCCTTAAATAACGTAAGACCAATCCCTGTATATGACCCAATAAATGGAAAACCCCACTAAATGACCTACCTTCAAAAAAGTTGACTCTTGATCCACTTACTCATATTTACTGACCACGAGGCTAAACCCGCGAGTAATATCTACTTATAACTGGCAAAACTTCAAACCCTTCGAAAATTTGACCCTAGAGGCATACTTTCAAAAATGTTGACCCTAGACCATCCACTTATATAATCTATTGACCACGAGGGTAAAACCGCGAGTCACATCTACTTATAGGTATAAATACTTCAGCTTCGTACAACGAACTTGCCACAGAATATGTAGCAGTTAGTATGGGAGGTTGTTGACCCCCGAAATTTGGTTGGTTCATCGACCGACCGTAGGTTGAATGAACTTACATCAGGTGGTTCGGTATCGCGATTTTTTACTAGCAATTCGCGGATTTTGTAGTTTTTTGGTGATTTTCAGGGATTTTTTCGGGGCGATTTTCAAGTTTTGTTTCTTGTTTTTTATAATTTGAGGATAATTTGGAGTTTTTTTCCACTAGTAATTCGCGAATTGTGTATATTTTTGAAGATTTTTAGGGATTTTTTTGCAAATGTATTTGATTTTTTAAGAATTTTTTGTTGTAATTTTAGTAAGTGTTTGCGCTAAGCTTGAAAATATTTTTTACTACATTATTTATTGTCGCCAAATTGTTATGCAATTTTTTGCAAATATTAGTTTTTATACATATTTTCATATGGGTACATATTATTTTAAAATTACTAGAACGTGATAAAAGTTTATCTTAACCTTATGTATATTTAGGAATAAGAGTATTTTTAATTTCAATGGACATGAGGCATTCAGATAAATTTAGCATTCAGCTATTTTTAAAATAAGAATTTAATCATAAATTACACCAATATATTATATAAGTAGTTTTTTATTCACACAATAAAAACACAGATAAGACTCGTAATTAATTAAACAATCAGACACAATTTTCTTTCCTCAATATTCCCACCAAAATCGACAAAACTTAACAAAACAAAACCTCAAAAAACCCTCTCAGAAATGACATCAAAATCACAAAACTCCATCAAAAAGGACGCAGCCAGGACCCGGAAAAGCGAACCGTCTGATCGCAAGTCTGCGTTTTTCGTAGTTTATTGAACTTAGTACAGTGTAATGGCCTACAATGAATATACCGAACTCAGTATGTAGGTTTGGGTGACTGTCCTAGAAACAGGGGTTTTGGGACTCCCATTTAGGATTACTTGCATTTTGTACAGACGTAATATATATTTTTAATATCTTTATTTAAAATAATAAAACACAAAAACAAGGGACGAAAAACTAAGTCGTATTTCCTCATGACTGAAAGTCGTGACTCCCCCACAGAATTAATCCGCTAGGGGAGTCTCTTGGGCAGATACATCTGGTAGGCGCCCAGGTCCTTTATAATAATTATACATATTATAATTAATTAAACATTATTTTTCTAATATTTTCTATGTTTAGATTTTTGATCGTCTTCAGCTTTATTATATGTATAGATAGGCTCAATTAAAATAGGCTCAAATAGATTTGAATTGGTCAGAACACTTGTTTTTACTCAGACCAACTGCCATCAGACCCCAACCCGAATGGTTAACCAATAAAGCCTAAAACTCACCTATTTTTCTCTTCCGGGGTGTCAACGCACCCCGTGTCAGGCACCCCTGGGGTGTCAGCGTACTGGAGGTCAATATACTGAAAGAGGTTACAGCATGATTTATTTTATCTATGTACTTTGTAAAGTGTTAGTGGGCGGTTGGAGTTATAGGATTTTTAGGGCTCACATGTATTCTGAACAACATAAGTAGGCATTAATATAATTTCATGCTAGCTAAAGATAAATGTTTTAAATTATGATTTAAAAAATAAAAAGTTAAATACAAACTAGAAACTAAACTATACTCAATAATGATCTAGGAAACTTATAAAGTAAAGAAAATATATGCAAATGTATAACATCATGAGGAAACCGCCATGTTTGAGGACCAAGATATCCGAGGACATGTGTCTTCCGTGGAAGGACCTGGGCGCCCACCACGATGTATCTTAAGAAGATAGAAAAACTCCCCTAACGAATTAATTCTGCGGGGGAGTCACGACCCTCAGTCAGGAGGAAATACGATTCAAAGAGAGAGATATTCTTTAGAATCTATATCTACAATAGTTTTAAAAGTAAACAGTATATTCTAGCCAGCTTCAAAATATAGTACGCCAAGGTTATTTACCAAATCGTCACATTGACCTCTGTAACTGTGACCTAATCTGTGACCCACCCACTTCTGAGCGGTGACGGGAACTAAATATAATTGGCAATGACGAAATTTCACGTGTGATACGCATTTACTATTTTTGGCAACTCCTTAGACCGTGTGGAATGACTGAATTGATTTTTATGAAAGTTTTCGGACAGGAAAATATTACTAAAGTGGAATCTGATCATATATTATGTAAAATACTAGCAGCACTTATTATTATTTATTATTTTTATCCCATAATCGTTTATTTATGTAAAAGCTTAATGTGTACGTACGAAGAAAATAGAGGTAAATGTGTTAATTTAGGTCTAATCTACTTCCATACAAAATTTCATGCAAATCGTTTGAGCGTGAAGATGTTGTTACAAAACAAACATTTTCAGAAGACTTCATAACCTCCTTTTCATGAAGTCGGTAAATAAATAGATGCCATTATAGGTGTACTTATTCAATGATTTTATATTAAGGTTAAAAGTCACGACAGTTGCATTTAATTAACAGCAAAGAATGCTAAATGTTGACTAATGTTGTTATCACACTGATAAGAACCAAATACCGCGGGCATTGACCTGACAAAGTTGAATGAGCCAAAATATTAACTAATATGTAATAAAACCTCAGAAGCGCCCGTAGCTCAGCTAGCGGAGGCAATCGCATGCGATTACTAATGTTAAGCAACGGTCGACGCGGTCAGTACGCGGATGGGTGACCGAAAAGTGGCATTCCATTTTGGGCACTTCCGTGGGTCGGATGACACGTAAATTTGTAGGTCCCGGCTGTTTGTATAGTACGGCAGTCGTTAAGCCATGTCAGAGGCCCTCAGGGCGGCTCGATAAACTCTCGACACCAGAGTTGGCCACTCTCATTCGATAAGAAGAAGCATCTGGAGCTAAAAATACTCGACACCAGGGTTGGCCACTTAAATACAAACTAATTTGTTTTATAAATATGTCTACAGATCTTGTATATAAACCTTGCATAATAAACGGTAGGTATTTTATATTTTGCTCTCAAATCCGCATTTTTTATAAAACGTGTGTGGCCTTAATGATGGTTGGAACATTCTGAGGCGTGGCCTTAAATATTTGCTCGAATTTTTAGTTACATCAGAGCTTGTGACTTTTGAATTAGAATGACATGAAAATGATTTGTTTTATTGCATTCATAGTTTAATATGTATTTTCTTATCAGAGCATTTATTTGTATAAATTAAACTTACATTTTGTTAAAAACTAATTAAAAAAACTAAATACTAACAATAGAATAAAAAACTTAAACTACTTCTAAAACTAAAATACTTAATCTAAAATGCCTGTAGTAGAAGGAAAGGTCCCCAAAAATGCTGGCGGCATTTCCGCGTTTTCTTATACCTGCTTAAAATCATTCTATGAATTGAGTAAATTGTAAGGCAAATTATGGTAGAGATATAGAAAAGTCAAAAGATAAATAAAAATATACACGAATTGAATGAAGAATATGAGATAATTTAAAAAAAAAACACTCATAATGAATAAATAAAACAAATAAAAATATGTTTTTTTTCTTCATAATATTGGCTTATATTTTTTATTATCAAAATGAAATAAGGGAACATTAAATTAACTGTTCGCAATTAATACACATAATTTAATTACATTCCCCGAATTAATTTAATCATTCATTCATATCATTTCCACCATCACTATTATTTTATTAACTATAAAACACTCGTGCTTAACAGGAAAAAAAAACAAAAATATATTCCGGGACATTGCACACAGCGCCATCTAGTCCCACACTAAGCAAACGCTTGTATCATGGGTACAAGATAAAGTAGAAGGGCGTGGATTAACTTTGTCGATCGATATAAATCGCCTTATTTAGACATTGCTAACGCAAAATACCATGATCTAACCGCCCAATTCGCTTATGACTAAACTAGTCAACAAAATGTCATAGATAAATAAATAGTTTGTAGCTAAAAAGAAATAACACGCAAATTTTGGCTCTTGGCTAAAATCTGAACTAAAAAAGCTTGAAAGCGCCCTTGATAGCAGAACACGTTCCAATAATTTCTAAAATATTGTATGTTGCCTGTTTATCAGTTTATCTGTGTCTCTGTTTGTCTGTTGATTTAAACGGACAACACGAAAAATCGGCTGAACGGATCATCATCATTTTTGGTATGTAGGTAGTATGAGATCTTAGGAGTGTCATGGGCTACTTTTTATTTCAAAATAATGCGAGCCAAGCCGCGGGCGTCCACTATTATATAACATAATCATAGAATACGGTGTAAAAATGCTGCCACTGCATAGATTTAACTAGTACGTTCTTGCAAAGCATTTTGGCAGATTAGGTCAGTGAACCTTTAAAGAGGATTGACCGACATACTAACTATGGTGTAATCTATGGTGTTTGTACTAACTTACTTATATTCTGTGATAGTCATTACTCATTTCATTTTAAGATTAGCACCCTTAGCTCAGTTAGCCGAGGTAATCGAATGCGATTACCAATGTTAAGCAAAGGTCGACGCGGTCAGTACGCGGATGGGTGACCGAAAAGTGGCATTCCATATTGTTCGCTTCCGTGGGTCGGAAGACACGTTAAATTGTAGGTCCCGGCTGTTTGTCTAGTACGGCAGTCGTTATGCCATGTCAGAGGCCCTTAGGGCGGTTTGAAAACTCTCGACACCAGAGTTGGCCACTCTCATTCGATAAGAAGATCATTATCATTACTCATTTCATTTTAAGATTATATCCCTGCTAGATTGGTTGCCTGGAAGAGATCGCTCTTAGCGATAAGGCCGCCAATTAGTACACTCATTTTAATGTTTATGTTTTTTTGTATTGTTTTGTGTGTGGTGTTTTAATAAAGTATTTATTTATCTATCTAAAATTATAATTAAATAGGTATTTGTGATTTGAAACAGGAAAATCAGTATAACAAATGTATCAAAAAGACTATTGATTTTGTATCAATAGAATTTGCAATTGATATTGGCTAATGATTGGCATTTGCATTCGAAGTAATGATTTATTTTTTATTTATTTGTTTTTGGAAACAGAAAGAAAGAAGAGAATATTTTTTTTTATTTATTCGTTTTTAAAGATGTTGATAATAAAATAGAAATTGAGGCGAAAAGATTTTTGTTGTATTAAAAGTTACGGAACATAATGAAAATACACTGAAAATAAAAGTTATTTTTAAATAGAACTGACATATAAAGCACTACATACCATATGTTGTTAAAAGAAAATATTTCTAGTACTTATGTATGTATATGGGAAACATTGATTATTTAAATAGCTGACTAAGTCAGAAAGATGAAAGACAAGACAAGACAAGACAAGACAAGACAAGACAAGACAAGACAAGACAAGACAAGACAAGACAAGACAAGACAAGACAAGACAAGACAAGACAAGACAAGACAAGACCCAAAACCAAAATTGATTTTTAAATGTTTTCATATTAATAGTTCCTATTTGTTGATTAATCCATATTATAATCTAGACACCTTTGTAACTGTGAAAATGACATCAAGTCAGAAATCATTTAAAAAATCCAAAATCTAGCCAAAGCACCTTTCTCTTTAAGAAAGTTCACAAAAAACAAAAAGCAGTTACATTAAAAAAGTCGCATGACTTTCAAGAGCCGTGTAAAAACGAAAACTGGATATTTTCACGGATTTCATGTTTCTAACGGAGGTACGAAATTCGATTATTTCCTAAAAAGCATCGCGTGACCGCACCATGACCGTTATACTGGGTTATATCTAATGGGGAGTGGTCAATAATCAGTAATAATCATTTATTGTCAGCAAAACTAGGTTTGAACAGTGGTCTTAAAATAACGTAAGCCTATCTATCTTTTCTTCTTATAATATATAAAAATGAATCGCAAAATGTGTTGGTAAGCGCATAACTCAACAACGCCTGGACCGATTTAGCCCAATCTTTTTTTTATATTCGTGGAAGTTCAAGGATGGTTTTTACGGCGAGAAAAAATCGAAAAAATGCCGGAAAATCCCTAAAAATCGTCTATTTTCTTTTTTCCCTTACAAACGTTTTCTAACTAACTAAAGAGTAAAAGAGTCAACATACAGGACAAAGTCTGGCGGGTCCGCTAGTCTATACATACATAATAAAGCTGAAGAGGGACCAAAATCTGTACATTGAAAGTATTAGAAAAAAATGTTTGGGTATACTTTAAATCGATAAATAATAAAACACGTTTAAGCAGCTTTTATATTTTTTGTCTGTTTATTTAAACGCTCATAACGCAAAAATGGCTCAACGGATCATCATGATTTTTGGTATGTAGGTAGTATGAGGTCTTAGAAGTGTCATAGGCTACTTTTTATCCTGAAATAATGCGAACAAAGTCGCGGGCATCCACTAGTACTTTTTAAATATACTTTTGCTGTTTAAGATTATTATGTCACCTTGTCATTCATTTTAACACACCGCTTCTCACTACTGTAATAGTTTGCTACTATTTTTATGTTTGATCAAGAATTTTGACAGTTAATGATATTCCATTAATACTTAATACTATAAAGTTTGTGAATGTCTTTGTTAAGTATGTTTGTTTTTACTAGATTTTTTACAAATGCTGCTCTATCGATTTGGATAAAATCTGGTTAAAAGTACATAGATTAAACTCTGGATTAATACATATGCTATTTTGTATCTCGAATTAACAAGAATGGGGCACTGCTATTTTTCACTTATCAATCAATCAATCAAATATACTTTATTGTAGGTACACCAAAAAAAAAACATAATTTACATAAAGGTGGAAGGTAATCAGGGACATTGGGCGACCTTATGACTAAAGTTTATGTTTTGTTTTAGTAAAAAATCAGAGTAAAAATACTAGCATAGTAAAAGTGAGTTAGTCTTTTAAATTACATTTTCCGATTAAAACAATTAACCCTAAAACCCACCCCTTTCCAAATAACCCAGAACAAGCACCAAGGGTCATCGTTCCCTGAAGGCCGCGGTACTTAAAAGGTTAAAACACCTTTAGGCATTGTGTTAGTACAATAGACCTAGACTAATATGATGTCATCATGAAGACCTATACCTATTTCAAAGACCTATTTGTGCATCATTTAGTATCATATAGCGTCCGTAGCTCAGCTTGCGGAGGCAATCGCATGCGATTACCAATGTTAAGCAAAGGTCGACGCGGTCAGTACGCGGATGGGTGACCAAAAAGTGGCATTCCATTTTGGGCGCTTCCGTGGGTCGGAAGACACGTTAAATTGTAGGCCCCGGCTGTTTGTCTAGTACGGTTGTCGTTAAGCCATGTCAGAGGCCCTTAGGGCGGCTTGATAAACTCTCGACACCAGAGTTGGCCACTCTCATTCGATAAGAAGAAGAAGTATATATTTTTTCATCATCATCAGCCCGTTATTGCTGCTGAGCATAGGCCTCCCTTCTAGTATGCCACTCGTCCCGGTCCTGCGCAGATTGAATCCAGGTGCTCTTATGTCGTCAACCTACCGTATTAGTGGGCGATATCTGTTATATTATTTTAACCCGACATTATAAAAGAGGTTACCAATTCAGTACATAATGGTAACGTTTGAATTAAATTTGTATTATTTCAGGACACTCCTATGACACACCCTCCATAATACCTACATATTTACATACCAAAAATCATAATGAACCGTTCAGACGTTTTTGTGTGGTGAGCGTTTAAATAAACAGACAAACAGATAAATAGACCAAAATTCCAAAAAAAACTGCTGAAGCGTGTCTTATTTTCAATTTAAAATATACCCAATCATTTTTTTCTGCAATATCTTCTATGTGCAGATTTTTTACCTTCTTAAGCTTTATTATAATGTATAGAAGAAAGAGAAGAATAAGAAGAAAAATAACTTATCAAATTCAATATTCATTTCCTATAATTTCCTTCAACCATGAATGTAACGGAAGGCTTCCGAGATTAATGAATACAGCTTTTCAGCCGTTTCAGGGTCGTTACTCGGTTACTACCCTCTGAATGTTACTAAGCTAAGTTACTAAGCAACGCCCGTAACTTAGCGGATTAAGATGTTCGTACATGGTAGCTAAAGTTAGTGTAAAATCTGTTCACACAATACTAGCTCTTGCCCGCGGCTTCGCCCGCTTTATTATACATTAATTTTTTCCTCTTGAATCACTTTATGTATTAAAAAAACTACATCAAAATGCGTTGTGTATTTTTAAAGATATAACTATACATTCATACAGACATACCGCCAGACGCGGGAAGCGACTTTGCTTTACACTATGTAGGTAGGTACAATATAACTTTATTGTACACCAAAATATTATACAAAACAATTTACAGAAAAATTACTTACTTAAACAAATTACATTGGGCGGCCTTTTCACACAGCTCTTTCAGGCAACCTTTGTAAAGATTGCAATTAAAGAAACAAAATCTTTGAGAACTTCCTCAATGTATCAATTCTACGGAGGAGCCATGACCCTCAGCGATGAGGAATAAAACTCTAACAATGTGGTCAATTCTGGGAGGAGCCATCACCCTCAGCGATGAGGAATAAAACTTTAACAATATAGTCAATTCTGGAGGAGCCATGACCCTCAGTGATGAGTAATACGACGCAAGGAGAGAGAGTTGTTTATAAATATGTTATATTATTTGCAATAAATAGTAAGCAATAAGTAAAATATGTCATAATAAAGGTAAACATTTGGTTGTTGGTTTCATACCCTGAGTCATAGATTTCATCATATTTAGTAAAGAGTGAAGGTCGTTCATAGAGGGTGGGGACCTTTAAAACACCATGATGAGGCGTTTTCATTGAAATTGGAAACATTTCTGGGAAAAAAATGGTATATTGGGCGAATTTTGAGAAAACACTTTGGAATGTATTTTTGATTTTTTTTCGACGCCAAAATTGGAATGGTGTTGTCAAAGGGTTTTTGAGTTAACTCTTTTTATTTTGCATTAAAAAATATTTCATATTTGAATTTAAATGTTACAAAAAAACTTTATTTACAATAATAAAATATAAAAACAAGGGAAGAAAAACTAAACATACTACTTCTAACTACTACAAAAAGGGGCACTTAGAAAATCTTTAGAAAAGCCTAAAGATAATCTAAGTGCTCCAGCCCACTACCAGAGGGCAGCGTGCCCAGCATACTGGATGGCAATGCTGTGATACGTTGAGCCAGAAAAAGGCCAATAAAAAATTGTGTAAAATATACATATAACTACTAGAAATTCTGTACCAGTACCTATTGTTAACATTAATTAATAAATAAAGCTTATTATTGTTTGAGTTAATAACTCTGAAAAGTCAAGTATTATAATATTTAAAATCACGCATTAACTAATCAATAATTGAATATATTCCAGGACATTGCACACAGCGCCATCTAGCCCCACACTAAGCAAACGGTTGTGTCGTGGGTACTAGATAACAGATAAGTATTATTTTAATTTGAGAACTGGCACAATACATAGTTATGGCCAAAGAAGGAAAGGAAAAAAAGTTTTATAGCCAATTATTATTACTGTAATTAATTTTATTAAAACAAAAGACTGAAACCAATCATCTCGCGATCTAACCTCAAAACCGTCACGCGAAACCAATTCCAAACGCAAATCCAAATTCAAAAACCCATCATCTCATTAGTCACCTGTACAAACACCATGCGAACTCACACGTGCGTGTGCGTGTTTGTGTGTGTGTGTGTGTGTGTGTGTGTGCGTGTGTGTGCGTGCTTAGTTCAGCGAACCTGTCACAGAATACAGAGTACTAGCTACGTGCGCAGTAGGCCAGGCGTTGACCCAACAACGTGGGTTGGGAACCGGCTGGGTGCTTAGGAAGTGTGGACGCGAGAAAAACACGGGGCTTATTTCCTGGGCGCCCACCACGATGTATCTGCCCATGAGAACTCCCCTAACGAATATATTCTGCGAGGGAGTCACGACCCTCAGTCATGAGAAAATACTACTCGAGAGAGATTTTCCTCGAACCGGGAAGTTTGTGTTTGGTTTTTTAGTTATTGGGCGGAGTTTATCCTTTTTTGCCATGTCAGAGGCCTTGATTGGCTCTCGACACCAGAGGTGGCCACTCTCATTCTATAAGAAGAAGAGAGCTAAGACTACTGATTTGGGTGTTCGATTTCTGATACAATGAAATGTGCTTCGTTTTTTATAGTAATTTGTCGATCGAATTTGAATTACTGCGGACGCGTAGTTTAATTTTTGGCCGTATTTAGCGTTAGACGTTCGATTTCTAAAAATAAGAGATAATATAGGTATATAATAGACAATAAGATAACGAAATTTATTAATGTTATAAAATGAATACATAAAAATACCTCAGGTAAGCAAGTTCCGTTTATAACATCTATCACAGAATGTTTATTGTTTTCAATGTCTTTACTTTTGACGCGTTTTGTTTATAAATAAATGCTGCCTTTTCTTTATACATTTATTATTTGGTTATAAAAAAAACATATATTATGTATAGCTTAAAAAAATCTCTCTTGCTCTAATAAACTATACTAAACTATTAATTCAACGTATATAAAACTCGTTAAACACAAACTCTTTGCTCTCTGGCGCCTAAAGCGGTGGTAATAAAAGAAAGTGTTACATTGCAACGTAAATAGACAAACAGATAGAACATCACATGTCTTGAGTTCAAATACTGTCAAGAAATCAAATTGTGGCATCTTATAGATATATACGGTATGGGTTTAACTGCAAAATTTCAAAAGCCATTGTATCATGATTTTGCATTTATTTTTAAAATTAATTACTTAATTTGTAAAGTAAAAAGACACATCGGAATTTCGATTCGTATTAAGAAGGAATTGTTAATTTGTGAACAATGCTTTAGATTTGTAAAATTTTACATGAATACGGTCTTTTTATATCACATTAATTGCTGTAATACCAGGTACAAAGATTTGTTTAGTATCACTAATTCACAAGAAACGCCTAGCTGAAAAAAAAAGATAAATAGTACCAAAACTGGCAAAAATACGTTGTATCAAACCTACACAAGTTTTTTTAACTCAAAAATTAATGGGTAGTTAAAAAGTTCCCATACTGTTATATATTATAGCCTCGTTTCCAAAACCAAGTCTTTGATTCGAATCTAGGCCATGTTTACGTCTCAAACAAATGAAGGCTTTCGATGCAAAAACTGTTTGTGTGATAACATTTACAAATGGCGGTTGTTTCCCAAAAAAAAGATAAAGATAAAACATTTTTATTTGTAAACAGGTAAATGTGACACAATTTAGGTTAGCTACGCCTTCTTGAAGTGTTGACTGTGTTGTAGAAGGTAGTATAAAACGTGTAAAACATATCAAAGAAATCTGATTAAGAAAAGAAATGATTTTGGTCGTGACTGCTGAAATTTGACTTGTTTTGCCTAATAAAAGGTCGTTTACCCATATTTTAATTTAGCTCATGAAATTACAAGTGTGCCGAAGACAAAAAAGTTGTGGAACTCCCTGCCTGACTCCCTCTTCCCCTTAAACTATAATCCAGCGTTCTTCAAAGTGAGTGTAAACCGGTTCTTATTAGGTAGGCCCGCTCCATCTCAGGCCATAGCTATTGCTTACCATCAGGCAAACTGTGGTCAAGCAAAAATCTGTCTTAGTAAAAAAATATCACAACTAAATTTAGATAGGTAGATAGAATATTATTTATTGTAACACACGAAATAAAAATAAAATACAAAGAAATAGATCAAACATAAACTTATACTAGTGCTACAAGTGGCGGCCTTATCGCTAAAAGCGATCTCTTCCAGGCTAATTCCTAATTTAGTGTTGCTTATGTGTTAATACATGTATTTACGTACATGATCAATATTATCTCCATAACAAATTTCATCCAATCGAATGAAAAAGGATGACATACACCATAATCTTATTGAAATATTCTTCTGCATCTAAACTTTAAAACTTGAGTTTTTTTCAATATGCCATATACCATATTAAAAAAAATAGAAAAAATCTTTTTGGAATCAAATTTAAGTCCACAGTTTTGCTCCAAAACTTACAAATGGCGTAGCATTTCCGTAACCCGTAGCATCCTCTACGCGCGTAGCACATCGTAGCTTTGCCAAAATACATGTTGTTTTTTATCATATTGTCAGTGAATTCCTGATTTTTCTAGAACCTTCTGGATTTTCAAATGATTCAGACTGTGTTTGTGTTAGTATTTTTGTTATGAAATAAAAGAGGAAAAGCGTTTATTTCGGTTTGTACATAATTAATTAATCACTGAATCGAAAATTTGAGATAAATAGATTTTATTCTATTTATAATTCTTAAGTCTCATATTTTTAAAGCTAACTCTAACATACAAAAAGAAAATCTGCATTAACGAACATAATAACATATCCATGAAAAACAAAAGTAAAAAAGGATCAATTAATTCCATTTTTAAATAAATTTGAGCTTAATTAAATTATTCTATATTGTGCTGGTGTTAGAGTTTACAAACTGCCCAAAAGGCCTCTGACATGGCTTAACAACTACCGTACTAATACAAACACGCTTGACTTACAATAGGCTGATGATGATGATGATATTCTATATGCGTCATATATTTATCACCCGCATCGATTAGGCATTATACGATCAATATCGTCGAGTTTTATCTTCCAGGCACAGATAAAGTAATAGATAGATATACGATTTGCATTCAAAGAAA
Source organism: Macaria liturata (assembly GCA_964023185.1). Classification (NCBI taxonomy): domain Eukaryota; kingdom Metazoa; phylum Arthropoda; class Insecta; order Lepidoptera; family Geometridae; genus Macaria; species Macaria liturata. The sequence continues at coordinate 12,826,175 of OZ026810.1, read as the reverse complement.
TGTAAATAGAAAAGCATTTATTGAGACAGATTTACTAAATATACACACACACGTACATACAATAAATAAATAAATAAGTCTGCCCCAACACAGCCCAACTCATCATAATGCTGATTACTGGAAGCAATCAGCGCTGGTCTTCCGTTGGGGCTGGCTGGACATAAAGGACGAGACAATGATTTAGTTAAAAAAAAAAATTGTTCTTTTCTTCAAAATTAGGTTTTAGAACTTCAAGTTACCTAAAAAGTTTGAGCATAACTAGTATTAGAGTGGAAGTGGCTCTCAATCAAAGCTACCAAAAACACAGCTTAATTAACAACAGATTTAGGTTATGCTAATTTTAATAAAAACAAGATTTATTCCATAAACGGTACCGGAAATCAAGGACTTCAACAGTTACGCTCAATTTAACTCTCTATGTTTATGTTTGAGGTTATATCGTAATCTCTTTTTGACTAATAAAGAGATTAAATAATCTTTCTTTTTTTAAGCGTTTGCTTAGTGTGGGGCTAGATGGCGCTGTGTGCAATGTCCCGGCATATTTATTTATTTTATTTAAACGATTTGTAATCTATGTATACTATATCCTTCTAGGCCTTCGGTGCTATTCTATGTCCAGGGTCGTCGTCCGGCCGTCGAACTGCCAAATTCATGGGTCATCGACCCCCTCTAGCCAACGAATGCAATGCGAATTCTGAATCTCACTGGCCTATTTTGTTTTGAGACGTAGGAGATTGGAAATGAGAAATCTGTTCCCAATGTTGGTTTTTGTTTCAAGATGGCTGCTGGTTATTTTGTTTTTTGCAAAATGGGTGGGGGGGGGGGGGGTTCGACGATTGTTTTTTTTGTCGTTTTTGTCTAGTTTCGAAATAGGTTTTATTATTTTTCTATTAAGAAAATGGGTTGTTCTTGTGTTTTTTTTTTTGGTAGAATGTTTGAGGTTTGGACGATAGTTTTTTTGTCTTTTTAATTTAGTTTGAAAAATAGTTTTTATTATTTTACTTTAAAAAGAAGTTGATGATATTAAAGTTTCATTAAAATTAATTATTGAATTGATTAGAAAAATCCAGATAAAAGCTGTCGAAAAATATTCAAATTCAAGCCGCACCTAAAACAAATTTATTATTTGTTTCATCCAAAAAACCCATTTAAATACAAACATCTAAACAACGCAAACAATTGACAGAACCAGGGAAAAATAATTAAAAACAGAAACGTCAATCAGTTCCAAATTTAAAATCCACTTCTAAATTTAAATCCGCCCGAATTTAGCGTCGTTCCGTAATCTCGCACGTGAGTGAATCAGCGAGTTTTTAACAATGACATTTTGAGGTCAATAACCTGTTGCATTACATATATTGCATTATGCAAAGTTACAGATAACTTTTTTATGAATCGACACGAGTTGTTATTCAGCCAGATGGATGAGTTTTTATATGCAATAAGAGTATCTAATATGAAATTAATCAACTTATTAACATAATTCGTTTATGTGTAATACTTAAACTTCTCTCTCTTGAGTCGTATTTCCTCATGACTGAGGGTCGTGACTCCCCCGCTGAATTAATTCGTTAGAGGAGTTCTCTTGGGCAGTTACATCGTGGTAGGCGCCCAGGTCCTTCCACGGATAATATAATACTTAAACTTACACTCCTAATATTATAATTACGAATCTATTTAAAAATATATATTTACCTAATAACGTTTAGGTGTATTCAATTCTCGCTATTAATATTATAAAGGCAAGAGTTTGTGAGTGTACGGATGTTTGTTTTTTTTACATTTTTTACATGGCTCACGCTTGACTACAACTTGCCTGATGTTAAGCAATGTTTCTACGATCTAGAGCGCTTGCCTAGAAGAAACCGTTTGTTTCTTCATTTTTCACGCTCCAGATAAAACCCTAACTGGAATAACACAGAAACGCAATTTTTTATCCAACTATGATGTCTATTAATCGTTTTGTGGAATTCAAATGTCCACTCTATCTTTAGAAAGTAAAATTTGACAATAGCTTTTAAAATAACGTTGAACCTTTTTAATAGATCTATTTCTATAGTTTAGAAGGCGTTTGAACTGTCAAAACAAAACTAAAAACTACAATGGTAGTAATTAAATATAGCTTAATACGTAAAGGCCTAAAAGTGTACTGCTTTTACTAGCAATAAGTGCATTTGTTGACTACAGTTTTAGACACGAAAGTCTTAATAAATCATTCAGTTCATTAAAAAGTTTACATGTGATAAGTTTATAATAGGAAAGTGGAATCCTTTTAAATGTTTTGTTGTGCATGATTTTGTATGAAAGGTTTTTTTTTATTTTATGTGGGATAGGTTTACGTTTGACTACAGCCTGCCTGATGTTATGCTGCAGCCTAGGGTGTAACACGTTTACCTAGAAGATACCTATTAACTCTAGATTTGAAAACCTCTGGATTGTAGTTCGCAGGAAATACAGCTTCTGGTAAAGTGTTCCAAAGCTTTGCCGTCCGTACAATAACGTTTACACTATTATATTATTATCAAATGTTTTATAAGTTTATGGTTAATAATTTCAAAACTCAAAACTCAAACAATGCTACCAAAAAGGTCACAAGCCTATCTAAGAACCGAGAACATGATAAAATGACATAAGTATCCATACTGCGGAAGGGTCATTCTAAGTTCAAATCAAACCAACGGATTACTATCCTATAGACGCCGCATTAAGTGAAAAATATCCAAAATACATTTCTTTTTTACTAAACAGGTTTGCACTTGATCATAGTTTGCTTGAAAATCTTCTTCTTCATATTGTATGAGAGCGGCCAAATCTAGCTATAAGAGTTTTCAATTTAATTTTTAGAAGCACCCGTAGCTCAGCTAGCTGCGGTAATCGCATGCGATTACCAATGTTCAGCAATTGTTGACGCGGTCAGTCCTTGGATGAGTGACCAATAAAGTGGCATTCCATTTTGGGTGCTTCCGTGGGTCGGATGGCAGGTTAAATTGTAGGTCCCGGCTGTTTGTCATTGTACGGCAGTCGTTAAGACATGTCAGAAGCCCTTAGGGCGGCTTGATAACCTCTCGACACCAGAGTTGGCCACTCTTATTCGACAAGAAGAAGAATTTAAGGCGCTACTAGTGTCAAGAACCACGACGTAACAATATCTTAGCCAAATAAATCCATAAGATAGGTCAGTAAAAAATATCACGCGATACAATAGCAAGGTGATTGGTTCGTTGTCATGAACGCGTGATATGACTGGATGCTGACTGGTCCGCAGAGAACACGAACTCGAACACGAGAACACGTTATATATAATAATAGTTATATATAGAAGCTTGTTCTTTAGTCAGGTTTCTATATGTTATTTGATCTATGGTTCAAACCAATAGTTCATAGTTCGTTGGACGGCCGCCATTACCCTCGCCAAATTTGAAATTCGAATATTGGGATACGAAATTTTGAATTTGGAATTTTCACTGCTTCCGTTGACGTTCGATTTTTAATTATACCGAATGTTCTAGATGCAATCTTTTGCTAATGCATCTTATAAGAAAACCAAAGAACATAACATATTATACAAATATGTTATATTGTGTTTGTATATAATGCAAAAAAGTATTCATTAATTGATTTATTAGTAGTAATATAGATAGAATAATACAAAAAATTAGTAGGCAGAAGAAAGGTAGAATATTAGTTTTAAGGTTTTTTTTATACGCCTACATTTAAACTTGTGTAGTTATAAATAAATGTTTTTTTATTTCTTTCTTATTTAAAAAAAATAATTAATTAACTCTTTTTGTATGTGTACTAACCAAATGCTTAAAACATACAATATGTCCAATATTGTACCTATTTTTTCAATACTCGCATTATGACTTAATTTTTAGACATTTGAGTTATTAATTCGAAAAAAGAATGGCAATTGCAATAAACCTATCACCAACTCGTTCCAAAATGATTTAAATCCCGACATCCGTCTACAATGTTATAGCTCTAAGTTTCAAGTTCTAAATTTAAAATATAAAAGTGTTAACGAGAGCAAGCTTCAAATAAATTAAAAAAGTCGTTAAAATAACCAGTTCCAAATTTGAAAATTTATTTTCTTTAAATTAAGTCCTAGGTGAGTTATAAAAATTAGATCATCTAAGCGTCACTTGAGTTATAAAATATTTTAACAGGAATACCTATTACAAATTATTTATTATTTAACATTTGCGTATAACTGCTTATAAGTATAGATTTTTTTATACTTTGGCAAGCAAATGTATCGAGTGAAAAATTACTATGAAGTGCTTTCAAAGAGGTCCGTTACGAAATTCGTCGAACGTTCGAATTTTAAATTCGCCAGCAGATTGCAGTGTAACTGGCCGGCTAGGAAGACGTTGACCCGCCAAATAGTTTGCTACATCCATTGACTATACTATTCAGAGACACCTAACTTATAAAGATCGATCGTGGAATTAAAATATAAGCCCTCTCGATTGCACTTGTTAAAAAAACTTTTTTTTTTATCAGGAAACTAGTGGGTACAGCTTAGCTCGCATTAAAATGTAAAACTTGCATCCCCTTTGGAACTGGCATTTCTAAAAATCCTTTCTTAGCGGATGCCTACGTCATAACATCTACCTGCATGCCAAATTTCAGCCCGATCCGTCCAGTGGTTTGGGCTGTGCGTTGATAGATCACTATGTCAGTCAGTCACCTTTGAGTTTTATATATTTACACTTTAGACTACAGCGGTGCTTACCATCAAACAGGTAAAAATAGAGGTACTACATGAATGTCTGCGACTTCACTTGCGCTGTTTCGGGATATAAAGCCCCTTTGTCACTCTCGGTACCCTATGCTATCATCATACCATATATCATGGAGATCTGTTGCTCCGTTGCTGTTTGTAAGAGGAACAAACAGACACACAAATAAAATAAACACATTTTCGACTATACATAATGGTTTGATAGGTAAAGCCGAAATATTGCTATAGTTAGTTGTCTATTCATTTAATGTCTATGGTTAAAGCAGATTGTTTAAAACTATGGTTGTAAGCTATGGGCAAGCATACCCATGGTAAGTTAGGTCAGTTTTTTTAAAGTTACAATTATGACCCCTTTTGCGCTTAACTGTATTTAGAATAGAATAGAAGATAAGTGTGGATTTGCACTCGCTTAGCGGTGAAGGAAAACATCGTGAGGAAACCGACATGTTTGAGGACCACAATATCCGAGGAAATGTGTCTTCCGTGGAAGGACATGGGCGCCCACCACGATGTATCTGCCTAAGAGAACTCCCATTATGAATTAATTCTGCGGGGGAGTCACGACCCTCATGAGGAAATACGACTCGAGAGAGACATATACATATTAGGTATTTCACCATAATTCGTCTGATAGTAAGCGATCATTATGGTCAAGAATGGAGCTTATCCAGTAAGAACCGATTCACTCTCGCTATGAAGATCAAAATAACCCTTAAAACCTAAATAGATAAATAGGTAATAAAAATTTATTTACGGAATCTTCTATCTAAGTTTTTTTCTTATCGAATGAGAGTGGCCAAGTCTGGTGTCGAGAGTTTATCAAGCCGCCATAAGGGCCTCTGACATGGCTTAAATATTATAACTGTAAAAATTATACGAGCAATAACGTTACAAACGATCCCTAACAAACGCCCAGCATTAATTAAAATAAAATTAAATGACAATAAATTATAGAGATAAAAAAATACAAAAGCCGAGCACATGGTTCTAAAATCGATAGGTCATTAGCCCATAGGTGCGAGCGAGGCAGCGGCGTGACGTCACATCTTCTATCCTTGTCTAACGCAAGGTCGCCGGCACTTTTTGGTGAAAGAAATTTTCAGGAATTTTCCTGTAAAGTTTTGGAATGTTTTCATGAATTAACTCGATTTTTTTTTTGTGTTTCCGTGTTTTTTTCTGTTTTAAAGTACTCCATTTTGATCGTACATAATATATTTCATTGAAATATTATGAAACTTGATTGTAAAAAGAACATATAAGATTTCATTTTATATATTTTAATTTTTTCTAGACTGTAAGTTTTGACTTGTATAAAATTTTAATAAATGTAGTTGTAGGTACATATTTTATGTTCTGATTGATTTAGATTTGGATTAAATTAGGTATTATACATAAGAAAAAAACAATATAAAATATGTTTTTTTTCTTGATTAACACGGGTAAACCCTAAGTCATTTCTAGTTAAGAAATATTTACCACTAGTCTGGTACTAATGATTACTGTATTATAAATTATTCTCTTGTCATCATTCTGGGTAATATGACTTTATGACTAATAAATGTCATTGACATTGAATGTAGTGCATTAAGTACGTATGTTACTTTGATATAAGAGTTACGTATATACATTATTACTACATTTTAATTAATTCGTTAGGGGATTTCTCTTGTGCAGATACATCGTGGTGGGCGCCCAGGCCCTTCCACGGAAGACACATGTCCTCGGATATTGTGGTCCTCAAACATGTCGGTTTCCTCACAATGTTTTTCCTTCACCGTTAAGCGAGTGCAAATCCACACTTAACTTGAAAATAAGTGATTGGTGTAGGGCCGGATTCGAACCAGGGTGCGTCTGGATGAAAAGCAGATACTGGAACCGCTGAGCCACACTCGCTTTTATCAATTCTAAGTACACATCTCTAATTTCTTTATTATTATTACCTTCAATGTTCAGACTTTCGACCCTCTTCAGTTTCATTTTATGTATAGGGAACAAGATATTACACGAATTACAGTAAAATTAGTATTGTCCTTTTCCCACAATATTATGTATGTCTTCTTCTTCTTATCGAACGAGAGTGGCCAGCTCTGGTGTCGAGAGTTTATCAAGCCGCCCTAAGGGCCTCTGACAAGGCTTAACGACTGTCGTACTAGACAAACAGCCGGGACCTACAATTTAACGTGTCATATATGGATGTTTGTAACGTACTTAATAGGGCAAATAAGTGAGACATATTCTAGTCTAGGTTTTAGGTATAAAGGCAAGTTCTGCGCTTGTGCTAGATTCCCAGTCAATAGTTCGTCTGCCGACCTTGGGGCGAACGATCTATATATACAGACATTCTGACTAACATACATATTGTTACGTATATACAATTATAAGCTTTTTCTTGCAATTTTTGTGTAACTGTTAAATGTGTATTACATATTTTTAAACATTATAGGTACGTAACCAAAAAATATTATACATATTATTTTGTACTTATAGTCTTTTTAGAGCTCTTGACATTTAGATACATGAAGATTATTTTGTCGCTAAATGCATTTAATAATAATGTAAAAGAACTCATATGAAATAAAATAATTTATAAAAACTATTCAAAATAAATTACAAACATGACTTTTAAAAAGAATCAAAAATTGCGTAAACTATCATAAAACTGCAAGTTTAAACCCTTGAACCAGTGAATTTAAACTAGATAGAGATATTACAGCACAGATAACGAAATCTAGATTATTTGGGCATAATATGGTCGATTTACAATACCTACTATATAGCATGCCGCTCGGTATATAACTTTTAGTTTATTTTAACATGCCAGAGACTCTTGGGGTGGCTTGATAAACTCTCGACTCCAGAGTTGGCCACTCGCATTCGATAAGAAGTTTTTTTTGCAATTTTTTACAAAATTTAGGTTGCTGAGTTAAATATTATCTAATAACAATATATCTGTTTGACACACGCCAAATATATAACTTATTTTTCTCATACGACTGAGTTGTAAATAATATAAATAATTAATTAGGAAAATAAATAGGTAATAATTAATTTATTTAATAAGAAATGGTATTATACATTACATAAACATGTGTTAACTTTTTCCTCAAAATTGAATTTATTTCACATATTTAATAGACCAATTAGTATGAAAAACAAAACACATTTATAACTAAACATTGTGATAAAACCATTATTATCAAAACAATCGAAAAACGCGTCATTTATTTAAAACCAATTCCATTCGAATTTCAAACTTCAATGCATTAAGCATTCCAAGATATCAATAGAGAATAAATAAATAGCTTCGTATATTTGCGGTTGACAACACATTTTTCCGGGGTCAATGACCGGTTAACATCATCTGTCACTGCTCCGTTAGCATTTGTTAACGTGCTATTGAAAAAACATTATAAATAAATAAAAATAAACAATAAATTGCATATTAATGGCAATAAAATAAAACTTATGCAAGCGATAAGGAATATTTTTTGCATTTAATTATTAATAATGTCGATGTTTTCGTTCCTAATTACGCAACTAAGAGGTTCGTAGACTAAAAAAGTATTATAAAAGTTTGACGCAATTCCGAATTTAAATTTCGAAAGTAGCCGTTGCCAAAATTCGCGGCAGGAAAAGCGGCGACGTAACAGCGAGATTCCACATTCAAACTCTAGAGTTCAACAGCATTTCAACCGAAATCTACTTTGTTTGGGTCCTCGGGTCGTCGACCCCCCGTGACGCCGCCGCGGCTGTGTGCGCCCGCCGCCGTACGTACACTCCGCCACGCACACACACACGCACGCCGCGAGCCATGCGCGCACCGACGTACAATTTGATCCCTTAATTACTCAGTAATTACCAGCATTTTTCCGTTCAAAACCTGAAAATCGGGAGGCTTAGGAATGCTACAGGGGGTAGGTCGAAGAATTTTTCGTTAAAAAATGCTTTCCAGAAGTATTGGGCGAGGTGCGCAACCGGCGCGGGGCGCTGAACTATCACTATGAACTAAGTTGATTACTCGAATGAAAAAATATATTTTTTTTCGTGAGCCTGGCCGAAGATTCGTCAATGCGTCAGTCACGAACGGGCCGCGGTGGCGTTAACAGCTCTGATCCCGCCAGTCTGACATATTCCGTCTTGTGCACAACCTATAGTACAAAGAAATAACGTACAAATTTTTATCCCCGACAGTGAGGTGAACGCATTGCAGTTTTATTTTTTTACAAAGTGAACAGTGCAGTGAATAAAAAATAGTGAATGCGAAATCTGAAAAATGGAACGTGGATAACGACTTAAAATTAAAAAAAAAACCCCGACGTAAATTGAGATTTTGGATAACTGAGCTTAGCCGCTTGGTTGTTTAAAATCTAACCCATTGGCGTTTAATATTTCGTTTTGTTTTTTCGTTTCGAAATTTCCTTTTTGTAATTCAAATAAATCTGTCTGCTCCGATATTTCTCTTTACAGATTTTTGTTTTGCAAATTTTTCTAAAGAGAATTCATAACGTCAAAGGGAACAAGTGTTTAAACAATAAAAAACAATCAACAGTGCCTTACGATACAACAATTTAAGAGGAAAGCAGTGAAACAAACCGGAACCACGGAGACAAAATGCCAAGAAACTTGCTCCTCTTCAAAAAGATAATACACGAGATCAACTTCGCTAAAAGAAATCTTACATCACCTCTCGGCCGAAACATATTCATCAGTTAATTAAAACAAAAGGTGCTTACACTAAACAAAAAACAAACTACAAAAAATCAACATAGTTGAAAAAAAAAACATTCGAAAATCGGATCGTGCCATAATCAAAGATTTTATGGTAAAAAAACAATTGCCTTCGACATAGTCGCTTTCAAAAGAGGAACACCAAAACAAGAAAACAGTGATAATAAAAATAAATTTAAAGTAATACAATGCGAATTCAATTCGTGGTACATTGGCAGAAAGTAACCTAGACACGATGAATAATAATCAGTTCCAAGAGTTGTTGGGGTCGCAATGGCCGCTGGATCAGCACGGCGGTCATTCCTCGGCCTCGACTATGCTGCATCAGACTCACCAGCAAATGCAGGGGATGCTGAAGAGGGAACCGGAGGTCTCTGGAGTCATGAACGGGCTAATGGGCATGGATATAACCTCTGGCTCCGTGGCTGATAGCACGTCGCCTCCTCCGGGAAGCAGCGATGGTCGGTACGGACCGTCTATGATGTATATGGATAAGAAGTCGGCGAATTCCATACGAGGTACATTCCTTTTTTATTTTTGTATACCGTCTTTTGTCTATTGCTTTTTTCCAACTAGGTTTCGAATTATTTTATTATTTTTTCTAATTTGGATTTTTTAGTTTTACTGTATTATATTTATCTTCTATTAGTTTTAGCATTTTAAAAATATACAAATTTAAATAAGTTAGAAAAACATAAAATATAGGTATATTATATTAGATAAAACACTTAACCCATAGAATGTTTGGATTTGCTTGGTAACCAAACTTTCGGAAAGTAAGTTATTCTTTCATAGATGAAATAGCCAAAATTCTGTAAAACGTTACCATAATTTTCCTGAAAAATTGATTTGTGACCTTTTGAACTCTTGACCTTGTATCTGTTTTGGCAAGCTATATACATTTTTGGTTCAAATCTTTCACAATTTTATTATCTGTAGTAAAAGTGACATTTCTCATTGACACTTTCAATTGCCATCAGGCTGACGTCATTTTCGAGGTCAGTGACCCCAATTATGTCAAATTATTAGGTCGTGACCCCATAGTATCACTCTTTCGTGAAAGGTTCTAATCTAACTGTTTAAGCGTAATAAAAATTGATAACAATTTATAGCAAATAGTCATTATTTTGTTTACTTTACTAAGACGTGAGTAACTGGCCCTAGTGTCATTATTTTTGAACTATTTTTTTTTTATATTTTCGTTACTAATGTAAGTAAATGGCTCTAGTGTCAATGTTTTATCCTTTGTAAAAAAATAGTTTTTGGCCTTTCATGGGTTACAAAACTATACTTATATAGGTAATATATGAGGTAGTTTAAATTTTAAATTTATAAATAGTTTACTAGCTAGCCAATGTTTTTGGTACCTATATTTTTTTTTATAAATTAGACATGGCACTGCACAGTTATAGCACTAAGTAGTTGATATTAAATAAATCTATAAACATGAAACTCAAAGGTGACTGACTGATTGATTGACTGACTGACTGATATAGTGATCTATCAACGCACAGCCCAAACCAATGGACGGATTGAGCTGAAATTTGGAATGAAGGCAGATGTTATGACGTAGGCATCCGCTAAGAAAGGATTTTTGGAAATGCCACTTTTAAAGGGGTGAAATTGGGGATGCAAATTTTTTTTCTTAATGCGAGCGAAGCCGCGAGCACCCACTACTAAAATATATTTTTTATACTTTTTATTATTAAGGTCAGTGACCCAGACTAGGTCATACAACTAAATGTCAATGACACGTGTTTTTGGCACATCATGGCCCTGATCTGACTCAAGATGTCTAGAATAATTCTAATCTATGACAAAACTGTTTGATCATCAACGCTTGGCGATAAGCACTTTGCAGTGATAGCGTAGGTTTTTTTAGCAAATTTGTGTAAAATAAGAATTTCTGAATGTTTTTTTTTATTTTATGTTTTATTTGAAGAATAACGTTCAGATATTTCCTTTGGTATTCTTTTTTTTAAAAACTTCTTCTTATCGTACGGAAGTGACTTACTCTAGTGTATAAGGTTTTAAAATCGCCTTTTTTAAAATCGCCAGTCCTTGAACTGGCTTTACGACAGGAAACTTTAATATGCTTATGTGATGCTGATGCTTACTATCAGGCCAGCATCTTGCTCGTATTTTTTTAATTCTTCCATATCTTCATTCGTTTACTTACTTTAAAATAAATAGTTATAATCAGGAACACTATCTGGCCTTATTGTCTCAGAAGAAAAAATATCCTTACAAATCTTCTTCTTCTTATCGAATGAGAGTGGCCAACTCTAGTGTCGAGAGTTTATCAAGCCGCCCTAAGGCCCTCTGAAAAACATAAAAAAATAGGACAAGTTTCAAGTGAATCACGTAATTAATCATTAAAAGTGCAATAGTTTAAAAATCATTCGATGTATTCCTCAAACATTCAATACAATGTTTTCTATAGATATGCTAAACAAATATAACAGAATTATCTACATATATTAACACTTTATTTACTGTGGCTTTGCTTATATACCTAGACAGACTGACGACAATATTTTAATGAGTTTGTTTTTACTAAAACGGGTTTGCACTTGACCATAGCTTGCCTGATGGTAAGCAAAGTCTATGGCCTAAGATGGAGCGTGCTTACCCGATAAGAACCGATTCGCTCTCGGTAGTTTATATGTGAGTAGTTGTCTCTGGTGTCGAGAGAATCAAGAGGGTTTATTTAAAAAAAACTGTTGTACCTAATGGCTTGAAAACTTGACACTAGAGATGGCCACTATCATACGAATTTATTTTGCTAACAAATAAACATACAAAATTTCATGTTTCGTTGGTTATATTTAAATTTATTAATAGATATACTCGATTTATCGTTACTTTAGTGTTTAATAAAACAATAGATTTATACGTCGTAGTAAAGTAGTTAAAAACTGTTTAAAGTCCTACCAATATTTACTATTTAATTCTGATACCATACTTTTATCAGTCACCGGTTTTGTTTCAATCTTGTTGTCATGTTAGAGGGCCCTAGGGCGGTTTAAAAGTCTGACACCAGAGTAAGCCACTTACTAAAAACGGTAGCCCGTATTGTCTACTATTGGACGCCCGCGGCTTCGTTGGCAATATTTTGAGATAAAATGCCTATGACACTTCTAAGACCTCATACTACCTACGTACCAAAATCCATGAAAATATGTTCAGCCGTTTTTGCATTATGAGCTTTTAAATAAACAAATAAACAGACAATCAGATAAAAATTCTAAAAACTACTGAAACGTTTTTGGATATCCAAACATTTTTTTTTCTAATATCTTTTATGTTTAGATTTTGACCCTCTACAGCTTTATTATACACATGTATAGATAGATGTAATCCATACATTTGGCAATAAATTACGCCATATTACAATTATATTTCTAAGAAAACAAATAAACAAAATTTATCTTCGTTGCTCCAAATTGAGTTTAAATGTAAACGGCCTAGTTTCAAAATTTCCGCAATTAACCTAGGGTTTTTTCTTTGTCATATATTTGTGTTAATTGAGTATGTCACATTTAGGTTAATATGACATTATAGGTATGTCATATATAACAGTATGTCTTATATGTACATTTAATTTAGGTTAAGGTATGCGTAAAATAAATTATGGCGATCGTAAAGTTTATTTTCCGAGCGATAGGCTTGCGTTTGACTACAGCCTGCCTGATGTTAAGCATTGCTGTAGCCTAGGGTGTAACACGCTTACCTCTCTCTATGAGTCGTATTTCCTCATGACTGAGGGTCGTGACCACAGAATTATTTCGTCAGGGGACTTTTCTTAGGCAGATACATCCTGATGGGCACCCAGGTCCTTCCACGGAAGACACATGTCCTCGGCTATTGTGGTCCTCAAACATGTCGGTTTCCTCAGGATGTTTTCCTTCACCGTTAAGCGAGTGCAAATCTACACATAACCTTGAAAAACAAGTCATTTGTGTAGGGCCAGAAATGTTTCGTCCAAATTCTTATACAAAATTATATAAAAATTACATTAAAAATACGTAGGAATCATTTTGGAAAGTACTAAAACAGCAATCAACATTTTTTCTTTAATATATCAGTTCTCATACACAGCTGCTCATTCATTAAATTTAATTACTAACTACAGATATCATAATCTTTTAAAATAATCAAACAAACCAAAAAAAAAAACAGTTAAAACATCCGTTACCCGTAAAGACCTTACAAACTTGATTAAAAGTATTAAAGCACCTTTTGTTCAATTTAAATTAAAAATTAAAACAAAAACTGTCATCCAAAAGTCAAAGTGCAGTTGTATGTCAAGTGCATTGACCCCTGAAAACACGTGTATGGAACAGCATATGGCGAAAAGGACGAAACAACCACTTTAATTCCATTAAAAATGTACTTTAAACCAAAGTATTTAAGGGTAAAATTCTCATGGCAAAGTGAGGTAGACTTAAGTGTTTAGGAATGTATAAACAAAAGTTTGGACGACGGTGCACTTTTGCATTTTTAGTTAGAATGAAACAAATGAACTTTGTTCTAAGTATTGAGTGAAGTGCTAAGTGGTCTTTTACGAGAAAAGAGTTTTCAAGTTGATTTGGTACGAAGGTTTTACTAACAACTTAAAAAGTTAAGAGCAAAGACTGCAACATAAGTAATTTTTGTAAATTCTTGGCCCAATAAATGACATGACAAATAAATGACAATCAGTTACCATAAAAGCGCCTTTTGATTGACTGAAATAGAAAGTATTTAGATTTCTAACATAGAAAGGAAGTTTTGAGACAAAACATTAATATCTATTTCTTAACTAAGTAATAAATAGAATATCGGTGTAAGCAAAAAAAACATTTGTTGAAACTAAAACACGAAAAAACGCATACACTAAAAATTAATACCTACACTCAATATATTAACGTCTAAGCATATATATTATTATTTAAAAAACATAAATCAATAAAAAATTTACTAAAATCACTTTAACCGTTATTTTTCAATCTAGCATCTTTCCCATATCATCATCATCATCCACAGCCCTTGTGATCCCACTGCTGGGTATAGGACTCCCTTTGTATGTGCCATCTGCGTCGTCTTTCCCACAGATTACGAGTAAAATGTATTTACAAATCGCTTATTAATGTCAATTCCAATCACATATAACTTATAAATACTTATAAAACTAACAACAATACAAACAGAACAATTTCCTTGTCCCACCGGTTGAGGTCAATGACCTGAAGTGTCATAAATGACGTCACTGTCAAACTGAAGGATGATATTTTTATATGTATAATAACTATTGCTAATGGATTAGTAATTAGAAAACATTAAATTTACTTGTCTATCTTTATTTTTCTTTCAAACGTTATAATCACTTGAACTAATACAATATACATCTTCTTCAGCGATCTTCAAATCAAAAGTGATTCTCGATACGAAGAGAAGTATTTTTATAAGACGTTCCTCGTGGTGTTAAATGATGTTCGGAACGGGATTCAAAGCAGTATGTGTATGTGATAAACCAGAATTCAAATAGAATTAGTTTTGCTCTTTTAATTTTTAGTTATTTTGTCAAAACATTTATAGCATTTTCAGATAGGATATCATATTTATGTTGGGTATTATAATATGCACAAATAGAATAAGTAACAGTATGGAATATGGTGTATATTTTATTTCTCTTTCGGTATAATTTCAGGTGAAAAATTGTAAATTAATGTATGTATTTTTAACGCGGAAAAAACATAGTATAGTCTGTAAATACAAACTCCGCTCCTTATCGGTCAGTGACCTCGAACTGGCCTGTTATCAGTCGAACTCCATCAATGATTGCAACGTCATCATGACGTTTAAAGTCTGATGACGTCAGAGGTCAATAACATTTTTTTATTCATAGAAATGATGAAACATCATTTAGTAAAATATAACAGACTTCATTGACTTGGCATATACCTATATATTAAATCATATCTCAAAATGTACTGAACTGATTTGGATAAAACTTGCACTGTTTTTAAGTTAATACATATTTAATTCGATACAAAAATATTCGAATACATATCGTGTATAGTTTTTGAGAAAATCGTGTATAAACATAGAGTTACAAAATTTGGCTCACGTGTCTTGCAAGACTTATGTACATACTTACATAGTCACATTTTATCCAATTTTAACAATATCACATAATGTACTTTGGGCAAAAGCGAGTGTGGCTTAGCGGTTCCAGTGCCTGCTTATCATCCAGACGCACCTTGGTTCGAATACGGCCCTACACCAATGACTTGTATTTTCAAGTTATGTGTGGATTTGCACTCGCTTAACGGCGAAGGAAAACATCGAGAGGAAACCAACATGTTTGAGGACCACTTTTATCCAAGGACATGTGTCTTCGTGTCCCGTGGATGGACCTGGGCGCCCACCACGATGTATCTGCCCAAGAAAACTCCCCTAACGAATTAATTCTGCGGGGGAGTCACGACCCTCAGTCATAAGGAAATATCTACTCAAGAGAGTGACATTAGGTATCATCCTTTTTTAGCCGAAGTAGGTTAAAAAAGAAATGACTAATATAGTGACTAATTTAAACTAAATTTGTTATGACGTTACAGTGCATTGAACTCAAAATATGATGACGATTAAATTTCTTAGAGTGGTGTAATTTTTGTACAGTGACTTTTGCAGTGAAAAAACGTGTTTAAAGTCACGTGTCATTTAGACTTTGAAGTTTTTATCGCTACTTTTTATTTCCAATTTTTTTTTACATTTAACAATCAAGCTTTTTCAGGTCGCCTCACCGCCACAATCAACTCTGCGATCTTCATACCTTGAGTAGAACTGGCTCCTTAACAAGGCTACTGCATTATTAAATAAACTAGCTTTTGCCCGCGGCTTTGTACGAGTTATTATACAAATAAAACTTCATCTTGAATCACTATATGTGTAAAAAAAATGCATCGAAATCCGTTGCGTAGTTTTAGAGATCTATGCATATATAGACATAGGTAGGGACAGACGCGTAAAGCGACTTTGCTTTATACTATCTAGTGATACAAACCTGCAATATGAGAAATATACGAAAATGTAAGATAAACAAACAAAAAAACAATGCAGAAAAAGTTATTTAATGATATTGCAATAGGATAATTCTTCAAGAGAGTAAACCGGTTTCTTCAAGGCAAGCGCGCAAGATCGTTGATTACAACGTTGCTGAACATCAGGCGAGTTGTAGTCAAGCGTGAGCCATCTTGTTTAAAAATGCATTTTTCTTATCATAACATCGCTCACATTTATTATTTGAATGCCAATGACTTTAGACTTTGATTTAATAGTTCAATAACTGATAATAATCGCTGTTGCTAACCGATATTGTGAAATTCTGTTCTGATAACGATTTTTGATAGCGAATCGAAAAGAACGCGATTGGACAAAATTTTCTGCAGAGTAATATACTCTGCAGAGTAATACATACGAGGAAGAAAATTGTTCTTGATTCCATTCTGTCTTCATTTTAACCAGATTTAATTAAAATCATCATTGATTTTGTGTACTTAACGTTTTGATGAAAAAATACTACGCACTTATTTTTTTAATAGTTACGCGATTCTTATACGTAATGGTATATGGCACCCGTCTTTGATTACAGACTAATAATGATACATGAGAATAAAAACAAACATAAAAAACAACAAAATTGTGAAAAAAAAACTACACAACTAAGCCAAATCTAATGTGATAGGTTAGAAACGACCAAACCTGGCTGTTTGTCTAGTACGGCAGTCGCTAGGGCGGCTTGATAAACTCTCGACACCAGAGTTGGCCACTCTCAATTGATAAAAAGAAGAAAAAGGGACCAAATTTTCCATAAATTAATTCTTAACCTGTCACAGCGTTACAAAGGGTGTGACAGGTTAGGAAACTTTAAAACAAAAACGCTATTGAGTCATATCTACGTCACTATTACGTTACAGATTCCGCAATGATAATAAACGCTGACCGATTAAACAGGTCATTGCCATTTGCTGACCGATAACATATGATATCAAAACGTCTGGTAAAGTTGACAGAAAAATATTTTTTCTATACTTATCGGAGATGGAAATAAATATTATGCGAGCTATTAAGAAATTGCAGTAAGTTTATTGTTACAACTTCTGTTTTTTTTGTCTTTTGCTGGATTTGTTTGCATAAATGATAATACATACTTATGATAATTTTGTTTTTAATTAAGATTGTAATACATATAATTAAGGATACTGTGATTATTACTATTTAACTTGTAAATTTACCAATAAACGTCTGTATCTGTATGACTTCAAGTACTTACGTTAAAAATAATCAAGTTATGAGAGAAACTCAATTTTTGTATCATTTACTATTTTTTCTTGACACATCCATCCATTGGCGACAGTTAAGCAATACTGCGGTTGAAAGTGTAAAAATACCAGTCTAAGCTCTTATCTATCTCCATACCAAAATTTTACCCAATCAGTCACGCTGTTTGAAAGAAATTAGAGCAAACTTACTCCTACAAAAACTTACAACAGAAATACATATTCTCAACTTTCATCTTAAACAATTAATATTATGTAATGTACCTAAAATAAATCTTACCTCTGACTCACAATAAAATCTAAACAAAACGCACCATCCACTTATCCGAAAAAGGAAATCCGAAGCATTCCAAGGAGTTTCATTACCACAGATTAAAAATATAATAGTTACGAACACGCCCTCGAGGTGAATGACCGATGACGTCACAATCAGCTGTGGCTTAGTAACTGTTGATTATCTGTGGTCCAACAACTGTAATGCAACTGTGGTGCAGTTTCAAAGAATTGTATTAAAACCTTCTTATGCTATAAATAAGGAGGTTAAGTTTTGAGCAACTTCAATTGATTTGATTCAAATTTGGAAGGATTTTCTTTTTCATTTGTTTTGGTGATGCAGTTGTGATATTTTTGAGTTCAAAGCTTCGGGGTTTTTTTTTAGCAATTTAATGGAAATAAAGGTTTTTAATGTTAGCTGTATGTTTTGAAAAGGATAAACAATTTAATTCGCAGTTAATTTTTTTCTGCATGTTAGGATACCTGAAACTCAATTCATATAACGCCCTACTTTTTAGAATTCCTACGTTCAATTATTTTCTCTCTTCAACCTAGGTAAAACAACACCTAAAAACTTAAATTCAAAGATTCTACATCCTCACCATGTATAGGTAATAATGCCTGGAAGAGATCGCTCTATGCGATAAGCCCGCCCAATGTACCAAGGTTAAGTTAAGTCTCTTTAGATTGTTTTATGTATACTTTTTCCGGTGTACAATAAAGTTATATTCAATTCTATTCTTTAAAAAATACATACATAGGTACTTCTCCAAACAATCCAAAGCCATATATACACATAAAAGCAGCCACAAATACCGTTGTAATAATCCATCAGGACGCCAGCCTGACATAATAGGAATTTTGTGGCAGACGCCATTTTTGGTTGCCTCGGACGGTTA
Source organism: Macaria liturata (assembly GCA_964023185.1). Taxonomy (NCBI): domain Eukaryota; kingdom Metazoa; phylum Arthropoda; class Insecta; order Lepidoptera; family Geometridae; genus Macaria; species Macaria liturata. The sequence goes on along the minus strand of OZ026810.1, from coordinate 12,807,204 downwards.
CTATTGGTTCAAAATATTAAGTAGGTTGTGGCTTTACCTATATAAGAGAAAAAAACAGCTTTTGCTTACCAATAAATTAGGCAAATAAACCTGTTTTATATAAAATAAAGCACTTAAAAATTTGACGAGTAACAGAGTGTTTCAAAGCTTTGCCGTTCGTACAATAAACGTAACTTACATGCAAGACTCAACTCAATGAGTGTTGTGGGTTCATTTGTCCCAACACAACCGTAGTAGCTGTTTTAAAATCATCTTTAGAAGCATCGCTTCTGTTTCTTAACTAGCGACATAATACATGCCGTCTACAATGGTAACCACCAAAGTTCATTCACCCCGCAAGGTCGGAGCGCGGCCGACGACTTTTCTGCGCCAGTGTGCGTGAGGCCTTATATCTCGTTCTGGCTCCAGTGTGCGTCGGGTCTTATAAACGAGTATTATAATGTAGGGAGTAACGGGAGGTGGTTGGAGATTTTAGTCCTTAATGTGGGATTAAAAATCTATCAATGTAGTACAGAAACCTACCAATCCTTTTCACGTTAAATTGTAGGTCCCGGCTGTTACTTATAGTAAGTACGGCAGTCTTTAAGCTATGTCAGAGGCCCTTGGGGGGTATGAAAACTCTGACACCAGAGTTGGCCACTCTTACACGAATTTACACTTTTTTTTTCAATACCCTGTACAAGAAATGTGTCTCAACCAAAATTATGCATACTGATAACAAAAGAACAAAGTTTTACCCAAATCCGCGCAGTCAATTGTCTAAACGTACAATCTGAAAGTATCCACAAAATCTTCAACCCTTATCAAGTAAATCTAACCTCTATTTTCTTCTTGTTACAGCTCAAATCGAGATAATACCATGCAAGGTGTGCGGTGACAAGTCATCAGGCGTCCACTACGGAGTCATCACCTGCGAAGGATGCAAGGGATTCTTCAGACGATCGCAGAGCACAGGTCGGCATCGATTGTATAGTTTACTGCTTTATAAACTAGATGGCGCTAGCATGCGAGTTACATCGCGCAAGCGTTTGGTGGTGGACAGATTAGGACTAAAGCTAACCTTAGAATATTCATTAACTTTGAATAATTGCCTGAAGAATAAGTAAAATAGAGGCCTATGCCCGTTATAGCAGCGATAGCTGATGGCGGAGTCCGAAAACTTTTTTAAATTGACAGATTAAAATAAAGATTAAGGGGAATTCAAGAAATTAGGTTAAAATGTTACGTAATTGTTCCATCTGATAAGTCCACAAATTAATGACCTAGCTATTCAAACTGGTAGAAGGAAAACCTAATTAGTTTTACTCAAAGTCTATAACAAGATAATATAATGGATTTTCAAGACAGACTATACGTCTAAAAGATGGTACGTAGAAAACTACATTTGTCTCTATCCTTTCTTCTATTTACTGACAATGTTGAAGAATGTATTCGAGGAAATATCTTATCTCTCTATTTAGTATTTTTCGGTACTTAATACACTCACTTCTATTACAAAGTCTTTCGTGATCAAATTGAGACTATTTCTATTCGTTTCATGTTTTGTGGGTTCTATTTTTAACACTCGTGGTATTGTTTGGCTAATTATAGTTACTATGACTTCTTTTTCCGACAACTTTAATGAATTTGCTAACTTTGAATCATTTGTACCCAAAAGGATTTCCTTCTAACCAAATATACTTTTATCTTGAGTGATTAGACGTCATTTTCCTTGGTTCAAAATGTATCCCCAAAAGTATTATTAACACACTACCCCAAATATAATAACGAAATATCCCCAACCGTCCTAATCATCCAAGCCGATTTTCGCTACGGCGACAGCTTCTGCTTCTTAAATTAAATTTTATTGGAGCGTAGTTGGCATGCTCGGTTGTGGCTAATGTAGTCGGTTTTGGCTAGTAACAAAACATCCATAAATGAACGGAACGACCCCTAATATTATACATACGTCCCCAAACATACCAAACCGTCCCCAAACATAACCAACCACCATCCCCACATAATCAATCGTCCCCAAATGTATTATTAACACAGTGGTACAATTCAGTAGTGGTGAACTACCAGTGCCCGCGCAACAAGACATGCATGGTGGACCGAGTCAACCGCAACCTTTGATTTACTTCTCTGGGTTATCATTATGTATTCGTAATTTCCTTCTAAGTGGCTTTTTAGTCAGTTGTTTTCTAAGTGCAATAAAACTATCCCAAATATAATGAGACATTCCCAACCATAACAAAACATCCCTAAATACAACAGGAACGACCCCTACCATCACATATACGTCCCCAAACATAACCAATCGTCCCCAAACATAACCAATCGTCCCCAAATATAACGAAACGTCCCCAAATTTATTATTAACACAGTGGTACATTTCAGTAGTGGTGAACTACCAGTGCCCACGCAACAAAACATGCGTGGTGGACCGAGTCAACCGCAACCGGTGCCAGTACTGCCGGCTGCAGAAGTGCCTCAAGCTGGGAATGAGTCGTGATGGTAAGTGCTTACTTTTTATACCACTATATATAACCTAACCGGTCACAGTGTTACAAGGGGGTATGTGACCGGATAGGAAACACCCGCTTGAAGCGCCCAAGTTCCTTTTTTCGATTTTGATTCAGATTCAGATTCGTTTATCGTCAGTTCTGCCATATTGTTTTACAAGCGATTTACAAATAATAAATATTTCATAACGACGCGACGCGTCGAGTTGGTTATACATTTATAATTGTGTTTAAGACATTTTCTGAAAGTCAGCTTTAGTATTTAGTTAGCTGCTGTTATTTATTTACACATAACATACCTACATAAGCAAATGCATATAACTGAGTTCGCGTTGGTTTGAGGTCAAAAGGATTTTTCGACAATACCAAAAATCACGCTGATCTGACATTCCAGCGTGTACAGACAAAAGGACAAACCAACAACAGCTTGCTTGATGTTAAGCAATGCTAAAGTTATAAGATAGTATATGTGTCTATTTTCTGAGAGAAATACATGGCAATTAGCTGAGAGAATATACATGGCAATGGTAAAACTTTTACTTTTAATTATTTTATTTATATTGGACGTGTAAATAGGCTTTATGAAAAATATATGAATATGAATAAAACGGCGAGAAAGTGTTTGACATACTTAATATGAATAAAAAAAATTATGATAGTCTTAAATTCTAAAAATAGCCCTTTTAAAAGGTAGAATAAGTACATAAATAGAAACAATAGCATTATAATGTGAAAGCACGTGGCGTTCGAATGAGGAAGCGATGCGGGGTCAACGGCCTCTTATCAGTGCTGATAACACTGTGTTTATACGCTAGTAGGATCGGCGTGGGTGGTGAGCGGAGCGACGAGCGGGAGCGATTTATTTATACGCCTGTTTGATCTTGTAGGAAAGGAAATAAAATAAGGGATTTGCTTGTTTACGGAATATTACAGGTCGCAAATTTTTCGTCAATATTTGCCATAGTGTTTCTATCAATATGGGGAATGAGAATATATCTTAATCAAATTATAGTCGGATTCGTTTATATCTGTTTTATAAAGTATTTTTGACGTCAACTTTCAACTTTCAATTTCAACAAACAAAAAATTTCAACAGAAAAGCGGGAAAACAGGTAAAATATTTTTTCACATACAGCGCCATCTGGTGGCGAAACGGAGTTCGCCAGGTTTGCTAGTATTATATAAAAATATATCTAAAGTAAAGGTACCTAAAATCTATTCATTACATCAAAGATCACCGCAAAATTTTCAACCAAAGTAGCATAAAATAATATGATTGATCAAATTAGCGTTCAAATAAACTGTACTTTGTAACTTACCGTTTCGTAAGTAAGAAGAAATAGAATAAAATTCAAACAGTATGCTGTTTCATTTGCCAAGAGACAAAAGAAAAACAGTCACAAAACGAGTAAAAAGGCGTTAAAAAGAAGGCATTTAGCTTTCATTTATTGACTTAATCAAAACGGTAACCAATTACATTCATTGAGAAATTAATATCTATTTAATATAGAGAGAGAGAGACGTTTGGTTAATATTGTCATTTTACAAAGTAATTCTTCTGATAGTAATTCGTGAAAGATCTAAACACTTATCAACTAATCACGACACATTCATAAATCCACACAAAATAAACAAAAAATATTATAAAATAACATCTCCTTAATTCAGCTTGTTATGCGAGACAGTATTTAGTGCCTCTCTCTCTCTCTATATGTGAGTCGTATTTCCTCATGGCTGAGGGTCGTGACTCCCCCGCAGAATTAATTCATTAGGGAAGTTTTCTTGTGCAGATACATCGTGGTGGGCGCCCAGGTCCTTCCATGAAAGATACATGTCCTCGGATATTGTGGTCCTCAAACATGTCGGTTTCCTCACGATGTATTCCTTCACCGCTAAGCGAGTGCAAATCCACACATAACTTGAAAATACAAGTCATTGGTGTAGGTCCGGATTCAAACCAGGGTGCGTCTGGATGAAAAGCAGACACTGGAACCGCCGAGCCACACTCGCTTTTATTTAGTTCATTAATCCACACAAAATAAACAACAAACAATAGGCCAGTGGTTTAGTAGTTTCAGAACGCCGCACGCAATATTGAATCTGCATAATATACTGAATAACTGCGGACCAGCAATGCATGGAGAGACTAAATGACGTTATATTGTGCAATAGATTTTAGCTGACATCCAAACTATAAAGGTTAGTTTTTTTTTTTCTTTACATTTGTAATCAGTAAAACCACATCCAAAGGTTGCCAGGAAGAAATCGCTTAAGGCGATAAGGCTGCCCATTTATACGTTATTGTTTGTTTATATTGTGCAATAATTAATTATTACACAGAGATAAATTAAATACTTACAATTTAAATATGTTTTTAAGATTTTTATTCGACTTCTAACACTCCAAATATGTAAGTCCCAAATGGGATGACAAAGCATCTATTATAAGCAAAAAATATATATATAAAATAAATAGGAACAATATTTTTTTTTAATCTTACATTAAGCAAAAAACACTATTATCGCATAAAACACATGTAATACTGCTACTTTACTTGTCACTGCTACATTGTACGTGCGAAGTGGTGTGGCGTGGGTTATGCAACTCTACGTAACCGTAGGGATGGGGTGCCGTGTGACTGCTTATCGATTATCGAATTTTTATCGAATAAATAAGTTTAGTATAAAGCAAAGGCAATTAAAATTTCCTTTGTTTTATTTTGACTACAGTCCTTTAATGTGTAAGTCTCGCTTTAAAAAATTGTTTAATATTTATAACGGGGTCCTTTGGATGAAATATATCTAAAGCTACATGATTTTTACCTGCATCAAATAAAGTATCAAACTATAAGCAATAAACGAGGTAAAACACCAAATTATTTAATCAACAAAACAATATGTATGTCAGACCAATTTATCAGCAAAAGAAAACGTTGACATTATGAACTCATTTCGGCTTCTTTCACAATTTCAAAGTATAATTTCTGTGCACGAAAATTAAAATGTAGGTTAGACGTTGATAAGAACTAAAAGTGAAACCTATAAGAGCGTTTCAGAAAGCCGTTGTACTTTCTTCCCAGCAAAGGTTAACAACTGCCCTAGTTTCTGAATAAATACCTAAACCCACACACATGTCAACTTTGTTAGGGCTGACGCGTATAATACTTGACAATTGTGATATTTATAAAATTGTTTTCTATTGCGATGTAAGTTAAATGCGAAGTTAAAGAAATCAAATAGCAAAACTTGGGGTTAAAAAGAGAACTCGTTCAATGTTTTTAAAAGTTTTTTTTTTGTGAGCTGTTCAGATATTTTCTTCAAGATATTGGAATAGATTTACAACTCTGATTTAATTACAATATCAAAATAGTAAGCTTTAAAATTGCAATACTTGAAATTTTAACTGACCCGTTAGCTTAGTTGGTAATTGCTCTTCCTTCTAATCTAGGGTTGCGGGTTCGATTCCCGCATGACACAAGTAATTATGAATTTTAAAATTTATAATTACTTGTGTTGAGTCGGGTCGTTTCTACGTATAATAAATATGTATTTTATTTGAAAAGAAAAGGATATAAGAATTATATCCTTTATTTAATACCCACGACACAAGCGTTTGCTTAGTGTGGGGCTTGATGGCGCTGTGTGCAATGTCCCGTAATACTTATTTATTATTTATCTATAATTTTTAGACAATTAATAATAGGTATTTGCTAAATTTGCGCCTCTTTTGTTTAACCTTAGAGCAGCTGATGATAATCTATGACAAATATATTACTCTGTATTTTTTTTGTATGCGTCATCCTTTACTCTTAAATGGACATTTATCATCGAGTCTCGGTACATTATATCTCGACAATTACACATGACGCCGGCTAGCGTGACCTAAAAATGTACAGGATTTGCTATTAATAAAGCGTGACATTGTTCGTGCTTACAAATATTATTTCAGAAGCATGATTTCAGTCAGTCTTTATTAATGTACCAAGTATATTTGAGTATATTTTGACTAATATTTTATAAATGTGATCAAGTAAAAAAACCGAATTTTATTATGTTTGCTAACATTAAAAAAATACTATTAGAAGTCGATGCTGTCAGAATTTTACCAACAATTTATTTTTTATTTTCTCCCTCTGTAAAAGCAAAGCCCACATTGGATAAAAGTATACATACAATCAGAAGTTGTTTAACCATTTCTTATTATTTGTTTATTTTTATATATTTTGCTCTGATAATTTACAATCAAAGCTTGTATCCCATAAAATATATAATTGTAAACAATAAAATATATCGATAAAAAATCACAAGCAAATAAAACTGTCACATCACTAAAATTGCACAATCGAAGGCGCGAAGCGTAACATAACGAGTACTAAGTTTTTGTACGACACGTAACTAGTATTACTAGTTAGAATAGCTAATACTCATAATAAATATAACAGGTACCTGTAACAGTTACAGGAGTAGCTGGTATTTTATACTTGGACAGATATTATTAGTTATTACCTACGATACTTTATTTTTATTAAGTTTTGTAAAATAAATAAATATTTCCTGAAATAATGAATGATATGTCTTGATATATCACATAGCGCCATCTAGCCCCATACTAAGCTTACGTAAGCCGTGGGTACTAGATAACGGATAATAATACATACATTTGTACTTTTATTTTGTAAATACATACTTATTATACATAGAAACGACCAGACTGTAGTTTCATAGTGTTGTAATATTGTGTTAGAAAATAACTTTAGGTTTCAAAGAGGTAGAGGCAGATCAAATTCCAACTTCTGGGAGTATATGAAACAATTGCCACTGATTTCTGAGCTATATCCACTGGAATGTTGTTTATTTAAAGTAAAGCTATTAGAACTAAACATATCATAAAGTGCTTCAAAATATAAAATATACCTATTCCAGTTAAAACTGTAAAAACATTGGCCTTCTTTGTTTCACAATACAGTGCTCTATTGTTGATAATTGAATTGTTTGAAACAAAACTCTTTTGTGATGTTAAAACCGAAATGTAGCACGTCAAACTATAGTTCATTGTACTAAATAGAAAAAGTATAATAATTATAAAACTACTGGTAAAATAAAAATACAAGTAATTTAAAAAAAAATACTTGTGTTTTTATTTAAAGCAAAACCTCGTTTGAGTACGTAAACAACTATGGTAAGAAAAAAAGCGATAGTTCTACTATGTACCGTAAGAGACATATTAAGTAGGTACTTATATTTATAGTAAATTTAACAATATCCACAATGTATCTTTGATAATTCATATCATTAAACTAGAATAAGAAATAGAAATTCAATCTCTTAAATAAAAACGCATCATTCTGTATTAAAAACTACAAGAAGAAGAAAAAAACAAAACACACAATCAAACAAAAAAGTTCGTAACCAATTTGGCAGCGCCGCCATCTTTTTTTCCCGCCATCCGTCTAAGAATTCAAAACTCGATTCGAACACGGCAACGGTACTTGCGCGTCTCAACGTCACATAACGCCTCCTATACGTCAGAGTTCGAGAGTTCGTTGGTCCAGTAGGCAGTGTGCCAACGTACTGTCACACACACATACACACTACGTAATGTACCACGCACACCACGAAACAATCGCCGCGTCCATGTGTGCACTCACACTAGCAAAACGACTTCTTTGTGTGAGAAATTATTAAGTGTGTATAATAAGCAAATAAGTACTTTATTCGCCCTGAAGGCGTTATGGGTTTGATTTATGGCATTTTTCAAGCGTTTTTGTTATGGGAAATGACATGGGAATGAAGATGGGTTCGTATTCACAACGGTTATGTCATAGTTTTTCGCGATGGCAGCGCGTAGTGTCGAGTAGCGGAACTAAAGTGTGTCAAAGCAATTAGATATTAATTTTCTTGTGGGAAATTTCGAATGATTTATTTGAATTTTACACATTAACTTAATGAATATATTTCTTGTCGATATTCCTAATGATATATTTAATATCATTAGGAATATTGCTATGCTTACAATACAATAAATAAGTATCGCCATCTTTCGATGTACTTTTAAACTAAATTTACGACAACAGCTAATTCAGTATCTAAACTTCATAAAACACTATAAATGTTTTTTTTATGAAACATTTTTGAAGTTTGTAGGCATATTTGAAGACATATAAGATACAATATTGTTATATTGACATATTTTTTAACATATATATACACGTATCATTATGTTAAACGCTTTCTCTCAATGATAGTAAGCATGAAACTCATAAGAAGATAGGAATAAATATAAATGTACAATATAGTCAGTATAATATTCATGTAGATGTAGGTAAACGAACCTTTTTCTGTTACATAAATTTTATACTTACTTACTAACCTAGTAGGTATATATGCGTATAACATTACAGTAAACGTTTTTTACCAAATTCGTGGTCTGATGTTATAGACATAAGCTACTTACATGTATGTACCTACATAGAATTAGGTTCAATAAAGATTTTTGATATGATTTTGACTAACCAATTTTTTTTTCTTTTCAGCGGTAAAATTCGGCCGCATGTCGAAGAAGCAGCGTGAGAAGGTCGAGAACGAGGTGCGTTACCACCAGGCGCAGATGCGCGCGCAGACCGACGCCGCGCCAGATTCAGTCTACGATGCGCAGCAACAAACACCCTCGTCAAGCGACCAATTCCATCACTACAAGTGAGTGGCGCCATCTCGTGTTGAGTAGATCGTATGAATTGACTGGGAAACTCGACGATTTGATCGCTAGATGGCTCTTTTTGAAGTTTTTGTATAAATGGAAATAGTCTTACGATTATGCCTTGTACTCAAATGAAGATATTCATATAATTATTTGATTTTCAGTGATCATAGTAAAAGTTTAAAGGTAAAATACATCAAAATGAGTCATGAACGCTGATCTTTTGCACGGTTTGTGAGGGTATCCCAGTTAAAATAGTAGCGACATCTAACGGCGAGTCGCGGTTTTCATTTGTAAGTATCCCCTCTTCCCTTTACATGTCACTACACTACTTGAACAACAGATGGCGTTACGTGCACTGGCTTGAAAGTTTTTTGCTTTCAGAGAATAATGTGTATACAATACTGTACAGAATTATTGTAAACTTTGGTAAATAGCTAAAGATGGAATTGGTCGGTAAGATGAATGGCTGTGATAATAATTGAATTTTAGAAACAAAATCTGTGGCGGCGTCGGTGAAAATAAATAATTGTATCATTACTTAGGTGATGTTATAGTCAAAGTTTAAAGATAATTTCAAAGTAATAAAATTATTATTATTCAAAAACTACATTAGAAAATTTAGATAATCTTTGACATTATACAATAACATCGCCGCTAAAAATAAATCAATAAACTTTTTTAACTTGCAAAATCTACCATGGACATACTCGTACCCACAGTTGGCAGAATACCGCAGACTCGCCGAAATGGAGTCTAAAAGGGAACCCAATCTTGATGAATTGGAGTCAAAACCAGACCCCACTTATGAGACCCCAAGTTCCACTGACCAGTTAGCAACCCAAACCCAGTACAAGTAAGTAACGCAATCTGTTGTTGAAAAGTTGCAACTACAAGACAGGATAGTAGCGACATCTCTTGTTCGACCTCTTGAAACTTAGTGGAAATAGCTTGAATCTTTGCATGTGCTATTAGTACTGGTAGTTAAACTTTTCTAAGCTTTTTCCACAGTTTTATTTAAAAAATTTGTTTCGTACCAAGCAATGTCACTACAGTTCTGTTGACGGCTATTCGGCCACAGATGTCGTTGCACGTACTTTTATTTTGCGAACTGGTAAGGATACGACACAGTTTTGGCCAGTTACGATATTCTTGATTAAATCAAAAGCCAGGTGGGTTCAAAGTATGTCCATGGTAAGAATTGACTACTAAATTGTGCTACTGTCGAAATATTTTGTGTTAGAACACACTGAAAACATTACTCAAAAACAAGATCAAAGTTGCCAAATTGTAAAAGTATTCTTTTCCACGATTGACCAAAATTGAAACAGACAGTATCACATAATCAATTAACTTGCCAAAAAACAAAAATTCTTACCTTGGACGAATCACCACAGGCCTACCAGATTCTCTCTGACCGTCGAAAAGCGGCCATGACACCTCAAGAGACTGACGTCGCACCAGATTCAGTGTATGACACATTACAACAGCCCACGAGAAATTCCAATGACCAATTCTCAGGATACTACAATGTGTAAGTAACTACTTTTGCATTTTAACGCCATCTATTGTTTAGATTTAGAACTTTTCTAGTTTTGAACTGCTACTTTTCTTTATGTGTCACTATTTTTAGGTCTTGTTATGTTGCTTATTTCCAAATTAATAAGCTGGTTTACATTTACATCGTTTTTTTCGTAAACGAATCGCTTCCAAAAAGATGCCATCCATTAATTTAGTTTTAGAGTACATATTTATTAGACCATGAAAAACTAGCGTATGCGCCAATAACGCATACAAAAAAAATATGACAGTAAAATTCATTTGATTTTTCTACCAGTCATTCTAACTATTCAACGTTCATCTTTTGATACCAAAAAACTTTATAGACATCGTTTTATAAAAGCAGTTTAATAGATTCCGTTTGTAAACGAAATGATAAAAGTTTATTAACTGCGTAGGTGTTTACTGTGCCATTAAAATGTTCGTAAATATTTCTCTACTTATACAGTATAATAAAATATAATATTAAATAGTTATTAGAGATACTTTTCATAAAGTTTGAAGTGCTATTTATTATAATAACTATAATAAGATACAATTTCAATAAACTAACAAAAATATATACATTTATTCATTCAGAATTAATAACTTTTCCTGACATCTATTGCCGAGTAGCAACACTAAAAACAATGATTTACTCTGTTATAATATCTTATACCGCTATCCCATCATAATCATTATATTACTTACCGTCGTCAAATTAAAATGAGATAACCGTCGTCTGTACCGTTCGCGACGTAATTCTATCATTACAAGCAAAAACTATGTCACCGGTACACCGTTTACAGTAAACACACTAGCGCTGCGGTGTCACTTTCAAGAACTAGTAAAAAAACCACTTCTTAATGATCTGTAATTCCTAGACATTAGTATTGCATTAGAGTTCTCTTTACACTTACTTTTTTCCTTTGCAAACTTGTTAGAACTTGCACTTGGTACCGTAAGTCTGGTAACGGTATTCGTGATAGCGCCACCTAGCAGAGAGTAGCGGTAATAACAGTTTCCTATTAAACATGATAGATGGCTTTTTGCTGCATTCTTGTTGTGGAAAATTGAGGACAAAAATGCAATATTCACTGAATTTATGAACTATTCTTAGGGAATTACTTAAAAGTAAATAAAAATCTAACTTTTGGTACTTTTGTGATCCTAAGAAAATTATCGGGTGCTTTCTAGTTTACATTATTACTTTTGCGTACTTACACAAAAATAATTACCTAGTAAAAAGTGAATATTCAAATATTATCGCATTCCTATTCAAAAACATGTAGTATACTTTACAAAAAATACAAAAACCAACTAGTTAGTTCTTTCAGCACATATCACTCAGCGCCATCTAGCCCCATACTAAGCTAACGCTTGTTTCATGGGTACTAGATAACGGATATAACGAACTTTTCGTAAACACATACTTACTCATAGAAACGACCAGACTCCACACAAGTAATTACAAATTTTAAAATTCATAATTAATTGTTTTATGCGGGAATCAAACCCCTAGATTAGAAGGCAGAGCTACTACCAACTTAGTTAACAGAGCAGTCAAATCTGCATCTCTAACTCTATTAATCTCCATTTCCAGCTACCAGAACTACAGCTCACCTCTATCCCCGTACGGCTACACAAACCCGGGCCCAGCCCTGCCGATGCAGACGCAACAGCCCCAGCCACAGCCCTACGAGGTCCCAGACATGAACGCAGACTCCACAACGTACGAGCCTAAACAGCCCGGCTTTGACCCTGAGTTTATCAGCCATGGTACGAGTAAGTTAAACAGATAACTAATATATAACTAATAGTATCTGTCTCTCTTGAGTCGTATTTCCTCATGAAGGGAGAGTTGACCAGCAGATTACTATTATATTATATAACTAATAGTAAATAAATTCCTTGATTGTATTTGAATATATTTTGTTAATGTATAAGTCTGAAGCTTGTATATGATTATAACTTGGTAACTTAAAGTGTATTCAAGGCCGTGTTATATTTTTAAAGACCAGACAGCGCGTCAATAATTCTGCAAATATATTAGATATCTGTAAGAAACTTTGACTATTTAACATTTCGTAAAACATTAGTTTACTGGTCTATATTTAAACTAAAAAATGAATTAGCTGTTTGCATATTCTCTCTCTCTCTCTCTCTCTCTCTCTCTCTCTCTCTCTGTGAGTCGTATTTCCTTATGACTGAGGGTCGTGACTCCCCCGCAGAATTAATTCGTATATTATTATTATTATTCGTATTTGTTTGCATATTCTATTAAAACTTGAAAATCACATGTAACTTATAATCATATACAACCCGACCAACTAACCTACTCTAAGCCAGTCAATAACTAACAAACAACTAAAAACAGATGAGCCGCAAAAGACCACAACCATCGTGCGACCGTCCTGTTCAACCACCACCTCTACTGCTACCACTTCCACTTCAACTCTCCGTCAAACCACAATAACAGACCCACGGCGGCTAGACTTTGACAGATACGATGACAGAATCTGTCAGTCACCTGTCATATCCATAAAGCAAGAGATCAAGCCAGAAACGTCAATGGGAGTGGACAATTTAGTAGCCAGTTACAGTGTCGATTCCACCACATTCCTTCACTCGCCAATACAGCACAGTCCGATGGATATACAGAACTCTGTGCTCGTTTCTGGTCAGTCCTCTGTCAGTTTGACGAGCGAAGAGCTGAGTCCTGACGATCTGACGTCGAGCAGTGGGCAAAGATTGATGGATCCGTTGAATATGAACATGAGCGGAATGGGCATGGTGAATCCTAATGCTGTGTCGAATAGACGGCAGCAGCCCAGCCATAGCAGTGACGATTTACCTTGTAAGTTTGACAGGTTGACAGATGTTAGTTGTGCCTTTGACAAAGTTTGACATGGATGACGAAATTAAAGTTTAGTTACGAATTTTTGAAGATTTTGAATTGGAATATCATCGGGGTTTAATTGATAACATAGTGTAAATTTTTGGAATCCTAAACTTTGTTTTATTGCCAGTTCTTAGTAAAAAAAAAATATTAATGGCTTACTAACAATATCAAGTAACTTTAAAGTATAACATTTGAGAAGAATAGAATTTCATAGTTTTGTCCATTTTGTCAAAGGCATAAAAGTAGTAAATTGTGTAGTCAGATGATTTTTACTTTGTAGCTTATTTGATTCTGTATTTTATTAGCACAATTAATTTTATTTTGTTTAGTGGCAACTTTTTGTACTGTTTGCAAATTTTGTTATTAATTGTTTCTATTTTTTGATATTAAGTATTGTTTTAAAAAGGAAACAAATTGCGTAATTAGGGGATGAAATTAAAAACATATTTATTGAAAATATCGTTAAAATTACTTACTTACTTTATAAACAAAACATTTTTCACTTTTTCATTTTTTTCATTTTTTTTTTACTTTATAAACAAAACATTTTTCATTAATTTCGTGGAAGGCGTGTGAACGATTTTTTAGTTTTCAAAGTAGCTGAACTCCTCTTCCTAAACCCACCGTTAGTTCCATTTTTCTGTAACAGATGTCTCTATTTCAAATTTTCTTCTTTTACAGTCTTCTGTTGAAACTCTATATACTTGCCTTCCGGATCTGTTTAAAATCATATATAAAAAGTAAATAAGCAAAGTTTTGTCAGTTTTTAAATACTTTGTTCTTATTTTACGGCCTTATACCTAGAGGTGATAGCGTTTTTGATCTAAAAATTGTTTAGGGTCCCTAAAGTGACCTAAACTACGTTTTTTCTGTAAACTCCTGAAAAAAATCAAATAATTAGCTGTTTTTAAAAAGGGGAGATTTAGCACTTGTTGTATTTGTTTTGAAAACAAATATTATCATAAGATATTGAATCAGGCGTTACTTTGCGGAAATCCATTGTAAATGAAATCTGGAGAAATATGTAGAGATTTTCCGCTGCGACTGCTCCTTAACCGATTTCAAACAACAAACTTGATGGTTTTTAGGTTGGTTAAATATTATCATATCAAGTAGAAAAGTGAATTTGTCAGTTCGTTGATATTTGTTTCATCGTCTCGTTGTAGCAACTGATCATATCTGTTTTATCTATGGAGATTGTACAGGATCAATGTCATAGAGTACACTCCAGCAAATCAAAGCAAAGCAGGCATAGTTACAAGGCTTCAGTAATAAAAAATAAAACTAAACAAATATATGTTACGTACTTTTCCGTTTCCATTGTGATCATCTCCCGATGTATCACTGCTTTTATTATCTCTAGTGCGTACAATAATTAGCGGGAAAGGTAATATAGGGAGTGCCAAGCAACATGGTAGAAGACACGCTGAAATAAAAAAAAACATCTCATTATTTCAGGATAAAAAGTAGCATATGACACTCCTAAGACTTTACACTACCTACATATGATCCGTTCAGCCGTTTATGCGCGATGGGCGTTTAAATAAACAGAGACACAGATAAACAGAAAAAAATCCTTGAAATTGTTGAAACGTGTTCTGCTATCAATTCTAAGTATCTTCAAACATTTTTTTAAATATCTTCCTTGTTCAGACTTTTGACTCTCTGAAGCTTTATGATATGTATAGATAGATAGGTACATAAAATGTTACCTCTAGAAAACCTGGCAAGTTAGAAAAATAATAAATACTAAAATTTGTTACAAAACTTACACCATAAAGATATCATACATGCACCAAGAACAAAAGCGGCGCCCGGAGGTATCGGCATTTTACATTATTTTATAAAAAAATAGTTAAATATAATATTATCCTCGATTTTCAAGTCATTTCAGAAATTTTACAGTAATTAGTATATATTTTAAGGAAATTATTACAGTTTTATTAAATGCTTTTGGGTGGTTATTGACAAGTTATTGACATAATCAAAATTGGGAAAATGTCAAATTCGGTAAACTTTTGTTTTTAATTTTTGGTTTGTAGTGATTGTAATATTTGGCTATATTTTTGTTAGTAAGCGAGCTAAGTTTTCTTTTTTTGTATTTTTATGTATATTTTTTAATCCAAGTAGTGTTTTTATTTGAGTGGTTTGCTAGCATTCAATGTATTGTTAGACCTACTCTAATTTTAAGCCTATATTTTGTTATTCTTTTGTATGTATTAAGCTATTCCAAGCGCTATTTTACTTATATAAATATGTATGATTGTTGCAAATAATGTTTAGTATATATATTTAGTATTTTTTGTAATTGCTGTTTGTTGTTGTAACAACTTATGTCTTATTTAGTGAACAATATTAATTTCACTGTTGCCATTTAAATTTGCACTGACCACTGCTGCCATCTATTATCAAGTAGCGCAAACTAACTGCAACAATTCCTTATTCCAGGCGAGGGTGATATCAGCAAGGTGCTGGTGAAGAGTCTGGCCGAAGCCCACGCGAACACAAACCCTAAACTGGAATTCATTCACGAGATGTTCAGGAAGCCACAGGATGTGTCCAAGTAAGTATAACAGTAAAGTTGTCCTTGATTGGTTCATAGATGGCGTTGTTCTAAAATGTATTTAGAGGATGCGTAATTAATCTATAGTCTAGTTTTTGTTGTATACCTGAAATACAATATATAATAGTAGCTCGTGGTTGCCGAAAAATACATGGAGCCTCATTTGAGAGCCAGTTTCATTCCTATATAGATGTGTTCCATCTTAGACCATAATATTGCTCGTATAGACCCGACCTGTTGGTGAAATGCCTAAATGCCGAGTGTAAAAACAAGTGTTTTTTTTTTACTTTTTTATACGGTCTTAAGTAAGTCTGTGACTTAAAGTACGCTCCACTCTTTTTAAGCCTATAATTGCTGACCATCGGAAAAACTTTTTAAAACCCGTTTTAGTTAAAAACAGCAGTCATTTGACCATCACATACCAATCGTAGGTTTAGGCTGTTAGTACATATAGTATAAAAAACATGTTTGTGTAACCTTGCTCTTAAGACGTGATCATAATTAAATAAGAAACATACTGAGAGATGACTCTGGCCTCGTAACACAGCCTAACGTCTACCACGAGGTCAGAGGATTCGAAACATTTTCTGACAAAGTTTTTTGGCAAATAAATAATTTTGTATTTTTGTATTTTATGGATTTTAAAAAGATTTCCCGACGAAGTTTTATTGACTGTTGTTTTTTAAAGACAGCAGTCATTTGGCCTTCATATACCAAATGTAGGTTTAGGTTGTTAGTACATAAGTAATATAAATTCTGACATACAACCTCTCTCCCCAGGCTCCTCCTGTACAACTCCATGACCTATGAGGAGATGTGGCTGGACTGCGCAGATAAACTGACCGGAATGATACAGAACATCATAGAGTTTGCCAAACTAATACCTGGCTTTATGAAGCTTACGCAGGACGATCAGATACTGCTGTTGAAATCTGGTGAGTCATGAATCTAAATATATAAAGCTCAAAGGTGACTGACTGACATAGTGATCTATCAACGCACAGCCCAAACCACTGGACGGATCGGGCTAAATTTGGCATGCAGGTTGATGTTATGACGTAGGCATCCGCTAAGAAAGAATTTTTGGAAATGCTACTTTTAAAGGGGTAAAATTAAGAGGATGCAAGTTTTACTTCTTAATGCGAGCGAAGCCGCGAGCACCCACTATTTTCATCTTGTGAGTTTTTATGTATCATTAATACAAAATATCTATATTCCAGGCTCCTTCGAGCTAGCTATAGTCCGCCTCTCCCGGCTGATCGATGTGAACCGCGAGCTCGTGCTGTATGGAGACGTCGTGCTGCCCATCAGAGAGTGTGTGCATGCACGGTGAGTATATTAACTAAAATAAGACTAAACAATAGACTAGGTACTAGTCACAGATAAAAGAAACATAGGGAGATAAGGTAAGTGGGCGAGCGAACGCATGCGGTGCAAAACGTACCTCATCGGCTCACCGCTTGTCAGTCGACGTGACGTTAGGAAAACCAAGTTATTGAACAATGTTCTTATAAGTTCATATAAGCTTAGTTTGTATAAGTCGTATAATAATAAAGTAGTTCTTATGCCGCAATGGATGATTACGCATAACAAGCACTCACAGACAACGCACGCTAACTCTTGATCGACATGCAGCCGCTGCTACGATTTTTGCGGACACTGGGTTTCAAACAAAAAAAAGTCCAGTTTCCCTTTGTTTCTGTTATCTGTGAAAGTGCCTATAGACGCTGGCGGAGGTATATACATGTTAAGAGGGTATCGTGCGTATGCACGGCGCGCCTTTTTTGACATATATAGCTAATATTCCAAAATCCCAAAAAAATGTGTCCATATTATCAATCCTAATAGTTTCTGGGACTGTTGCATCACAATCATTCAATCGGGAAAAATGGCCGATTTGAATCCGTTCGATTGTGATAAAAATATTGGTTTAGAAACTAAACCAAACATCAACGCAACAAGATATCAACGCTGGTGGTACCAGGCTTACAGCATTTTGTGTTCTGCAAAATGTTGCTTGATACGAGTATTTATAGAAATGTATATGTGTGTGTTTGCTTGATTAACTTTTTTGCTTAATTGTGTTTGTATGACATTATCTGACAGCACAAGTGGCGCTATCAGCCGCTTAGTCTGAAGTGTTTGAGTTTTCAAACACTTGGTGGATGAGTGAGAGAGAGTGTGGATTTTCGCGCCTGGCAGTTAGTAGACCGTAGCCTAGTTGGTAAGGCGTTCTGCCGGTAATAGATATACGCAGGTTCGAATCTTGCTGGTCGTGATAATTTTCGCTCATTTCTCAATAAGTTTAAGTTGGTTAACTGTATTTTAATATGAAAACTTTCGTGAGACATTTTATCTACGTACGCGAATTACACGTGATTGAAACCCGTTTTAGTTAATGTATTAACTGTAATTGTTTCTGTTTTTTAATCCTTATTCCTTCCTTCCAGCGATCCTCGCGACATGACGCTAGTGGCCGGCATATTCGACGCGGCTAAGAGCATCGCGCGCCTCAAACTGACTGAAACGGAGCTAGCGCTCTATCAGAGCCTCGTCCTGCTGTGGCCAGGTGGGTATTGATCTATTATCATCAGTCACTAGTTCTTCAAAAATACATAGAACAAATTTACTTTTATGTAAATGTACCCTCTATTTTTAATGTAGTACGAGTTTTTAGAAATGAATTGTACAATAATTTAATTTAATATTTTTTGTTTTGCAATAATTTTTTATTTTATCGTACTATTCATTTTAAATAATTATTGTTTACTTGTATTTATGTGACGTGTATCAAATATCTGATATAAATAAATTACTATGACGATGACTATTCATCACTCATATTTTTAATCAATATTTTTTATATCTATTGACAAAAACTGATACAATCGTTAAATTGTAGATCCCGACTGTTCGTCATAGTACGTCAGTCATGAAGCCATTTCAGAGGCCCTCAGGGCGACAACATAAATAATATATTTTATCTTACTATTTCATCAATTATATTTCTATTTTTTTATTTTTTTTATCAAAATCTTATCTCTATCTTCAAACCTATCATCTTCACCTCAATCACACCAACCAGCAACCCTACCACTAATCATCATCATCATCATTCCAGAGCGTCACGGCGTCCGCGGCAACCCCGAGATCCAGTGCCTCTTCAACATGTCCATGACAGCTATGCGGCATGAGATCGAGACTAACCACGCACCAATAAAGGGGGATGTCACTGTTCTGGATACGCTGCTCGCGAAGATACCTACTTTCAGGTAAATATACTAGTTTTTTTCTATTTTTGAGCCATTTTAGATGCCTCTAGTGCCTTTACAGGTCTCAAGAATGCCTATAGACCCCTGGAGTGTCTATTTGGGCATTTAAAGTGACTATTTAGGCCTTTAGAGTGACTAAAGACAGCCCTAAAGTGACTAAAACAATAGTAGAGACATGAGATCCATACTAACCACGCACCAATAAAGGGGGATATCACAGTTCTGGACACGCTGCTCGCTAAGATACCTACTTTCAGGTAAATACTACTTTTAAGACCTTTTCGACGCACCTAGAGATACTTTATAGGTCTTTAGAATTGCTATAGAGTTTCCTTGAGTGACAGTATACGCCCTGGAATAAGTAAGGACAACCTTAGAGTGACTAAAGCATGTAGAGCCATGAGATCGAAACTAACGACGCACCAATAAAGGAGGATGTGACAGGAGTTTAAATACCTACATAGCATGGACAGAGTTCTAAACTTTTTTCATAATTGTTCCTATATGTGTTTTCTTCTTATCTATTTCAGAGAACTGTCCCTGCTGCACCTGGAGGCGCTGTGTCGCTTCAAGGCCGCCCACCCCCACCACGTGTTCCCAGCTCTATACAAGGAACTGTTCTCACTAGACAGCGTCTTAGACTACACACACGGATAAACAACACGCAAACAATACTTATTCCATGATTGTTTTCCCCGAGACTTCGAAGTGGTTGTAAAGGACTGGGCCTGAGTTTTGCATAGACGTTTTTTATTTATACATTACCTTGATGATTTTGACGTGTGACATCTTTATGACACACAAAAATATGACATCTAGTCAAAATTGTCTATGGACAGAGCATAGACAAGTGGTATGTTTTGTTATGCGATGGTAGAGAATAGAAAGATTCGTTCAGATGAGCGAAGCGTATTGTCAACTATACAGTCTTTCTATTCTATCCGCTCGCTTAGCAAAGAATGACACTTGCTTAAGACCCAGATTCGTGTCGAAAGACATAGAATGAACTATGAGTTAAATTCACTTTCAATTAGTTTGAAATTGTGCTCATTGCTTTAAAAAAAAAGATGCGTTCAGGCTGGTCTCTTATAACTTATTTCGATGTCTATAGTTCGATCTCATATCGAGAAGGACTGCATATTTTTTTAAAGACTTGACAGCTATATATTCTTTTGTGTAGCTCAGAAAGGAAGACACTCATAACTTTGTTATACTATTTATAATTGTATGTATGTACTTTGAGACTGTTAAAATATTTACGTATTTGGTACGTAAATACAATATTAATTATAGAAAAAAAAATGTTTATTTAATTCGAGTCTAGGCGTGCGAGTGACTCCCTTTCTGCGCGTCGTGTTTTGTTTATTTAAAAAGTTGAGGTTTTTGTTCTTTCGTAAACTCTTCTATGACTTATGAAACCCTGACTTGAGTACCTGTATATATATACATAATAATTCATTATAATATGTCTTGTTGTGTATTATATAAGGGTTGATTATCTTAATGTTAATTATAAAGTGTATCTAACTTTGATGAAGGAAATAATAATGATTATTATTATATATAAAAGTATAATAATAGGTATAGAGTTTTTATTAAGAAATAAATAAAATGGTATAATGTTGTAGCCAGGTAAAGAACACAAGTTTCTATGGAAGCTTTTATATAGGTCTTTTTTTAATTATTTTTAACAGTTTTTTTTAAAGAAAATTGTAACTTGTTATTTATTTCAAATGATTATATTATTGATGTTTCACTTCAATGTAGATTTTTCAGTAAGTTGTAAAATAGGATAAATGATACTGCCCGTTTAATTATTATTATTATTATGATAAAGTTAGTTTTTTTTTGTTTTTTACATCTATAACAGGCAAATATATTGATTAAATATTATTAATTAATGAAGTAATATAATTTTTAAGTTTAATTATATTACGGTGCATGAACAACAACATGAAATCAAATTAAAATAAAATTTGCCGCCAAAAATTTTGGCAAATGTGTAAAAGAGATAAAAAATCACTTACAGTGGGGAAAAATAACAAATCATACTTCCCTGTCTATTTTTTTATTGCCAACCTTTTTGGTGGCTCAGGAAAATTGGTCAATTTTTATTTTATTTTTAGAGCAGGCAATTATTTTTGTTAATTGAAATTTTGATCTCATTTGTTGCACAATTTTTGCTTTGGTGCCATCCGAAATCACATATTCGCATAATACCACAAAGAGGAAGTATAAAATATATCTTAAAAACACAATATATGCATAATAAATGTCTGTTGTATTTTTTGTTCGTATTCGTATCTCCAGCTTTCTGCATTTGAGCAAATTGCCTGCTACATTTTTGTTAGGGCTTACAATTAGTAACCATCAAATTTTTCTAACATTTAAAACGCTAAGTTATCGAATAGCCTTTACTATATAGACTGGTTTATATTAAATTTTAAAGTACATTATAAATCTTAACTCGTATTTTGTAAATAGTTATTAATCATATGTATTTTATATTAAATATCATAAGGTTCGATGGGTTATTAATAATTTTACATTCTATTAAAATCGAAAAACAATTTTTCCACGAAGTGTTTCGAAGCGACATCTAGCGAACATGTGAAAAACATTGTTTTTTTCCTTTCTATATATTATATATTTTTTGTTAAATAAAGCAATCTGTTATTGTCTATATTTTTTTGTTTTATTTTAATTTTTATGTTCCTTGGTTAACTTATGTAATTTTTTTTTTCTAGAATAGGCTTACTAAGTAAATAGTAAAGACCATAATAAGTAACATATTACTCGGGTGGTTCAGTTTCATTTTGAGAATAATAATTATTAATAATATTCAGCATATTTATTTTAAATATATATTATATATAGAATTCAAAATATAATTTTAAACGACGTTTTTTTCTAGTATTATATAACTTGCAATAAAATAATGATTATTGTTTTAAATTAAAAACAATATGTACTTACGATTATATTAGGACGCACATTTAGTATTTAGTTTAAATCGAATATATTGAATATTTAAACTGGTCATGTCCAAACTGGCCCATTTTTGATAAAATTTGTCTCAAAAGTTGATTTGAAAGTATGTTTGGGCGTAACTTTCTAATCAAGACAATCCAATGAAAAAGGAGTATTCGAAAAATTAAATAAAAAAAGCTTAGAAGAGTAAGACTGAACATTTTGGCTGAAATAAACCTTTGCCTGAAAAGGAAAATGATTTGGGCGAAACATAAAATGCTATTAAAACAGCTACATGCGACTCAACTAACACGAATCTCAACCAATATTTTATTTAATAAATCTTTAAATGAAACAGTAATTCTACAATATTTCATTTACTTTTAAATCCATTTGTTTCTCTCTCTTGAGTCGTATTTCCTCATGACTGAGGATCGTGACTCCCCCGCAGAATTAATTCGTTAGGGGAGTTCTCTTGTGCAGATACATCGTGGTGGGCGCCCAGGTCCTTCCACGGAAGACACATGACCTCAGATATAAATTGTGGTCCTCAAACATGTCGGTTTCCTAAGACACCATCATGTGTCTTCTGTGGAAGGACCTGGGCGCCCACCACGATGTATATGCCCAAGAGAACCGAATTATTTGTCAAAAAGTTTAATTAAGACAATGTATTGCTAATGTCATTTTTTTTTTATCTTTCTGGAATTCATAAAACGACACATATACAATTAAATAAAGTAAATATGTATTCTGAAAATGATTCAGTAGCGTTTTCTATGAAAGCAAATCTATATACTGCAGTATTTTTCTTTTTAAATTACTGTAAATAATCTAGTTTCTAATTTAAAAATTCAACATGTACTAAACCTCACTTTTGTAACAAAAAAAAGTTATGACAGCTGTTGTTGTATTTTAATTGATGTGAAATATAAAAAATATTGGTTAGATTCACATTAATATGTTAGTTGAATCGCATATTATTGGGTACAGCAAAAATCCTGCTGTCAAACACTTGACTGTTTTGAGATTTTAATAATATAAATAACGAAAATTGAAAAAAAAAAACACTGTCAGTTACATAGAACTTAGATTTTGGGAATTATTTCAGTGTATCTGAAAAAACAGAAGGTTTTAGCAAAAGATTTGTGGAGATATTTTTTTTAATAATTAGTACTTATCTCTGGATATTTTTTTTCATTGTTTATGTATATTTTGCCTATCCGAATTTGTGTCGTGTATATTATGAATTGTTAAGTAACTTTTAACCCTTGATAATTAAAATTTAGTCAATCAATCAATTCTAGCCCTTCGAAAACTTTTTTTGATGTCTTCTTTTTTGCAAATGTTCATAATTTTTAAAGAAATGTTTACCACACAAACCTTTTGCTAGAATTTTATGCCCCTTTTTCTCTATAACTAAGAAGAACGAATTTATTTCACCAGAACTTCAATTTCCGTGTCCATTTTCTTTCATAGACTTCATGGTGCAGACGAAAAGGGACACATATACGTGTCTCCTTCACACCCATACGCGGGACGTTAGAGGGATAGTGATAGATATAGGGTAAACTTTTGATTGCTGGGTAGATACGTAGATATTTCTAAACTTTTGTACTATGTTTTGCTAAATTTTCACTAAAACTTATTACTATAGACACATACGGTTAGTAAAAAAAAGGATTTTTGGAAAATGCAAGCATGCGAATATCCGGAATATGAGTGTCGAGTGTTTTTATATTTAAGTAGGTGTTCTTTTGGCGTGTGTAATTTTTATTTTCCACATTTTTTGTGAAAATTTCCTCCTTTGGGAAGAAATTATATTTTGTACAAAGGTACCTTAACTTACGGGTATCGTCAAATAGTGAAAAAAAAGAAAAACAACTTTTGTATGTATTGTCTTTCTATAAGATTATTTATTAAAATAAATAATAATTTGTTGATGATATTATTAAGTATTTTTACACATTACCTGAACATATTGAAGAGTAACAAAATATAAAAAATCATATATCTATGTAAAAAGAAATCAGAATATATAAAAACATATTTTATCAGTACTGTGTTGATTGGAAAATTAAAAAAAAAACTGTGCTCTTCATATAAATAGTATGAGTAATCTAGTACCCATGACATAAGTTTGTTTAGTGTGAGGCTAGATGGCGCTGTTGAAATATCCTGGAATAATTATTTATTTGTTACAAGAATACCAGTAAACTGAACGAGTTAACTGACGATGAACTGCAAAGTGCAAACTCTTTTTTTTCTACTTTTTATCAAAACCGAAGTTATGCTTCGTCATTATTATAAATTTACCGCGAATTTGTCGTAATATGTATGGAAATGACAACTGTTAAAACTATGTATCGTTCTAATCTATAATATTATTGACAAATCATATTTTATGTTTATTTACTCCACAGTTTTTTTGTTTTCCAATCAATCAGTACAAAAGCTTTGTTGATTTATATAAAAAAACATTACAAAAAAACAATGTACCTAAGTAGATTACGGAAGGAGTTTGAGAACCAATAGTGAATAAATGTTATTGTTTTTATTATTATTCTTGAATCACTTGCAAGGGAACGTGTTTTATTTTTTATTCCTTTACCTCTTCCTTTGCGGTCAGTCCTTGGATGGGTGACCAGTGGCATTCCATGGAAGTTTCTGTGTCTTGAATTGCACATCAAATTGTAGGTCCCGGCTGTTTGTCACAATCAGCAGTCGATAAACCATGTCAGAGACCCCTAGAGCGGCTTAGAAACTCTGACACCAGAATTGGCCACTCTCATATGAACTAGCTTTTTTAGTACATAGATAGTAATATATGTAAGTCATGAATCTCGCTTCCAGACATTCAGCAGTGTAACTGCTAATGGTTTTGTAGATATTTGACAAAAACACGTTTTTAAAATTAGCGCCATCTATCGATTATGGAACGCAAGTCGGGCCAGGTTGCTTGCCGTCAAGTATTTTCATTGAACTTCTAGGCACAGAACATGGATGGAGCTAAATGGATTATGAATTATTTGAGAAAATTTTGACATAAATGATTAAGAGATATAAAAAATTGACGCTCCAACGCCTAAACTAATTTGAATGAAATTTGGTATGGTATGACACTTAGGCTACCTACTTTTTATTCTGGATTGACGCGGGTAACACCGTGAGGCCCCACTAGTGAAGCAAAAAAAAAGTTACATTTAGAAATAATAACACAGTTTACTAAAACAAATATTTTATTTACATAAAAAAATATAAAAATCCACTTGTTCCAACAATAAATTAACTTAAATTATAACAAACTAACATTTAAATTTATAACAATAATAAAGTTTGAGGACCACATAGTCCCTAGTCCTAATTTAGGACGTTTTATACATTGCTTAAAAATAAATTGTAAAATAACTAACAAATAAATTTACTATCATAAAAGCACCAACAAATATGTTTTCTTACTGTCAGATGCACAGGCCCTTAGGGCGGCTTGATAAACTCTCGACACCAAAGTTGGCCACTCATTCGATAAAAAGAACTGAATTATAATAGTAAACATAATTAAATTAAAAGTGAAGTGATAAAAATGTTGATAATGAATATAATAAAAAATGAATTTAAAAATTATTTGTAGCAATTATGAAAGATGATTATAAGTAATGGTCATTTAAAATGAATTAAATATTTGAAATAAATGGAATGAATACGACATTGAATATATTGATGATGAATGAATTTAATGATGTTAATATTTTACATAATAGTTAATTAGTAAAAGTGATTGTTGTAATAAATAAAAAAAAATTAATATCATGATTGGATAATCTAGCGAATGATGAAAGCAATGTTAAGTGAACTTTATTAACGACTTCAAAAAAGGAGGTTATCAAGTCTGAAAGATATTTTTGTGGATATGTTACGTGATTATTCCGTTATTTATGAACCGATTTCAATTATTATTTTTTGTTATATTGAGATTTCTTTAATGATGTTTAAGGTGATTTAAACGATTTGATGTGATAGTTTTTAAGGGAAATGACAATGTTATAACAATGGTAACTAATTAACGACGCTAATTTAATACAATAAAAAATTTATCATAAAATAACAAAACAAATATAAAATGAATTACATTGTGTGGTATCTTCAGATTTAGAAAAAAAAAACTTATAGACTGATTTTGTATAAAGTTTTCCTTATTCTAAACAACTAAAACTACATACTTACATAAATAACATGATACATTATTTACAGTTATGGTTTTTATCATCTACAAATAAATATTTACGAAATATATGTATTATTTTAGAATAAATTCAGAGGATTCACTAAGTTCTAGCACGGAGTTCTAGCCAGAAATGTGATATTGTTACCACGAATATTTTTAACATTCAATGAGCTCTTTTTGGTTTGAGGACCACAATATCCGAGGACATGTATCTTCCGTGGAAGGACCTGGGCGCCCACCACGATGTATCTGCACAAGAGAACTCTCCTAACGAATTAATTCTGCGGGGGAGTCACGACCCTCAGTCTTGAGGGAATACGAATCAAAAGAGAGCTTTTCAATAAATTTGTGTATGTGTGAAAATAAAAATAATATTATTTAGTTTTTCATTGGTTAATAATAAACTTTATGGAACCAAGGCATGAAAATGTATTAGCAAAAGGACCAGATTTTTATGAAACATAACAATCTTTCGAGCATTTAATTACAATATGATTATGTTCTATAATAGCTACCGAGTAAATTCTTTTGTACATTAATGCAATATTGGAAGAGTCCTTTTTAGCAGACACACATAATCTATGACAATCATTCGAGCATTTTAATTTAATTCAATATAATTTAGTTTCCTATGGGTTCATAACTTTATCAACCCAAGGTACAAACTTCTCAAATATCTTTGAGAAGTTTGTTTTTGTTTGGTTTGAAAGTTTTTTTTATCAAACATAATCTATGACAATCTTTCTAGCATTTTAATATATAAAAATATAATTTAGTCTTCTATGGGTTAATAACTTTATCAACCCAAGGCACAAACTTCTGTATGTTAGTGTAGACCCCGGGGAGGTGCTCCCGGCCGCAGCCAATGCCCCACGACACCAGCCCGATGAGGGTGCTTCGCCCCTCCATCTTCATCGTGAGAGGGCCTCCGCTGTCGCCCTGGCAGGAGTCTCGGCCACCCTGGAAAAGAAGAATTCTTTTTATTGAAAACTTGTGACTTTATGAACAATAGTGTTTAAAAAAAACCTGTTATTTTGTACAATGTGGAAAATGACAACTACACCAAAGACTTGTTTTTTTCAAGTTATGTGTGGATTTGCACTCGCTTAGCGGTGAAGGAAAACATCATGAGGAAATCGATGTTTGAGGACCACAAAATCTGACAACATGTATTGTGTCAGCCGTGGAAGGAGCTGGGCGCCCACCACGATGTATCTGCACAAGAGAACTCCACTAACGAATAAATTCTGTGGGGGGAGTCACGACCCTTAGTCATGAGGAAATACGATTCAAAGGCTTACTCCTCATACTAAAAATCGTAACTATGTTTTTGCATGATGATTGTCTCTTCAGCTTTATTATATGTATGGATAGATTGATTAGTGTAGTAATGTACCTCTTTATACCCCGCACACAAGAACACATCATGTATGGTCTCCCTCCTGCCGGCTGCTCGGAACCAACGCTGGCATCTCTCGTTAGGTATCACTTCTACATCAACCTCCTGGGAACAAATAATTATATAATCAGTAAATTTCATATTTTTAAGTGAACTAAAGTAAATGTACAAAACCCGCAATAGGTACCATAATAAATAATAAATAAATATTTCAGGACATATCACACAGCGCCATCTAGCCCCATACTAAGCTTACGCTTGTATCATGGGTACTAAATAACGGATATAATACATAATATATACTTTTCTTTTGTAAATACATACTTATTATACACAGAAACGACCAGACTCAACACAAATAATTACAAATTTAAATATTCATAATTATTTGTGTCATGCGGGAATCGAACCTGCACCCCTAGATTAGAAGCAGAGCCACTACCAACTAAGCTAACAGAGCAGTCAAATAACATTCAAAATAATACTAAAAGCAAACAGTCAAATAATACTAATAGCAACTGTGATAAATTCCAATATTCCACACAACGGCATCACTCCTACCAATATTGTGACTGCATCTGTGGCTCTCGTATTAGTTTATTTAGCGAGCGCAGTTGCAAAAATGGTGGTACTATGATAAAATTAATTATATGAATTATACATTATGCAGTATTATATGAAAGTGTACTATTATTTTACTTGTATTGTTATTGGTACAGAAACAAGATTAAATAGTATTAAAAATACATAGAACTTAGTACCTGACCCACCCTGAGACCCGGTCTGTGGCATGCTCGCGGCGCGGTGCCACAGACAACGCATAATTAACAAAAGCAATGCCACTGACGAGAGGTTATTATGATGCCAAAATCTGTAGGTACTTGACTTAGTTGAAGGAACGCATGAAACTATAAGGAACGTTTCTCTTTCTCTTTCAGACGATTTGACAGATTGTAATTTGATAAGGAAATAAACTGAGTTCAAGATTAACCAATTGCAATAATATTAAAAAGGAATAAATTATTTTTATTTTGAATTTAGTTACATTACTGTAAGTATGTACCTATGTATATTGTTTATTTCTTAATTATTGAATATGTATTTTAATGTATGGACCTAATATGTAATGAAAATCAAACTACTTTTATTGCAATAAGAGAACGATAAAAGAATAATACATGAGTTGATTAATTGATCAGAGACACGACACTCGGTAATATCGAGTATTAGAAGAAAACATGTAATATGGGGCTAGGTGACGCTGTGTGGTGGCCCTGAATATTTATTTTCCTTTCTTTTAGCGCATTATGTAGTTTAAGTACCTGCAATACAGAAGGCACGGTGCTCTGTCCGTGCCTAGTCCGGCCCCAACCAGCCACAGTCGCCATCTTGCCAGCCAACTTCACTTGCTTCTGTGGCAGGCATACCTAGAACATTGGAAGAATAGATTATTAACTGTGATTCTTTATTTACAATAATAAAATATAATAACAAGAGAAGAAAAACTAAACATACTATTTCTAACTACAACATAAAAAAGGGGCTCTTAGAAAATATTTAAGACTATTAACTAATTATAAAAGAAGGTAAGTGATGGTGTCAGAATTCGATAAAATTAAAGGGGCGTGATCTAATTAAGCTATCAAATAAGTGTTTCCAATTTTTTGTGCATACGTTTGAATAAATGCGTGCATGTATTGTATATTTTGTCTACGGATTTCGACAAAAACTTAAACTGTGAACAATATGATTGTCAAAACATGAAATTGAATGATTTAGAATTAGGTAGATATGTGTTAGTTTATGAAACAATGTGAGATTTATTTTCATAAAATAGAAAATCCGAATAAAATAAAAATAATTGTAGAGATATTATGCCTGTAGATTATTATAAATAGTGTAGCCAAAAGATGACAAACTGCTTCTGAAATATTATTAAACTATTGAAATTAATCCTTTGGCATACGACACAATGGATTCATTTAATAAATTTACAGACAATGTTTAAAGTCTCTTACCGGCAATATATATATATATGTTGTTTGAACACAAACGCGGGTACATATTACGAAGGGTGTACCTCCTTCCTCTGCACCGTGTACTCCTCGTGGGAGTATATTTGTATACTTACTTTGAATAAGAAGTGGTAGGGTCTGGTGTCTAGTTTTGGCTACTCTTACAAACTATTGAAGAGCTTGTAATATATATTTTTTTAAAGTATTTTTTCTCTTCTAAATCCTAGGTTAATTTAAGGTGAGTTTCATAAATGGTGACATTCCTAACCAATAACAGTGTTTAAGTGGGATGTGATCGGTTAGAAAACAGTAACTAGAATCATCCATCCGTTACGAATTAATTTGGCTATTTTTAGGGCTCTTCTCTGATGAACCGGGTTCTAGAAAACATTTAAAAAAGAAGAGTCTCTACTATTTCATCTACAAAAATTTAATTTTAACTTAAAATCTTTGTTGCAAAAGCTAAAAGCTACTTACCGGCAATATATGTTGCTTGAACACAACAGATCTGTCAAGTTGTACTAACGCCACATCGTTTCTGAAGTCCGCGGGTTCGTACGAAGGGTGTACCTCCTTCCTCTGCACCGTGAACTCCTCGTGGGAGTATCTCTCGCCCGCGTCTCGGACGTCCCACTCGCCCAAACGCACGCGGAGCTGCGAGTTAGGTGTGCTGGAAGGAGATGGATATAGTTTTGTAAGTTAGGTCTTCTTCTTCTTCTTATTGAATGAGAGTGGCCAACTCTTGTGTCGAGAGTTTATCAAGCCGCCCAAGGGTCTCTCTGTGATTTAGGTGAAAAAGTGGTTTTATAATGCTGGTTTTTTTCTGCCTAAACGTATCAGTACTACCATCCAGCGTGGTAATGCGACCAGTATGCTAGTCTTGCTGCCCTCTAGCAGTGGGCTGGAGCACTTTGACCATATTTAGGATTTTCTAAATGCCCCCCTTTATATTATTATGTAGTAAGTAGAAGAATTGTATTTAGTTTTTCCCTTGTTATTATGTCATAGTAGTGAGTAAAGACTCGGTGAATGAGATGATTTGTACAAGAATATTGACTTATATGGATTTCAACTTGCTTTACGATGAAAGAAAAATTGTGAGGAGAGGAAAGAGAAATCGACATGTTTGAGGACCACAAAATCCGAGGACATGTAAGAAATAATTAATATAATTATTTTATGTAAGTGTTAACTGGATAAAAATGTCAATTTCGCAAGTTATCATTATAATCAAGGTAATTATAATTGTAATAGAAGGAAATTTTCAACATTTTCGAGAAATTCTTGTCATGGTATTGCTTTGCTATTTAGATCGCACTTACATGAATTAAAATAAAAATGTTCATTAATTGTTGGTACAAGGGCAGTGTTTCTAGAAAAATATGAAAATGTGTGGGTATCGTGACATGGTTGATAAACTAACTACGTATCTATTAATTTGTGACAAACAAAGTTCAGCAAATGTTGTCGCGGCCAATCATGGTCATGCTAGAATAAACTTATACACCAATACAAAATTGATCAACTCTATCAACTGAGCGGCAGTCATCAACTTATCAACAGTGATCAACTTCATCAAATGATTCATAGTGATCAACTTTATCAGCCATTATTTGTATGAATGAATATATCTACTTACTTAGCAACACAATGTGCAGCAGTGATGACCCATCGGTCAGATATTAAGGCGCCTCCACACGCGAGCTTCTTGCTAAATATGCTGGACTTGATGAGCGCTGCTTGCCACGGATGTGAGCCGAAGCCGGTTGAATGACCGCCCACTATGCGGTTGGAACGCGTGTAGTGTTCGCCACAGCCTGGAAGAATAGTTAGAATGTAGGGTTAATTTATATAGTTTGGGATTAATGAAAGTTTTTTTTATATTTTGTTGATATTTTAGAAGTTCTTGCAAAATGCTAAATGATGATTTTTTTACCGAGTCTATTTTCAAACAAGATACTTAATGAAAACTTGAAAACTCAGTCATATTTTTATGATACAGGCTACCTGAAAAAAAGGTCTTAAAAATACATATAATTGTGGTGTTGATGTTGAAATGAGGTGAGTACACAAAATAAATTTATGCTTGTATTGCGTTGTATAAATGTATGGTATAAAATAATTCGTGAAATTGAACAAATTGCTATTTAATGAATGTGAAATTTTTGATTCTAAGGAATTATGAAACGTGTCATATTCAGATTATTACGACAAACACAAAATGAAATGAACAAAAACAGTTATGAATACCACAAATAAATAAATAAAAAATAAGTAAAGTGCTTTATAAATCAGGGTGCGGTGATGATTATGAAAAACGCAGTGCTGGTAATAAGCGAGAAAGAGCCAAAATAGTCATCGATGAAGCTCAAAATTTTATATTCGATTTTGAATCGTAAAACGAAAAAAAATAAAATTTACTTAAATACCCCCACGATATCCAGCTTTAAATCCAGCGATCTTCAAAGCGAGGGCGATCCAGTTGTTATTGGGTAAGCATGATCTATAATAAGCCATAGCTATTGGTTTATCGTCTGGCTAACTATGGTCAAATGCAGACAATGTTTTAGTTAAAATACATGATTCAAATTGCAAACATATTCTGAAAAAAGTAAATCACGTGTGAAAATAAACTGTTGAAATTATTCCAAGCAATCGAAAATGAAATATATGTGGAATGCATAATTTAGTGTCTGAAATCTGGTATTAATACTAGTTCAAAGTGCTGTTCCTAAAAAAACTATAAAATTTTGAGTCCCATCGCCAAAAGGAGAAAAACTATACCACAACAAAATCTCACCCGGATAACTAGGTCTTTGTGGCTTATACCCATTCACTGGCACATAATCATCATCCGACCCGGTTTGTGTATAGATGTCCGGTTTCTGACCATACACGTCCGGCTTTTGCGTGTAAACATCCGGTTTCTGCGCGTAAACGCTCGGTTTTTGCGCGTAAACATCGGGTTTTTGTGTGTAAACCTCTGGTTTTTGTGGTTTCTCGTTGTAGGACGGTTTGACGTGGTAATAGTTGGTCCAGTCTGGGTTCTCGTCCGGTTTTGGTTTTGTGTCAGTGTAAATGATGATTGGGTCTTCGTAGTGGTTTGTGTTGAAGTCATATTCGTGTGGAAATGAACCGATTAGTTCGATGAGATCGCCTGTGGAGTTGAGGTTAGTGACAATTTGTTTGTAAATGGGGTTAAGTGTTTGATATGTTGTTAACACAAGATGGAATGTTGAGCTGTAAGTCACAATTTGGAAATCATGTAGGTACTTATGAGTAATTTTGTAAGTATGCATGTAATTCTTGCTAACTGAGCTGTGATTAGAGTGAACAGTCTTCTACTTCTTATCGAATAAGAGTGGCCAACTCTGGTGCGCCCCCCTAAGGACCTCTGACATGGCATAACGACTGCCGACTTAGTCAACAAAGATCTGATACCTATTGTATCTATTTAAGAAACTAATATCATAATGCATGTTTGTATATTTTATCTATCTCTCGTTTCCGAGGGTAGCTTGTCAATTTTGAGGGGTTTTTATTAAAAACCTTTACTGTTTCATTGTTGGGCAAAGGCCTCTGTAGAATAATAATTAATTATTAACTAAAAATATGTAAAAATAAATATAAATATTCCGGGACATTGCACACAGCGCCATCTAGCCCCACACTAAGCAAACGCTTGTGTTGTGGGTGCTAGATAACGGATATAATACTTATATACTTTTATTTTGTTAATACATACTTATGTTTATCTTTATCATAGCATTATAGAATACGAATGGGACATCCGCTCAAACGACACCATGGGTGTTATCGAGTGTACTTACACTTTCCATAGTACGAGTACAACAGTCGATAAGACGTAAGTGATCACACCCATTGTGTTCCCGGTCGAATGAGTCACTTTCACTATAAGTTTCTCTGTGGGATGGACATTAATAAACATCTTATTATAGATTAACCAACCGTGGATACGTGATTTAGTCTACTTTAAAAAGTAAACAAATTAGGCGGTGATTATTTATTATATTATTTATTTTATTTTATTTATATGTCGGTCGATAATATTTTTTATTCAAAACATATATATACCGTATTTATATGTATATAAAAATTATAAAGTAAAAAATAGGTTTGATCTTTTAGATAAGTTTGTTATACTAGACTATAGAAATGTTTAAGATCGGACAGCCAAATAGTCTTCTTATCGAATGAGAGTGGCCAACTATGTCAAACAGCCGGGACCTAAAATTTAACGTGTCATTCGACCCTCGGAAGCGCCTAGAATGGAATGCCACTTTTTGGTCACCCATCCGCGTACTGACCGCGTCGACAATTGCTTAACATTGGTAATCGCAAGCGATTGCCTCCGCTGAGTTACGGACGAGTTTTTTTTTACAAACTGTGGAACTTCTTGCCCGAATCTCTATTACCCTTGAACTATAATTTGTCGGTCTTCAAGTCGAGAGTAAACCGGTTTCCTCTAGGCAAGCGCGCTAGATCGTAGATTATAGCGTTGCTTAACATCAGGCAAGTTGTAGGCAAGCGTGAGCCTATCTCAAGTAAAAAAAAGACTTATAGTAATCACGTGCCTCTGCCAGCGGCCTCACGATTGCTTCTGTAAAAAATTTTGGTGTAGGGCTGAGAATCGACTCCACAATCATCAGATCACAAGGCAGCCAATTTTGCCACCGAGCCACGCTAGCTTTAAACCACAAGTATAAGTACAAACTCGTGAAAGTGTAAAGCACGTATTACGAAATACGCATATTGTTAGTAAGTAACGTTATGAATGGGTAGGAAACTAAGCAATCAGCGCGTGACGTTGTGTAAGATGCACTAGACCTCGCTAGCGTTGATGTTTTATGTGTCTTTGGTATTATGTCTACGGGTCATTTCATAAAGTATGAAAATAATCTTTCTTATCAAACTTTGTTACACTGAACAGCGAAGTATTTGGCCATCAGGCTACCTGAAGCAACATGCCCAAAGTAGATCATATCTGCACTGGAATGGAAATTATAAATACTAATTAATTTAATAAATGAGTGACATTTTCTTTCTTTGTTTCATAATGGTGTGCTAGCCAGTGCGCCAAATCATGTCACCTATAATTTTACAAAAAATAGTAAGAAAATTTCGTTTCACAATACAAATTGTAAACTCCTTTGTGTGATTTAACATTAAACACGAAATAATTGACTTACTAGCATTATGCACAACAGGAGTTAATTCCTTCGGTCTCTCCGTGGTATCTCTATTTACACATCAAGCTCAGATCATGCGTCCAGAACAAAGGTCCCTGGGTTTATATCCATTCATAAACCAAGACAAGATACAATTTGAACAAGTCTACTGATGTGAACTTGTGTTTATATATCCTGGTAGTAACACGTTTGCGCGTGTTAACGCTGGACAGCGCCATCTATTATCAAACAACTGACTTACTAGCATTATGCACAACTTGCGCCAATTCCGTCGGTCTCTCCGTAGTATCTCTGACTACACAGCAAGCGCATATGCCTCCAGAACATAGATCTTTTGGTTTGCCTCCACTCATAATACAAGATACAATATAAACTAGTATACTAATGTGTAATGTCTATCTAACTTGATAGTTACACGTTAACAATTGACTTACTAGCATTATGTACAGCAGGAGCCAGCGCGGCGGTAGGTCTTTTTGTTGTATCTCTATCTATGCAGCAAACCTAGATCATGCGTCCAGAACATGGGTCCGTGGGTTGTCCACCGCTCTTTACACAAAACCTAGTTTGAACTAGTAAACATCACTATTTATCTTGGTAATAACACGTTTGCGCGTGTTAACGCTGCACAGCGCTATCTATTATCAAAAAACTGACTTACTAGCATTATGCACTACAGGTGCAAGCTCCGTTGGTCTCTCCGTGGTATCTCTATCCACGCAGCAAGCCCAGATCATGCCTCCGGAACAGAGGTCCATGGGTTTTCCCCCACTCATGACACAGGATATGCTGAGACCGCAAGGGAAGCGCGCGCCTCGGTACCGGCAGGTTTGGGGTATCACTGGAAAGAGAGAAAAGGAAGATTGAGTACATTTATAGGTATTAGATATTGAATCAGGCGTTACTTTGCGGAAATCCATTGTAAATGAAACTCTGGAGAAATATGTAGTGTTTTTTCGCTGCGACTGCTCCTTAACCGACTTCAAACAACAAACTTGATGGTTTTTAGGTGTTTTCCTCCATATACCACCGCCACACCTCTCCTCCTAACCAAAGTGGCCTCCGTGGCTCTTAAGATCTTACCAACACCGCACCTTGTGTCTTAAAGTCCTCCCTCGGCAAGATATTCTCGTCGACACGTGTTTCGCCTCTGTGAACGTCCGTCCGAAAGAATCCGTCGGTCAGTCGAGAATATCTTGCCGAAGGAACGTAGGAATATTTTTAAAGAAATTTAGTACATAAATTATGGGCTCTTCCGTGGGTCGGATGACACGTTAAATTGTAGGTCCCGGCTGTATGTCATAGTACGGCAGTCGTTTAGCCATGTCCCTAAGGGCCCTTAGGTTTAGCCCTTAGGGCGGCTTGATAAACTCTCGACACCAGAGTTGACCACTCATATTCGATAAGAAGAAGAAGTACATCAATAAGTAATTTCAAATTTACAATCACACAAAGGCAAGGTTATGTCAATATGTGTAAAAGTGTAAAAAATATATGTACTTAAAAATAATTCAGAGCAAAAGACTTCAACGCGCTTATTGAAAAACAAGACAACGCGTTGATGTCTTTTGTATCAAAAATCATATCTACACGTATAAAAGCTGAAAAAATCGTTAAAAACAATTGAATCGTCATCTGAACGTCAAAAATCTGAGCACAGAAGATATTAGAAAAATAATTGTTTGCGTATACTTTTAAACAGTGTTTTTGTCTTTGTGTGTGTCACCCTAGGCTGCAGCAATGCTTAACATCAGGCAGGCTGTAGTCAAACGTAAACCTATCCCACGTAAAAAAAGTTCTTAAACATCCGCAAGGAAAGTTACGAGATCAAAAAAAAAAAAATGTCAAACGTTATTTATTAGTAACGCACGATATTCATTTTAACGTGCTGAGTTTTTACAAAATAATCTCGACATTTCAGCTATTAGGTACACAAATAGCGTGTTAAATATTGTAATGAGATATTCAAACAGTAAATAATGATTAACTACATATTTAAAAAATTTAACAGATAATTCTGCTCACCGCATTTACTATAAAACTCTGTCTATTTATATATAATGTACTTACAAGAAAATCTCCTTGCTAACGTACGTTTTTTTCTATGTAACAAACGTAATGCGTAACGATTATCCAAAAAAGTATGTATTATAAAAATACTTTAATATATAACAAAAAAAAACTTATAAAAACACAGATAACTTTACAATAAACTCAGCACACCGTCCATATTGTCGCTGTGCAGCAGGATCCCAGGATGCTGGCAGCATTTCCTCTTTGAATAGATAGACTCGAACGTTCAGAGAAATAGCTGCCAGCCCTGAGATCTCCAATTGTTACATACATAATACGTACATATTCATTTTTTAATGAATATGAAGTAAAACTATACTAAACAAGACAAGGGCTATTTATTTGTACCGTTTGGGGTAAAAACTCTTGGGCCGTGGGGCCAGAGCGCACTTGACCTCTACCAAGATCTGTCGGGGCGTTTGAAACAGGCTTCGCGTGACCAAAATGCTGGCTTATACTTTGCCCAAAAGATTAGTCTAGCTATTCAACGGGGCAATGCAGCCAGCATTTTGGGTACGCTACCTTTTGAAAAAGTAGATTAGTTTGTTTATATACATATATAATATATATATTTTTTTTGTTTGTAAGTGTTACTATTAAATTTTTGTTGTTTTAAAAATCCATAAATGAATATGTATTAATGTGTTCGTACTTCATTTCTTGTCGCAAAATAAATAATTTTCATTTCATTATTTAAACGTTATCTAGTTCACATAACACAAGAGTTTACTAAGTATAGGGCTAGATGGCACTGTGTGCAATACACTGGAATGTTTGCTTATTTTAGTAATAGTATGACAAGTTTAGAACTATTTATAAGCCGTTTAGCTAATGTAACACCTTGTATATTATAATTTCAGCCGAGAGAATTGAATCATCGATAAACAATAAATCTATTTTTAGTCTTCTTCTTCTTATCGAATAACAGTGGCCAACTCTGGTGTCGAGAGTTAATCAAGACTCCCTAAGGGCCTCTGACATGGCTTAACGACTGCCGAACTAGACAAACATATAAAATTAAAACACAAAACCAGTCAATTTTTCATCCATACTGCGGCTAATTTGACTTGCCAATCACAAAGACATAGTACAGAAAATGAGAGTGATCAGCTCTAGTGTACCTACTGAGTTTTCATGAGTTTTTTGACGAAAGTTCATACCTTGACTGATAGTCAGGACCTACATCTATATGACCCATGCAAGCACCTGAACAGTATATTTAAGAATATATATATTTTTTCATATTAAAGGACAGACCGCGTTGAAAGTTGCTTAACATTTGGGAATCTGAAAAATACTTAACAACAATACAACCTATTATTTTTGTAGTAATTAGAAGTAGTATGTTTACTTTTTCTTCTCTTGTTTTTATGTATTATAAACTAAGCCAGCTTTTTAAGTTAATAATATGAAATAGTATTTTTTTTAAAACCTACTTTTAAATAAATACAATTTCATATTAAAACTAGTTCAAGATATATGATCAGGGCGGGTGCTTGTATGTTATATGCTATAATTGCAACTGTCTAAAGTGTCTAATAAAGAAGATTTAAAATAACCTATAAGTATATACCACTAACTGAGCTAGAAGCTCTTCTTCTGTCAGTAATAATCTAAATATATACAGCTCAAAGGTGACTGACTGACTGACTGATATAGTGATCTATCAACGCACAGCCCAAACCACTGGACGGATTGGGCTGAAATTGAGCATGCAGGTAGATGTTACGACGTAGGCATCCGCTAAGAAAGGATTTTAGGAAATGCCACTTTTAAAGGGGTAAAATAGGGGATCCAAGTTTTACTTCCTAATGCGAGCGAAGTCGCGAGCACCTACTAGTAACAAATATGACTCAAACGAAAGCCAGTCTATTCCCACTCCATGTCCATTACAAATCATAGATCACAAAATAAATCACTCGTACACGTGATAATTAATGACGAGTATCTCATTAAGAACATGCGAAGATCAATATACGATCGCGGACGGTGAATGACCGCTTCTCTGCTTTTACTCTCAATAATTACTTTTACGCTAATCAATGCGGAAATTGATAGTTTGCTACTTTTTTTAAGTGGGATAGTTTCCGTTTGACTACAGATACCTGCTGTTAAGCATACTCTTGGGCAGATACATCGTGGTGGGCGCTCAGGTCCTCGAATATTGTGGTCCTCAAACATGTCGGTTTCCTCACGTTTTTGCCTTCATAACTTGAGAATACAAGTCATTTGTGTAGGGCTGGATTCGAACCAGGGTGCGTCTGGATAAAAAGCAGGCGCTTAAGCCGCCTAGCCACACTCGCTTAGATAAGAAGCATAAATATGCCTGAAGGTAATATGATAAGGCTGCCTGTACTAGATTTTAGTTTGTTATAGTATTTGTGTGTATTTTTGGTGTAAAATAAAGATTTAAATAACTTGATAAGACAAAAAAAACATATCACGGAAAAAGACATATCACGAGGTCAAGGGATTTTAAAAATACGAATAAGAGAAAAGATTTCACTACTTTGTAATTACGTCAAAATGAATATAATGTACTTAACTAAGTACAAAAATCACACCTAAATAATGTAAGGGTAAAAGTTTACGAATGTTTTTTTCAAGCTCAAACGATTAAATAGATTTGGATGAAAATTGTCATGGAGGTAGATTAGACTCTGGATTAATACATAAACTACTTTTGCCGGTTAAAGGCTAGCAATACTATATGTACAATATCTATTCATTACAGCTTTTCAGTATTTTAGATAAGATAAGAGGCCCTTAGGGCGGTTTGATAAACTCTCGACACCAGAGTTGGCCACTCTCGTTCGAAAAGAAGAAGTATTTTAGATTTTGTGAGATTGTTATATTTTTGTACTAGTTACACTTGCTGCTTTTAGACTGATAAAATATAGCATGTTGTATCTTTTCCATGATAAAATTAAGATAAGAGATTTCCCTCCTTATTTATGGCTGGTAAAGTACACATATTATGTTAAGAAGAACGTGATTTTGATGATAGATAGTAACGATTTCTCTTCACAATAAGAAAGTTTAGGGCAAAAGTTAAGTTGATCGTGAGATTTCATACTTTATTACAAAATATGTTCATATCTGTAAATACAAGTTAAATAGCGCATACAATTTTAAGAGTAGATTTATTTATTTTATTTTTTATTATATTGTTAGTATTTAGTTTTTGAAATATTTGAGTAAAATCGTGAACGCCAACGGCAAAAATAATAAAAAAAGCAACAATATTTGTAGAGTAGATTTCGTACGTTTGTTCAGCGACTTTAGGAAATGTGCAAAAAAAAATGGTTTTTCATAAAATTTGTCAAGGGATGTTGAACTTTTTATATGAAACTTGCACTCACTTAACGGTAAAGGAAAACATCGTGAGAAAACCGACATGTTTGAGGACAACAATATTCGAGGAAATGTGTCTTCCGTGGAAGGACCTGGGCGCCCACCGCGATGTGCTCGTACGTATCTGGCCAAGAGAACTCCCCTAACATATTAATTCTGCGGAGGAGTATGTCTCCGCAGTCATGAGGAAATACAACTGAAGAGAGAAAGAGAGAATGAAATTCACATAAGTAACACTGTGGGCAAATGTAAAAAAGTATTTCTTAAAATAAAACTGGCTCTCGAATTTAAATTTGAAAAATTAAAAAATTAAAATAAAAAAATTGCCGAAACACAGTACTATATCAAACAATACTTTAGCACTATCAAGAAAAGCGCGGGCAGTTTTCGTCCAAATTAAATGTCATTTACTAATCATTGCGATGGTTCTGTGGGTCAGGTGATATTATAAATTGAAGATTTTGATAGTTTGTTTAGTAGGATTTTGGTAGTTTGTTTCGAAATACAGGATCAGAATCATATTATAATCATATTTGCTCGCGTAAAATTAAAATCCGCTAAAAACCGTATGCGGTTTGAATAATTTTGAAGCCAACGTTCATCAATCTCGCTCTAACTTAGTTATTTACGATATATCATATCAATATGCTCGATTAAATCGATGTAAATTTGTTACATTAAAGAGTCATTATATTCAATACTTACTTTTCCCCAACAAATCCATTATGGACTCGTCCTCTTGCGACGAACTATGGCCACTATGATGATAGCTGCCTTTCCTTCTTCCCAACGCGTCGAGTAACAAAATGTCCTTTTCTTGCCCATTCGCGGGCCTCCTCCTATCTGCAGCCACATCGTCTGACAAATCTAAATCGTCTTGTAACGTCAACACATCATTGCTCTCACAAACAACAACTTTAAATACAAAACAAACACAAAATACAATCCACAAACCGAAATGGCCGTGTCTTCTTCGAATTTTGAAATTGATTCTTTTGTTTTTAATCTCGCTTCCCGCCACCTTTTTGGTTACGTTCTCGTTTACGCACATTTCACTTTGAGGTTTTAGTTGTTTTGGCACATTTTTTTCTTTTTTTTCGTGTTGTACGGTTGATACGTCTTTACGCGGGAAGTTGGTATTCGGAAGTAAACGCGGGCGATACGCGTGAGGTATCTTTTCACTTTGCCTGCAATTTACATTTTCTAAGCGATCGTGACTCATACGTTAGGTAATGCCATCGATTACGGTAACAGCTATATAAATCTGGAAATTAAGCGATCGTTAATTTAACCTTGTTATGTTGGATGATGGTGAAAGTTACGTAATAGATAATTACGGAAATTGTTTTGGTAGTTACTACAACTACCTATACATGAATAAAAAATAACTATGTACCCTATAACGATGAAGCACCTGTTTGTTATTATTGTTCTTCAAGAAATACGACTACTCGCAAGAAAAGAGGTCACATTCGAATTTTTTAAATCTTTTGACATTGACAAGCGAGCGTGACAGTGAAATGAAAAGTAGGTCGTATGTGCAAAAGCAATTATACCGTAACTTTTTTATAATAAGCGTTCTTTCCGTCCGTCTATTTTTGGAGTAGGTACTAATTTACCTAATAGCGCTATATGCAGTTGACTGAAAATAAAAATTTTGATATTTTTATAAAATAACGAACACTGAGAGTGTTTTATATGTAATAGTGTTCTTTGCTATGATTTAGAAACCAAAATGCTATAGATGAGTTTCATATTTCTTTTTCATGAAAAAGAAAAATTATTTCATTAAAATAGTGTTATATATCATTGCACAAATCGTGTATACAAACTGCGTTACTACAAAGTCTTATACCAACATCGATGGCATTTCTACCATAAATCCAAGCTTTCTTGCAAAGCTGGATTTCCTATCACTTCAGGTTTATTTTCCCAATTACAGACATAATTATATAACCGGCTGGTTGACTGTACAAATGGTTTAATTCGCATCAAAGTATCAAGATTAAGTGGTTACACTCCAACCGTAAGGCGCCAACTTTCGCTTCAGCTTTCCAAAACCCGACCATAAATCGAACAACGGCTTAAGTAATCATATTGCAATCACAATTTTGGGCCTTAATTTATTCAGCACAGCGTCCAAAATTCAATGCTCATTTTCGGGTACTTTCGTTAAAAATTCTGCGTTAGCGTTGACGTAATAGTGAATTATAGAAATTGGTACTTAGCATAATGTTTTTAGAGTCCGAATTGGAGTGTGTAATGGTTTGGTCAGTAATTTGATAAAATAGTCTGCTTTCTTTGCTAATGACATTGGATAAGGGTAATGATTTCTCAGTACTCAATGAAACGTCACCTTCGTTCGTGGCTAATACGATTTTGATTGAACTTCCGAGTTTTTGTCATCGAATTAGACTATAATTACCATTCTCTTCTCTGTAATAAACGAGTAAAAAGGTTTTACTTAATAAAAGATTATTTCCTTCTCTAATAATATTGAGAAATCAGGATAAGAGCCCACTTGCACAACGATGCTTTAAAAATTTTTACATTTTGCGACAACATATCTAGTAATAGTGTCTAAACGTATTTAAAAGTCGTTGCAAGCGAGCCTTAAAATAATTTATCTTCACGGTTAAGTATA
Source organism: Macaria liturata (assembly GCA_964023185.1). NCBI lineage: Eukaryota > Metazoa > Arthropoda > Insecta > Lepidoptera > Geometridae > Macaria > Macaria liturata. Next base: position 12,763,838 of record OZ026810.1, on the reverse strand, counting down.
ACAACCTCCTTTTCTCTAAAACTAAATCAAGAAAGGAGGTTTTATCACCCACACCTATTTTATTACCATCCTTTTTTCCCTAATACTCTACAAAAGAGGTTGGCTATTCTCACACCTCATTGTTTCTTCTAAGAAGTTTTTAGCTCAGAATAATTATTTTTAGCTTGCGAATAGTTAGACTGGTTATGTAAAGCGTAACTTGACCGACTTTCAGGATGTTATCTTTTTAATCGAATGGTAAGTGGGATTGTGAACCGGAAATGCAGACGCCATTAACTGGTTTTATATCCGGTAGACTAGATTTGATGTGAGATAGTAACTATAAACATAAAAACTACGTATATGGAGGTACACGAATTAGAGATTTGAACACCCATAAACAAAATTTGGAGTTGTAATTTTTTGTAAATGATTTCTAGTATAGGTACTCATTATTCCTAATTTATTAACCGGTGCGGTGGATTTCCCCTGATTTTATTATAAAAAAAAAAAACTTTGTGAAGAATTGATAATTTCCTTTTTTGAAGTCGGTTAGTTAAAATTGGGGTTCATTTTTGTCAGAAATAAAACAAAAAATGTTAATGACATGTTTTAGATTCCTTGAACACAAAATAAATTTTTACATCATCATCAGGGCCAAATTTGTCGAAATTAAATCAGAAATACTTGACCACAACCTGTTTTAACCAAACTCAAAGAAGGAGATTTTTTTATTCTACTGAATAATGTTCTTTTTTATATACTTTTTCTGTAATGGCGTCAAGATTAAGGCCACCATTTGACACAATACTAAAACTTAAAACTAAACCACATATATCACGTTGTACCAAACAGATCGTGAAAACATAATCACATATATGTACATATGCGCAAGAGCATCATATTTTGTAACTGTCCTTTTGAGCTTTGTATATATTTTATAATTTTGCAATCTCTGCGAACCGGATGTGACGCGATTATGTGTCTTATTACAATGGGATAAGTACTAAACTTGCGAAATGGAAGCGAGAAGCGTGGCTTGAGAAAATAATAAGACACTTCCGTGGCTTGAGAGCGGAAAAGTTTGGCGTTTTCGCAACATTGCGTTGGGTTATGCAAATTTTTGAATAACATTTTTATGAGAACATGATACATGTTCTTGTTAACACGATTGGTTTTAAACATATATGTATCCACTATGCATTAAGTTTGTGTTAAGCGAGTGTGGCTCAGCGGTTCCAATAACTGCTTTTCATCCAGTTGCACTCTGGTTCGAATTCGGTCCTACACCAATAACTTGTACCTACTTTCAAACTATGCTTGGATTTGTACTTGTTTAACGGTGAAGGAAAACATCGAGAGGAAACCGACATGTTTGAGAACCACAATATCCGAGGACTTGTGTCTTCCGTGGAAGGACCTGGGCGCCCACCACGATGTATCTGCACAAGAGAACTCCGCTAACGAATACGATATTGTGCAATTAAATTTAATAAACATGAATTAGACTTTGGAATTTTTGGTCAAAGAAGAGTTCTATATGAATTCATCACAGTAATCACATTACTATTAATAAGCATAATAAGTAATAGGTACTGTATTAAAACCTAATTTATCAAAATGTATAATAAACTCCATTAATTAACCTTAATGATGGTATTGCAATTCCATAGCTAAACCTCCACGACCTTCAACCATAGAACCTATCATAACCGATAAAACTCGAATTACACAAAATCTCGAAACTTCAATCAATCGATTACACAGTAAATAAGCCAATAAATTATTTAATCAATGAATCATTCGATAAACTTTCGTAACCGATTCTTATTACAAAACAATCGAATGAAAAAGGCGCGAAACAAATTTCTCAATCATCGATATGGTTTCGCGTGCAAGGAAAGCAATGACATGGTACAGTAAATGGACTGGTTTAGACTTATTCATATTACAAAAGCTCAAGAGTCACTTCAATCACTTGGAGAGACATATTGCCGGAAGACGGAGCAAAGCAGACAGAAGATAACCAATGGTTGCCTGGAAGAGATCGCTTTTAGCGATAAGGCCGCCACTTGTGGCAATTGTATAAGTTATATTTAATCTATTTCGATGTATTTTATTTTTATTTCGTGTGTTACAATAAATAATATTTTACCTATCTATCTAAGATAATAGAAAGGTGTCTTGGTAAGCAAAGTGTAGAAGGTATCAGATACCTTCTTCCATGTCCAGCCACCGTTTCACAGGACTGTCCTGTGAAACGGTAGCTGGTCATGGAAGTTTGAAGGAGGAGGCATTTGACAAGAACATCTCAAGATATAATACTGGCGTAATAGAAAGGAGGTTTATGTCTTGCAGGCTGTACGAGCAAACAAAGATGAAACTCACAAATTTGTAAACGCATAAGCCAGAAAACTGACAGTTAAAAAAAAATTAGAATGTGAATCACGTTCACTTTTCTTGTAACTAACAGTTTTGACATAATTACTAGTAATAAGAAGTACTATTTCAGCCAATCCACATCAAAAGCTCCGAAGGAAGCAAAAAACTCTTGGCACTCTAGTTATTAATTTGTCAATGTCATAGGATAACAATAATGCTTGTTTTATATAAAAATCCAGTTATTTTACTGTACTATGTCAACGAATGAAAGTGAAAATGGCGGGAAAGAGGAGCTGTCAAACTGTTACGTTCCGATTCACTCTCGATTTTGTTTGTTTTTCAATGTTGCCTTTTTCCAGTCTTAGGTTTTTCTGTGCGGTTGATAATTTTTCTTTTGTTTTATGTTTGCAGCTTACGTTTAAATAAATATATTCTGATAAAAATTACTAACTAGGTTTACGTTAATTTTTACCCCTTTAATTTAATAATTAATAAAATAGGCAAAATAGACCATAACAAGGTTAAATCGTGAACACGATAATTATATTGTATTGTACCTCTACCTACCGTTAATAATAGTATTTTTTTAATAAGTACTTTATACTACGTTTTCCGAAGCTTATCTGATCATTTACACAAAACTTGAAACACTACCACCAAAATAAATAAAATAAAAAACAAAACAATTGAAGAAATATTGCAATAGAAAACCTACTAAAAATATCGCTTTTAAAATTCGAACGCTATATTATTTAGAACGCTTTTTTCACACGTGCTACAGTTTTTAGCATTACCGCGGCACTGCTACTTACATGATAGAAGACGATTTACGTTGAGTACAAGAGAAATAAATCTGCGAGTGGATAAAATTGTAACTAAAAAAATGATAAATGATAAAAATATGGAAAAAAGATATGATCGTTAAGTTTTGTCAGAGTCAGAGGCCTCACTAGATAAACTCTCGACACTAGAGTAGGTCACTCTCATTTGAAAAGAAAAAAGACGCAAATTATGTTCTACTTAAATTATTTCATTATCTTTGGAAGAAAATGAAAATGTATGTCTTTAAAAACGTAAGGTTGTAATAATGCACTTTCAACCACAGAGTGAGTTCGCTTGTTGTGAATTGTGAATATTATTATAGAGTCACTGTGAGGTAAAATGTACATCCTAACATTTAGCTGTCAAAGTTTGTTAACTTTCATATTGGATTTTTTTTATATACTTTAAGCTAAAATACTTTGCCTGTTTTAGCAACATCTACTGTAACACTTTACCACCAATAAATCATTTATTCATTAAAATTTGTACTTTTTAAAAAGTATTTATTTCATACGCAGCATAAGTGCTGCCCTCAATTAGCACAGTGATATTGTTTATACATACTAAGTGTGCGGGGCAACAAAACATTTTTACTTTCATCGCTTTAAAATGCTACTTTTTATCTGCTATAGCACATAAAGATGCTCATATTTATGGGCTAATGCCGTGCGAAGTGTGAGATATAATAGCGCTGTTATATTGCGTAATAAATAGCAGTTGTTTTTTTTTATGTAAATAGCCAGTTAACTGCTTTGTTATTTTGTGTTAACGATATCATGGAGTTAAACTAGATATTCCTAATGATCGAAAGGTCATTTCAATAAATTTACACAATTACGTGTTAATTTACTAAACACAGTTTTATATGATTATCATTTTTATCAGTTTCTTTAAATGAATGAAACTGTAATTCACAATCTCAATCTCAACTAAGTTAAAATGTAGATAAATAGAACCAGTTCCACGTAACACATATAAAAAGCCAACATCCGTTTCGCGCCAATTTTCCAGACAGCCAAAATCTTCATTTTTTTGGCGTCCCACGAACCGTTCATTTGGCTTATTACCTTTTTTTATGGCTGAAAAAATGTTTACGCCGCCATCGGCGCCAGAGAGCAGGCGAGAGCCAATGGAAAGCTGTCTGGGGTTTTACTTTTAATTTTCTTATTTAGAACTTGACGCTCGCATTGCAACTGGCCAGTAAGCTAAGTAGATTAGGACGCTATTTGCATAATGTTTATTGCTATTTTTATTATTAGAATAGCAGTAGCAGTTCCTAGTAGAGTTGTTGTTGCTACAGCAGTTACTAAGCAGTGAATTTGTATCTGTTTGGAAAATAAGTTATGAAGTTATTAGAGTTCCGTAACCACATATCGTATCAAATCTTATGTACCGTAATAAATAGGCAATTGTATTGATTACATAATAGATGTATTTTTCTTCTAAAAACTAAAGTTTTACACACAATAATTAATAGTATCTCTTTCCGTAGAACCAATATATGTAGTAGCTCTTTTTTTTATGTAGTAGCTTCAGTTATGACAAACAATACACCAAAGAGCAGTAAAGTTAGAATAAACATATTTTCTTCTACGCATCTTTCACGCACTTTACTGTCCTGTCAGTCAAAGTTACGTGGATTTCTAATACTATGTGGGTCAGACAAGATAATGCTACCTTACATGTCAATGTCAATCACACTTTTACATGTTCTGTAGCAAGTATGCGATGATTCTTAGCTTGAAGTAAAGTAAGACTTTACTACAAAGTAGAGCGACTGTGGCTCGGTGGTGGAAATGTCTGTTTTATATTCTGACGTGTCCTGGTTCGAATCCAGCTCTACTGTAATGAAATGACAGTTTTTTTAGTTTTATGTCGTTTGTAAAAGTAAATATATAGGTACTACAAATACAAAAGTTTCATTAAATTTTTTTAATGTTATTTTTATGTTTTTTTCAAAATTGCTATGTTTATATTTATTTTAAGTTCCGCTTATAAAATAGTTGGGTAAGTAAGCTATAATTTTAAGAGCGGGCGCACAATTTTCTTATTACACGCAATCAAATATTATGTTTTGTACAGGGTGTTCTTAAACTAATATCGCAATACCACAGAACAGCAATATTATTCAAGCGGCAGTGACTGAGTTGAAAGAACACATTTTCATTTATTTATTTGTATGAATTGTGTATTTACTTCATGATAAGTTAACGGTTTGTATGTATTGTAAGTCCCGGCTGTTTGTCTAGTACGGCAGTCCTTAAGCCATGTCAGAGGCCCTTAGGGCGGCTTGATAAACTCTTGACACCAGAGTTGGCCACTCTCATGCGATAATAGAAGAAGAAGAAAACAGCACACATATGGCCGTCATGTAAATTGTGTTTTTACTTTATGTTAAGTTTATGACATGCAAGTTCCATTGTAATACAGATATGCTCCACTTTTGGCCACAGTGTCCATTAAGCGGTGGCCACTTTAGGTGACCTTTCATCAATTTGAAATAAAGGGGGCCCTTTTATTAAAAAAGTATTGGCTGTTTAGTGCAAAAAAATGTGTATTCTTGTAAATCTTTTCAATAATGTCAATAATTTTATAAAAAAAAAGCATACGTACGTAACAATCTTCCATCGTTCATGAGTTGCACAAACACTCTGTATGAATAGCATGTTATTTTTCTGATAATAGCATTACAATATATGTAACTGTTATATAAGTAACAGATAACGAGTTATAAAATGCAGGTAAGTATATGTAATGTTACGTTGTTCAAAGGTTGGAGAAAGCGCCTTGCAGGCGTAGTTTTTAGGTTAGGCTGTGTTCATGAAGTTTATTTTTTATGGGATCACGCTTGACCACAATTAAATGATGTTAAATAACGTTGCAGTCTCCTCATCCTAAAGTCGTATTCCTCATTATTGAGGGTCGTGGCTCCCCCCTCTGAATCCAATCAGTATATGGTTAATTTAAGCAAATACTCTTAAGGGTTGTCCGTGTGTCCTTTGTCTAAAAATTGGCAAATATAGTCGTCCTTATTACGATTTAAGGATGAACTTGTTAATATAAACAGCTGTTTACAGTTTTCAAAAAGTCGTAATAGAAAAAAAAACAGGACATTGCACACAGCGCCATCTAGCTCCACAGTAAGGAAACGCTTGTGTCGTGGGTACTAGATAAGGGATATAATACTTATATACGAAAGATGTTAGTTATATTTTACTACTGAAGCCGTCCTTAAAATTCTATAAGGTTAGTTTACAAACTTATCAATAACTTACTTACTATTTTGGCGATACATAATTTGAAGTCACAAGCGCGACTTAAATTACATAAGTCTTAGCGCATAATACAACAGTACAAGTTTTCTTTCTACGTTTATTGTACGGACGGCAAAGCTTTGGAACACTTTACCGGAAGCTGTGTTTCCTGCAAACTACAATCCAGGGGTCTTCAAATCTAGAGTTCATAGGTATCTTCTAGGTAAGCGTGTTACACCCTAGGCTGCAGCAATGCTTAACATCAGGCAGGCTGTAGTCAAACGTAAACCTATCCCACGTAAAAAAGTATGAGTGATACTAGAGGTTTAACTAGTTGAGGTTTTTATCCCTCGCTTTGAAAATAAATAGGTCGCCCACCAATACGATGTGTTGACGACATTAGAATAACCGCAGGGAGCACCTGGATTCAATCTGCGCAGGACCGGTACGAGTGGCGTACAAGAAGAGAGGCCTATGCTCAGCAGTGGGATATGGCAGGCTGATGATGTTTTGAATATAAAATACTGTATTCAATACCTTAGCCCTGTTATCACTAGATTTTCGCACAATTTCAGCTTGTATATGGAGCCTAACAATGCAAACTGAAAACTGAATGCAATGCTGTTACGGACCACTTTCACCGGAACAAGCTATGTGGTAACTAACAACGTTACATTATGTATTTAGGTAAGTATTCGATACCTAATTTATCTGTAACCTATTTATACAATCGCTACCAAATAGATAGATCATGCTAATGCCTGTTAAAGTCTTGGTCTCGACACCAGAGTTGGCCACTCTCATTCGATAAGAAGAAGATGCTGTAAGATATTTCTTTAGATTGTTTTATGTATATTTTTCTGGAGTTTTCTATTAAGTATTCTATTCTATCAAAAATGTAAGAAACACTCAATCGAATTGAGATCGGCCTCTTTTTAGAAGTCGGTTTAAATTGGCCTTCTGTTCCTATCTTGAAGTCATTTAACTTTTTTATACTTTTTTATTTTACTGGTAACTGTCTCCTAAACTTAAGGGTGAATTTAGTTACATTATGTATTATAAGTATTCGATACCTAGTTTTTATTAATAACCTATTTATACAATTGTTAATAAAATAATAAATATTTCGGGACATTGCACACAGCGCCATCTAGCCCCACACTAAGAAAACGCTTGTGTCGTGGGTTGTGTTATCAAATAACAAACAACCTTAGTTATGCAGACGACATGGTGCTCCTGAGCCCCTCGGTCAAGGGGTTGAGGAGGCTGCTTTCAGTCTGTGAGCATTATGCTAATGCCCATGGACTGAAATATAATGTCTCCAAGACGGAAATGATGGTGTTTACGTCGGGTGCGGGTCCGGACAGGATACCTGAAGTGACGTTGAATGGATCCAAGGTTAATGTTGTTAAGCAGTTCAAATATTTGGGACATCTGTTGACGGAACGGCTGCATGATAATGACGACATAGAACGCGAGCGGAGGGCTCTCGCTATCAGAGGCAACATGCTTGCTCGGCGATTCGCGAAGTGCAGTGATGACGTAAAGACCACACTCTTTAAGGCGTACTGCTTAGGCATGTACACCTCCCAGTTGTGGATAACGTACACGCAGAAAACTATGAGTAGAATAAGAGTCCAGTACAATGACGCGTTCCGGGCTCTTATGCGGCTCCCGCGGTGCTGCAGCGCGTCGGGCATGTTCGCTGATGCGGGGGTCCCTGATTTCTATGCCGTAACTAGATCTCGTGTGGCCTCTTTCTGGCAAAGAATGCGCCGTTCCGGCAACAGTATACTTGTGGCTGTCTCTGACGATGTCCGGAATCCAGTGTTTAGGCGCTGGATATCTGTTCACATGGACCGAAACAAAAAGTGACCGCACATATCTACGCATATGTGCATTTTATTTTATTTTATCTTGACACCCCTATACAGTGTATCACCCCTATACAGTGTTTCAATTTAAGTTTAAGTTTATGGGTACAAGCCTGAAATAAATGACTTTTATTTATTTATTTATTTTATTAAATAGATTTAAAAAAGGCCTTTAGTTCCAATCTTAAAGCATTAACCTTAATTAAATATGACTTTTATAAACAGCAGTGAAAATTATTCCACCTTTTGGCACAATATAAAGCCTCCTCCATAAGTGGGAAAAGGATGGTTTGATTTCCGCTGCTCTGGACCACAATATCCGAGGTCATGTGTCTTCCGTGGCAGGACCTGAGCGCCCACCACGATGTATGTGCCCAAGAGAACTCTCCTGATGATTTAATTCTGCGGGGGAGTCACGACCCTCAGTCATGAGGAAATACGACTCAAGAGAGAGAGAAAACAGGTTCGCACTTGACCATGGGTTGCCCGATGGCAAGCAATAGATATGGTATAAGATGGATCGTGCTTACCAGATAGGAACCGGTTCACTCTCACCTTAAAGATCGTTGGATTATAGTTCGTGGGGAACAGGGAGTCAGGCAGGGAGTTCCACAACTCAGAGGTACGTACTATATACTACGTTTGTTGTTTGAAGCCGGTTAAGGAGCAGTCGCAGCGGAACAACACTACATATTTACATACATATTTCTCCAAATTTTCAAAGTGTAATAATATGTGAGCAGCATTGCAGCATCATAATCATCATGTCAGCCCGTGTTCACCCACCGCTGAGTATAGGCCTCCTCTACCACGTATAACTGTGATAAAAACCAACCGGTGACTCCCGCTCTGGATCGTTTCTGGTGCAACGGCTAGCTATTGCCATTCAGCGCGGTAACGCAGCGAGCTTGATGGGCACATTTGCACCGGAAACGATTAAGGGCGGGTAATTTAGTTAATTTGACATTTAGTTTCGTTTTATTGTACCACAAATAAGTAAATTGGTACTTACATCCTTCAAGCTCATCAAAAAACTTTGACTTATTCTTGGTCGCTCCATTTTTATTCACCACAGTCGGAACTTCCACCTGATTTGGCACTTTATCTTTTATTGACACCGTGTTTAAGGTCTTTTTTGGCTTAACAGCTTTATACTTCAAAGTCTTTACATTTCCATTATCATCTAATATTTGTATATCGGCATAATTTTGATTGTTTTTTAAAGAAGTAGGTTTTTTAGTAATTTCACTTAATTTTATTAACACTGATCTTTCTGATTCGATTGAGTCTTTTAGAATTGTATTGTCTATATCACTTTTCACACATAAAACTTGTAATATGATTATCACTTTGGTAGTCAGAATTACTTTTTTGCTATGCATTATTATTATTTTAATAAAAAATACGTTAAATTACAGTTGCAAGTTATGTGCAGATGGTTATTTGTTATAATATTTAACACGGAATAATCGCGATGATTTCAAGGAATTTCTTCTTAAATTCACAAGCACTATTTCTTAAAATAATATTTAGTTTGTAGCGCGGTTTTTACTCAAATTAAAATAAGTTTCAAATGTTACATATTACAGACTATATCACACCTTCTTATTACAAAACTTTAACAAAAATTAAAAACAAAACTCCTTCACAGACACGACTAAAAACTTCTTTCTCGCAAACTTTTTAAACAATCGTCAGTTTTGCCAACATTTTCGGCGGCAACCAAACTTTTTTCACAAATCGAAAGTGAGTCCGCGTCACCGCGAACCATTGAGTCGAATGTCTAAAATCGAACAGTTTACAAGTGAAATGATGTTTTTATTACGTAACTGCTCTTGTGATAGGTCCGGCAAGGAAGTGTTACGACACTTCTTGTTTTAAGCCACAGATTACTTATAAGTACTACCACAGACTAGTGGGTGCTCGCGGCTTCGCTCGCATTAAGAAGTAAAACTTGCATCCTCTATTTCACCCCTCTAAAAGAAGCATTTCCAAAAATCCTTTGATGCCTACGTCATAACATCTATGTACCTGTATGACAAATTTCAGCTCGATCCGTCCAGTGGTTTGGGCTGTGCGTTGATAGATCACTATGTCAGTCAGTCAGTCAGTCACCTTTGAGTTAAATATATTCAGAAGATTAGTAACTAACTCACGTATTTGCTTGTGACGTCATTGCCTTTCGACTTCGAAATATAAATTGTTTAATTATCCTTTTCGTTTATTAATGATGCTTAATTACAAATATTTAACACCTAACAGTATAAAGGTTTACTTAAACGACAGTAAATTTAGTTAAACAATTTGTTTAAAAAATAAACTTGTTTGATTATTTATTTACATGAATATTATTATTCAAATCGCACAAATTCCTAAATACTAAGCTATCTACTAATTACTGTTTTACATACAAAATATAAGAACGTTCTCATGTGCTTGGCAAAAATGTCATAACTGACGCATATTTCGATAAATATTGAGTTTTCGAGTTTTTGCCGTTTATCTTATTTAATTGACTAATTCTTCTTTATCTGCAATTTACTCTTCCTGCCATTCATCATTATTCTCAGTTCCTTGAGAAGTTTTTTGCCACTCGGTATAGAGTCACGAAGCACCTTTCTTTCTTTCCTTCCTTTATTTCTTTACTTTTATGAACTTGTTTATTCAGTGACTGTCATAATATGTCACATGTACCTACTTTAAATATTTAATATTTTGATTTTCTTTGTTTATTTTACATTCAATTTCCTACGTGAACTACGTGAACTTTAAAACTTTAATACAAGTTTTTGTTTCTTTTTTTTATGTTTAATTCATTACTTTATTCATCTACAATTTACTCTTTCCGCTTTTCATCATCATCCTCAGTTCCTTGCGAAGTATCTTGCCGCTCAGTAGCTTCGGTATAGCGGTCACGAAGCGCACCCCGCCACGGAGGTGCTTGGGGTTCGATAGCTGGGAAAGGAAAATATTCTTATTAAAAAAAATATAATTAAAAATATATAACAAGAAAACTGAAATAAATGTGCACTGGAGGCATTTTAGGGATCTTCTATTTCATACCTAAGGGCCCCTGTCACGGCTTAACGACAGACGTACTACTACTTCGACTACTAGACAAATAGCCGGGACCTACAATTTAACGTGTCAACCGACCCACGGAAGCGCCCAAAATGGAATGCCACTTTTTGGTCACCCATCTTAATTACCTATATAATATGACCAAGGCAAATAAACAATGTTGCATTGTGATTTTTTTTTTGTTTTTAAACTATGTCAAGAAGGAATATTATTGTAAAAGATTTCGTTACATGACTGTAGGATATCCCAACTTTCATTTAAAGTAATTTATACTTGTGGCACCCCGCGGATTTGCTCTTTTTGTTTTGGGTTAAAAAGTAGCTTATGTCTCTTCCAGGACCTTATATAATATTATACCTATATACTATACTATACAATTGCTATAAAGATAAAGATAAAAAAAAAGAATCTTTATTGATAATGTAAAGTTGTAACATACATAGGTATAGGTATAAGTACTAATATCACAGAATATGCTACACAAATTACAATATCTCGTCAACAACCTATATACCAACAATACCAACCAATATACCAACTAATATTATATAGTTAGGTCATGTCGGAGGCCCTCAGGGCGGTTTAAAACTTTCGACACCAGAGTTGGCCACTCTCATTCTAATTACCAAACGCAACAGCAAACTTTAAGTACCAACTTTAAATATTATACATGAGACTTATTTATTACTAGTGGACGCCCGCAGCTTCGCTCGCAATATTTCAGGATAAAAAGCCTATGACACACCTAAGACCTCATACTACCTATATACCAAAAATCATGAAGATCCGTTCAACCGTTTTTGCGTGATGAGCGTTTAAATAAACAGAGACATAGATAAACAGAGAAAAAGAGAAACCGATAAACAGTCAAAATTTCTAGAAACTGTTGGAACGTGTTTTGCTACCAATTCGAAATATATTTTCTTCAAATATTTTCAATGTTCAGACTTTCGACCCTCTTCAGCTTTATTTTAACATGTAGGTATAGATAGATCTCTTCAAAATATATCTTCCAGATTTATTTACTATTAAACTTCAAATTACATGTGATCCTTTTCAGACGTATTCTAACCTATCACATACAATTCGAGGTTTTACATTAAATAAATAAATGTGGATCTCATTTTCAAATTATGTGAGGAATTGTAATCGCTAAGCGGTGGAAATATTGCCAGGAAACAGACTTATTTTACATGTTTGAGCACCACAACATCCGAGGTCATGTGTCTTCCGTGGGAGGACCTGGGTGCCCACCACGATGTATCTGCACAAGAGAACTCCCCCAACGAATTAATCCTGCGCGGGAGTCACGACCCTCAGCCATTAGGAAATACGACTCAAGAGTGTAACTCACCCTCTCAGCCACATATTTCTTCAATTCTTCCTCGCTAACATCCCCATTAGCCACCACAAACGCCAGTGGTACTTCTCCAGCCGTGTCGTGAGGGACTCCTATCACGCCTACGTCTTTAACGGCCTTGTGCGTTAGTAAGAGTGCTTCAAGTTCTGCTGGAGGTACCTGGAACGGATTAGAGATGAATAACGCCTGATGGTTTGTGCATAGCAAAGTGTGAAAGCACTTAAGAGACGTTAGATAGCGCCTGAATGTTTTAACATGGCGATAACTAAACCGATTCATTATTTTCAATTCCAATTAAAACATCCAGCCTTAGTCAAATGTCCAATTAATACAGTCTAATAATAGCCTAAGCCTTTCAAAGCTTTGTGTGTTAATGGGAGCGCTTCTAATTCTGCTGGAGGTACCTGAACTGATTAGAGATGGATATTGCCTGATGGTTTGAGCATAGCACAGTTTGAAATCACTTAAAGGAACTCCTTGCCCGAATCTCTATTCCCCTTGAACTATAATTTGTCGGTCTTCAAGTCGAGAGTAAACCGGTTTCTTCTAGGCAAGCGCGCTAGATCGTTGATTATAACGTTGCTTAACATCAGGCAAGTTGTAGTCAAGCGTGAGACAATTTCAAGTAAAAAAAAAAATAATGATAGCGCCTGAACAGTATTAACATAATAATTTTATTTGCATGACGCGAACAACTGATCATTTTATGATAGTAAAGTGGTGTCATAAAGTTTATTTTTAATTTTCTTGTAATGTGAATTTGGCTTAGTATAAAATAAAGTTATCACCTGGAATCCTTTGTACTTGATCAGTTCCTTCAGTCTGTCAGCGATGTAGAAATATTTGTCTTCATCATAATAGCCAACATCACCGGTCTTGTAGAAGCTGAAAATAATTTGAATTTTACTCTGTCTAATATTTTAGTACTAATGTCAATAATAATAATCCGCTTTCACGCTGCGATAGAGCGATGGATCATCCTGATGTTTGGTATGGAGCTAGAATAGGATGTTAAGAGTGTTATAGGTTAGCTTTTCATCTCGTGAGCGAAGCCAGGAATCTGCTAACAATCCAATAGAATAATAATTATTACTAGTGGACGCCCGCGGCTTTGCTCGCATTATATATAGCATATGTCACTTCTAAGACCTCATACTACCTACATACTAAAAATCATAAAGATCCGTTCAGCCGTTTTTGCGTGATGAGCGATTAAATAAACGAACAAACAGATAAAGATGTTTATATGTGTCAATTCTAAAAACTGCTGAAACGTGTTTTATTATCGATTTAATGTATACGCAAACAATTTTTTTTCTAATAACTTCTATGCTCAGATTTTCGACCCTCTTCAGTTTTATTATATGTATAGATTGAAGATATAGATGCTTACCCTTCCTCATCAAAATCTTCCTTACTCCGTCCGATGCCAACATATCCCTTCATAAGTAGAGGTCCCTTCACACAAATTTCGCCTTGCTTGTTCGGACCCAAGGGCTCGCGGGTTTCTGTGTCTACTATCTGTAGGGAAAAAGAAAAATATATTTTTGTGAGTAAATCCGAGTTTGTTAAGTAAGTCAAAGTAAATTTTATGAAAATTTAAATGGTTATTGTAAATTAACTGTTATGTTGTATGTCTGTAATTTAAATATATTTTTCTTTCTTTATGTTTTCTATGTCTTACTAGTGTAAAAGTCATATCGTCTTCAAAGTGAGCTCTTCTAGGCAACCTACCAAAGATAAACCTTTGATAGTAATAAATTTAATTTGACGAGATATTGTAATTTGTGTAGCATATTCTATGATATTAGTACTTATACCTATACCTATGTATGTTACATTATCAATAAAGATTCTTTATCTTATCTTTATCTTATAAATATTACCTTATATTATTAATACTAGTCGACGCCCGCGGCTTCTCTCTCATTAACTTTTCGAACATAGCTTTTTTTTTATTTATGAACCGAATGAAATGAAATAAACACTAAATGTTAACACACACAAACATACCTACAGACAAACAGTTTTTTTAAAACATGGTTTTTGTGTTCTATTGCATCAATGAAGACCCCTCAACTATATTTTTTTCAATTATCTTTAATGTACTGACACCGACTTGTTACAGCTTTATTATATGTATGTATAGATATACCTTAATAACACATCCAGGCACCACCTTCCCGACGCTCGCAGGTTTCGTCAAAGATATATTTTCAGTCGCATTTTCTATCTCATTGTAGTAAAACTGAGTGACGGCTAGAGTACATTCCGAGGCGCCATAACCTTGCAGAATGTGGATCAGGTTTGGGAATCTGGAAAAAAACGATTTACTCATAATTATACATCATCATAATAGTTATAACAGATATATTAAGACAGTCTTTGGATGAACAAAAAGTGGTATTCCCAGTTGTTTGCCATAGTACGGCAAACATTAAGCCATATAAAGGGTCTTTAGAGCTTTAATTACTGACTAATAAAAAAAGCAAGTGTGGTTCAACGATTCCAGTGTCTGCTTTTGATCCAGACCAGACGCACCCTGGTTTGAATCCGGCCCTACACCAATGACTTGTATTTTCAAGTTATTTGTGGATATAAACGTCGTGAGGAAACCGACATGTTTGATGACCACTATCTATATCTAAGGACGTATTGTGTCTTCCGTGGAAGGACCTGGGCGCCCACCACGATGTATCTGCACAAGAGAACTCCACTAACTAATTAGTTCTGCGGGGAAGTCACAACCCTCAGTCATGAGGAAATACGATTCAAGAGAGATACGATAAAATTATAAGCTTCAGAGTGTAAAATGTCTGACTATTTTATGTGATAAAAGTCTTACTTATCATAAACAGACTTCCAGCTATCTTTATGCAAAGGCGCGGCGCCTGAATATACCATTTTCACGGAGCTCAGGTCATACTGGCCGGCCGCTTTACACACTGCGACTAGGACGGGCGGTACCAGTATAAGTTGGACTATCTGGAAAGAAGAACAGATTTTGAGAAATATTTTGGCCTGCAAAAATATAAAAAATGTTTCGTTAAAAGTATGTTCAGGTTAAATGCTTATACTTATTGGTTAATACATAATAATACCGAATAGCAATAAAAAAAAAAAAAAAAAAATATAAAAATTAATCTGAAGTAATCTCAACTACCCATATTGATTGTTAAAAATAAGTGTGAATATATTGTAAAGAAAATTATAAGTTTGAATATAAAATATGTAGCTTAACAACCGAAGACAAAACAATCTGAGGTACCATATACGACTATACATGCTTTCTTTTTGAATTTTTCCTTGTTGACAAAAAATTTAACCAATTCCACCAATTCTATTGAAAAATTAGCTTATAAAAGCCAGTGGGATTCCATTGGAGCGCAATAACTACAATAACTCTCAACACCAGAGTTGGCCACTCTCTTAAGACCTTAATTTTATTTAATAGTCATATATAAAAACTAGTAGATACCACCGGCTTTGCTCGCATTAAGAAGTAAAACATGCATTCCCTATTTTCACCCCTTTAAAAGTGGCATTTCCAAAAAAAGCCTTTCTTAGCAGATGCCTACGTCATAACATCTACCTTCATTCCAAATTTCAGCCCGATCCGTCCAATGGTTTGGGCTGTGCGTTGATAGATCACTATATCACTCAGTCACCATTGAGTTTTATATGCTTAGAAGATAGGTACAGAAATCATATAAACACATACCTTATACCTCTCAATAGCTTTCAAATACACGTCCAAGTCGAACTTAGGTATATACACCGTGGTCTTCCCTTGCGGCAAGCTGCGAACTACCGCCATAAGACCCATTACGTGGTACCATGGATTCATTACTAAGGTGGGTAGATTTGCTGTGCTGGGTCGACTGAAATGGATAAGAAAACATGCTTAAGAGCTTCTGCGGGTCGCATGATGTGGTATTGTAGGGTTCAGGTGGTTATCTTAGTGGGTTAAAACACTGTGAAATTACAAAGATAACATCACTAGAATCACTACAAAGTATAAAGTACAGTCACTTGTCGCGTCTGCTTGTGTATGTATATTAGATCTTTAAAACTACACTTTTATGTTATACTATATGTTATACCGGAGCTGCAATACTGCATAGGTGTATTTCGGCATATGAGTATCATATTACTGCCCATATTAGGTGTCAAATGAGTTATAAGTCGATGGTGTTAGCGCCTTGTTTGAGTGTGCGTGTGTAAGGTGAATGCCTATAATCTTTGTTGACGTTGTGTCATACGAATTTTTGTAAAGATTTGAGGGTAGTTCACTTTTGATGGATTACATTAAATACTAGTTTTTGTTGTAAAGAGTTACTGATGATGCTTAAAAGGCATTTTATAACTGTAATTAGGTATTGTATCTTTTATTGTATCTCTTAGTTAATTTACTATTCTTTGTTATGTATTCATGTTACATAATAAATATTAACTATGGCGTAATTTACCTGTACCTCCCTAGCCTCGTAACACAGTCTTACGGCTACCACGAGGTCAGAGGATTCACATGTTATTGTACAATATTTACGTCAAATAAACGAATTTTGTATTTTGTATATTTTACACAACGGATTCTGATGCAGATTTTTTTTAAAATTCGTAGCTTTCCTTTTGAGCACTTCCGTGGGTCGAATGACAGTTTTAGTAGTGTGGCAGTCTCTAAGCTACGAGTATTTCAGGGGCCTTAGGGCGGTTCGAAAACTTTTGAAGTACATACATGTATTTATGATCCTTATAGTGAACACAGTACTTTTTGTACCGATACAATGCGAGCAAAACCGCTGGATGGTTCTAGTACTATCAATCTGAACTTATTGAGTAAGCTTATCGAACTTATTATTTATTATCGTCTTGATCAACTATAATTATCATAGGCATTAGCGATACTGAATATAGATAGATAGAAAATTTATTAAAAACACCAACATACAAGAATAAAACACAACGAAACACACAAAACTTAAAATTGGTGTTCTAATTGGCGACCTTATCGCTCTAAACGATCTCTTCTACCAATATATGAAACCGAAAAATAAGAAAAGAAATATGAAACGGAATGCAAAATGTAGAAAATAATAATTATATACTTACAAACAACAACTAGTTATAATATTAAGATGTGTCAACATAACTCCTTTGGGCATGCCAGTGGTTCCGGACGAATAAACGATCAGCAACGTATCAACCTGACCATCAACATCAACCGCTTCAAACCTCTCATAATCAACTTGATCAACTTTGATCAACTCATCAAAACTTAGCACGTCATTCGGTACTTGATTGCCGAATAAAATGATGCTTTTGATAGATTTGAATGATTTTAGAGGTTTTTCGTGCGATTTGTATGTGAATGGTGAACAGATTATGTATTTTGGTTTTGATATGTTCATAGCATGGATTAGTTCTCCTGGAAAATAGAAATTAATATATCAGGTAGCTACATAAGTATCATTAGAAATTAGGATATTTTGGTAGGTTTATGACTTTGTTTTAGAATATGACATTACACGAATCTATACTAATATTATAAAGCTGCGGAGTTTGTTTGTTTGTTTAAACGCGCTAATCTCAGAACCTACTGGTGCGAATTGAAAAAATATTTTAGTGTTGCATAGACCATTTATCGAGGAAGGCTTTAGGTTATATAACATCACGCTGCAACTAATAAGAGCGAAGAAACAAGGGAAAATGTGGAAAAAACGGGGAAAATTATTCATCTTTGAGGGCTTCCGTTGCGTGTGCTGCGAAAACGGTTCAAAATATCAAAAAAATATGTATAAAAGAATTATTCCTCTTGAAATTATCTAACAAAATTTCTGCGAGAGTAAGTATATGTCTATCTTTTAATATTAACTCACTTTTTATGGTAATAACTATTCCACGCAGACGAAGTCGCTGGCACAGCTAGTATCTTATATACGAAATAATTTATATAAGTGTGCGCTTATGTAGCTTCTTCACACTCAAATGGCTGAACCAACTTAGTTGAAATTTGGAGAGCAGATAAATTATAGCTTAAATTAACTTAGGCTACGTTTTACTTCGGGTTGACTAGGGAACACTAGGGTAGGGATCCCTGCTAACACGATAAATAAATAGTAATAATTCCGCTAATAAACCGATTTCTTGTTGATTAAATTAAACAATTGATTGATAAACGGATTGGTTGATAGAGTTGATATACAGATTGATCGATTACCTTTGACGTAGGTTGTACTAAACGTCGTCACGACCGCACCAACGCTAGTTGCACCAATAAAAGCACTCCAATATTCTAGTCTGTTCTCAGAAAGTATGCCTATCACATCTCCCTTTCTAACACCTAGGCGGTGGAGTGAAACGGCAAAGTTAATGGCTCGCTGTCCTATTTCCCCGTAGGTAATTGATTCGTTTGTTGCTGCGTTTATCTGGAACGTAATTTTGATCAACATTATACTTATGAAGTATGTAAGTTTGTACGAGATAGAATGGAATACCTACCAATAAAAATGTGTTGTTATAAAATTCAGTTGTGCCCATAATATCTGGTCTACCACTGAAATTGAACCCGCAACTTCCGGCCCATAAAGTTGATAAACGCACTAATGCGTCAAAACATCGAACTCCAAATAACGTATTTTTATGATATAATTAATTAGTTTTCATATTATTATTAACAATATGAAAATTCCGACCCTTTTTAAGGATCATCCCTTGAAATCAAAACCTATTTATTTCTAACAAAAAAGTCGAAAATACCTGTATAAAAAATAACCGCTCATTACCTATATTTCGTACATTGAACTAAAGATAAGATTTAATCAAGAAAATTTGATTTATTGTAGTAAATTCTTCTACTTATCATTAACGTAATAAGCACACTTAATGATTAGATAACTTTTATTTATGTAGCATTGAAAAACATCGCGAGGAAAATGTCATCTCTACATATCAATGATGTATGTAAGCTCACTGTCTACATAATAATAAAGCTGAAGAGGGTCGAAAGTCCAAACATTGAAGATATAAAAAAAAAACATTGTTTAGTGATACTTCGAATCGAAAACTTGATAGCAGAACACGTTCCAGCAATTTCTAGAAATTTTGTCCGCTTATCTGTATCTCTGTTTGTCTGGTCATCACGCAAAAACGGCTGAACGGATTATCATGATTTTTGTTATGTAGGTAGAATGAGGTCTTAAGAGTTTCATAGGCTACTTTTTATCCCCAAATAATGCTAGCGAAGCCGCGGGCGTCCACTAGTAATCAAATAAAGCTATTTACACATATGGTCGCTAAGGTTTGACAAAGACCTTTAGGGTGTTTTGAAAACTGTCGACTACAGAGTGTTGATGTTAACCTAGAGCCATATAAAAAAAACGATGGCATTATTTAGCCTTTTATTCTCTGGTAGATGCCCGCGGTTTCACCCCCGTTATTATATCTACATAAAAACATGCTCTTGAATAGCTCTACCTATTAAAAAAAACTGATGAAAAAAACCACGTTATGTATATACATAAGTATATAAGGTCCATAATTACTTGTGTCATGCGGGACTCGAACCCGCAACCCTAGATTAGAAGGCAGAGCCACTACCTACTAACTAAGCCAACAGGCCAGTCGACATTAAAACTAACTACTTCTTATCGGGTAAGCACGCTCCATCTTAGGCCCTAGCCTTTGCTTACTATCAGGCAAACTATGGCCAAAGGAAAACCCGTATTAGTTAAAAATAAAAAATAACACTTACCAAAGCAACATTATTCTTAAATTTCCAAAGAGCGTCCAAAATATATGTGCTAAAGTTGATATGGCCTGGTACTATCACTTCTTTAGGACCGTAGATGTAGTTTGGATGTTTTAACATCTTGTAAATTATTAGTTTTATCACTTGTTTCGAATTTGAAGGATCTGAAATGTAGTTTAAATTAATTAATAAAAAACTTTCTCTTGGTCTTTTTTTCGTCTACTATAATATGATTTAGTAAATCATCGTCTCTCGGTACAAAGTACAAATTGCTAAACATAAGGAAAATCTTCAGGCAATGTTAGACGCAGAGACGGAAAATAAACAATGAAGGAAAATCTAGATGTTTGCAGTAGATATGTACAGATTAAACATTTTTATATAGAAACGTACGCATACTTATATAACTACATCACATTAAAATACAATTATGATGTATATCTCCAAGCACTTGAATATAACATTTGTTTGATTTAGTACCTAATAAGACAAACACTTTTAAAAAACACCAACATAATATTAACTATATACAATACGTAAAAAACTTAACTTACTAAAATTATTAAATAAAACTCACTAAAAGTAAATCGGTTGCCCGCAAATTTCTAACAAAATGTTGAAAAAAAAGGTTAAAATTATCAGTTCTATTTTAGTCAATATACCTGATAAAAATCTTATTTTAATCAAATCTAATTTAGGTATATCAAATTACAAACACTAGTTCACTGAATAGGACCACACGCATAACTGACGATAAAGTGGCATAACATTGCTATCTTTCGTAATATCATGTTTATAATTGTAATCAGTAGGTAAAGTATAAAGTACCTATATACTTTATTTATGCTTATCTATACTAATATTATAAAGCTGAAGAGTTTGTTTGTTTGTTTGTTTGAACGCGCTAATCTCAGGAACCACTGGTCCGAATTGAAAAATTATTTTTGTGTTGAATAGACCATTTATCAAGGAAGGCTTTAGGCTATATAACATCACACTGCAACAAATAGGAGCGAAGAAACAATGGAAAATGTGGAAAAAACGGGGAAAATTAGTCATCTTTGAGGGCTTCCGTTGCGTGCGCTGCGAAAACGGTTCAAGTCGAGGGTAACAGCTATAATTTATAAAGCTGAAGAGGTAGTTTGCAATAATAAATATGATGCCCAAAATAACTATTACACGCGGACGAAGTCGCGCGCACCAGCTAGTATAATATATACCTAATAAGTAGATGTAAAATGATTATGAGATAAACCAACAAATGTTTGCACCCACAAGCGTTTGCTTAGTATGGGGCTAGATGGCGATGTGTACTTAAAAATATACGTATTGAATTTTAACCAATTTGAAACAGAAATTTATCTAGGGATTGGAATGCCATTTTTGATGCATGATAGGCTAAGCTTGACAACAACCTCACCCGGTATTAATCAACGTTGTAACTTACCTACGATCGCGCTAGTCTAAAAGAAACCGAATTATAGTACAAGGGGCATAGAGGATGCGACAATTATTTTATTTACCTTTTAATCAAATACTAGTGGACGTCGGCGGCTCCGCTCGCATTATTTTGAGATAAAAAGTAGCCTATGACACTTCTAAGACCTCATACTATCTACATACCAATAATCATGATGATCCGTTCAGCCGTTTTTGCATTATGAACGTTTAAATAATTAGCCAAAATTATTAAAAACTACTCGATACCTTAATTGGCAAACCAGCTAACTCCACTTAATACCAAAATTTTTTTTATGTGTGATTTGTATCGTTACGGTCACTAAGCGTGAAGTTTTAAGTCTCTCCTGAAAAATTTACTCAAATGGAGTTAGCTGGTTTGCCAATTAAGGTATCGCTGAAACGTGTTCTATTATACTCGTAGATTTAAGGTATATTTAAAGTTTTTTTTTTGTAATATCTTCTATGTTCAGATTTTTGACCCTCTTCTGGTTTATCATATGTATAGATACGTATATAACATATAAGTAGGTGTTAAATGAGTTGATTATGTAAGATATGAAATATACAAACAAACGTTGTATAAATATAAACTTACCTATCATGATGTCAAATACATAATTCCGTCTCTGAATATACATATATTTCTTACCGGCTTTCCGGTTTTTTCAGTATCTGTGAAAGCTTACTGTGTTTTTTTTTCAGTATCTGTGAATCCCGGATTTCCAACGGAATCAACGGAAAGACAATCTCAGTTTTCTGAGACAGGATTTAATCTAAAGAAATTCTTGCATTAGTAAAAATGTCTATTCTACTATCTTCTTTTTATCGAATGGGAGTGGCCAACTTTGGTGACGAGTTTATCAAGCCGCCCTAAGGGCCTTACATGGCTTAACGACTGCCGTACTAGACAAACAGTCGGGACCTACAATTTAACGTGTCATCCGACCCATGGAAGCGCCAAAAATGAAATGCCACTTATTCTACTATAAAAATCTACGAAAATATCAAATCTCTTCACTACAAAAACCTCTATGCAGTATTGCATTACCTACCTAGGTAAGTAAATACGAAACTTAATAAGCGTATCTACTTATGTCAAAAGTAAATAATATGCGTAAACCACAGAACAACGATCGGGCCACATCGCCCCCGCGCGCGCCCCCCCATAGAAGCGAAATGACTAATAATACGTGGTTCTCGTTTGGACCAGTAAACAGGCCAACCTAACCTACGACAGCGCTTGTCAGTACTTGAGTCTCGCGCCAGACTTGAGTGGAGCCACGAATTGCGCCGATCGCGCCCGACTATAGCCGAGCGCATCGAGTTGGACCCGCAATGGTTGATAAGAGCGATAGCGGCGGAGCTGTTAAAATTGATGTTAATTGTTTAAAACAACGATTAAATGAATTGATTATAAATTTTAATTATTAAATGGTTCGCGCGTAATAAATAAATACAATATTATTGGTAACAATTATTATTTGTTCATGTGTAATATTTGCTGACCAATAGTTTATTATTTAATTGAAACTAAAACATTGATTTTTGGACGGGTCCGCGCGTTCAATCAAAATCGCTCGCGCTGATCCCGTTGCACTTGCGATTGATTTGTATTATCGTTTCCACACCACTCTAAAAAGTTGATAATATTGGCGCGTTTTTTATAGTGGTATCCTCGATAGGCCTACATCCACTACTACTACACTCTCTGAAACTATACAAATAACAACATTAATTATTTTGGTATTTTCGTAGCCACAAATCTTCTTAAGGAGGATTAAACACCACAAAGGATTAAACACCACAAAGGATTTAACACCTGCGCGCAGTAATTTGTTATTCAATTGTTGTTATTTTGAATGTTTATTATTGTTTCATATTGTTTGATTAATTAGTTTTATTAATATTTTTAGTTAATTCAGTTTAGTATATTATTTGTAAGGTTGTATATATTCTAGTTTTATATAGTTGTTGATTTAATGTATTTTTAAGTTTATTATAAGGTTTAGTTTTTAATAAGTTACGATTACTGCTCTGTGTTATGTAAGTTGTTTTGAATAAACGATACAAGTTTTAATATTGTTATTTGATTAGTTTCAGAGAGTGTAGTGGATGTAGACATATCGGGGATAGCACTATAAAAAAACGCGCCAATATTATCTACTTCATAGAGTGGTGTGGAAACGATAATACAAATCATTAAAATCGATTGCAAGTGCGACGGGATCCGCGCGAACCATTTTGATCGAACGCGCGGACCCGTCCGAAAATCAATAAACCAATTCCAAGTGGTTTTTAGTTTTAATAAAATAATAAACTGTTTGTCAGCAAATATTACACAAGAACAAATAATAATTGTTAACGAGTTATTTATTATCTTATTAACATTCATAATCAATTAATTTAATCATTGTTTTGAACAATAACATCAATTTTGACAGCTCTGCCGTTTCGCTCGCATCAACCATCGCGGAGCCAACTCGATGCGCTCGGCTATAGTCGGGCGCGTTCGGCGCTATTCGTGGCTCCACTCAAGTCTGTCGCGAGACTCAAGTGCTTGTCAGTCTGTTGTCAAACATAGTCCGAGCGAGAGAGAGTTTTCCGTCGTTTTACTCGGTTTTACAGCATGATAAATTATTAAATATGTCCTGGTGTCAAGTTAAAAATTGTAAGAACAAGTTCCAGTGTTACCGGCGTGAAATACCATCGGTAAGTAGTAAAATTTCGTAATTTTAATAAATAAAACTTTTGACATTTTGAATGGCATTAACACATTCGTTGTCATGACGACGCTACTTCTCGATAGCAAAGTGATGTGTAAATGGAACCTAGCAAATTATCGATAATCGATATAATGTATATGATGTTTCTGGATTTGTATGGAAATGTTTCTGGATTACGGTTTTTATTTAACACATACCTACTTAATTTACATTTTCCAAAAAATCCAGTGTTAAAAAATAAATGGATATTGGCGACCGGTAGATACAACTGGTTTCCTCATAAAAATGCCAGAATATGCTCCAGTCATTTTGAAGATGATTTGATAATTAAATAAAATAGATAAAAATAAATTTGCTATAGTGATAGTTTCAGTCCCCGGTAAGGACATAGGATAGTTTTTATCCCACGGGAAAAAAGTTTTTACAACGGATAACACCGCGGGCCATAGCTAGTTAACTATAATTTGTACTTAAATAATATAGTTATACTAAAGACATATATTATCATCTTCGAAGTAAATGTGTAAATAATCGATAAAAAATATCGACATTGCACAGCCGATGAAGTTGAAGCGTACTGTGTACATGAACATCTCGTGCGTCGTAGTGTGCGTGCCGAAAGTGTGTTAGTTTTAGTAAATGGTGACACCTGTTTTGTATCGAATAAAGAAAGAATTCGCCTCTAGTCACAGGGCGACAAGCATGGACTTCAAAGCTCTGTGGCGTAAACCAAGGATTTTCATCCCTCTCTTTCTCTCGCGTAAGCAGAATCTTTTTGGCTGTTGTCAATGATGAGTTCCCTAAATTCTCGTTAATTAGAACCATAGATAAACTTTTAAACAAGTGCAGTCCAAATACATTCAACACGCACCACTTGTAAAGTCATAAATCACTTTCGAAAACAATCACAAAACAAAGATTTTCGTCGCTCAAAACCCTAGCAGAAGGAAAACTAGCAAAATAACTCATCACAATATAAAATATATAGAAAAAAAACACACACGTGAAGTCACTTACAAAACCGGGAGAGTTCTGTTCAGTAGATATACATACATAAGTATAATACAATACATAGTATGGTTATGTATGCCAGAGCATGGGCGGTCATTCAACTCGCATTGCATTTGATTCCCGTATGTATGCAGTTTTGACGTAAGATTATTATGACTATATTTTTTGGTTCGCTGATTTGGAAATCCTTGTACATTTTATTTAAAAACTAGTGGACGACGCGGCTTTGCTCGCATTATTTTGGGATAAAAAGTAGCCTATGACACTCCTAAGACTGATTGATACTACCTGCATAGCAAAAATCATGATGATCCGTTAAGCCGTTTTTGCGTGATGAGCGTTTAAATAAATAGACAAACAGAGACACAGAGAAACAGATAAAACTTCTATAAATTGTTGGAACGTGTTCTGGTATCAATTCGAAGTTCCTCCGTACATTTTTTTTAATATCTTCAATGTTCAGACTTTCGACCCTCTTTATCTTTATTAACTAACAACTAATTATATAGATAGAAGATTGTTAGGTACTATCTTTAAAATAAATCTAACAGAAAACTTGTAACACAAATACAGTGTACAAGGTCTATATGTAGCCAAACTCAGATCGGCCCATCTCTTTTAGTGTGAGATAGACTAGACAAACATACATAATAAATTACTTACTTACTTAATTATTCTTACTTATACCTCCATTAATTGCAACAATTCTTAACATTTTTATTTGTTAAACTTTGGATGGCCCAGAACCCGCTGGCGTCGCGATCTCGACCAGTTTCGGAGTGCCTGGCGTGAAGCGGCTGTCGACCGACTTTCAAGGAGGGAGTTGGGGGAGACCTCAGCCCAGGAGTGGAACAGCATAGGTTGAAAGAAAAACTCTGGATAGTTTAGTTTTGTATTAAAATATCGTGCAATAGCTTAATTATTCTACGT
This sequence comes from Macaria liturata, assembly GCA_964023185.1. NCBI lineage: Eukaryota > Metazoa > Arthropoda > Insecta > Lepidoptera > Geometridae > Macaria > Macaria liturata. The sequence goes on along the minus strand of OZ026810.1, from coordinate 12,737,211 downwards.
TGTGATTGCTATAGGTGTCTTTTTTTCCCTCAGTGTGCTCTAGGTATACATACTTTATCAATATGTTGATGCTATTTACTGTGCAGTTTTTCTGATTGCAACGTGCAATTTTCAGAGTTGCCAATTGCCATGCAATTCTGAGATGATCGTGCAGTTTTGCAAACATATTTTTTTATATTTGTTTACTGTATTAAAACGGTAACAACCAAAAAACAACAACAAAAAGAAATGAAATATCAACACACTATAATAATGATTTCCTATATCTATTTCAAGAAGTTTAAATAAAACTCAGTATTTATAAGGGTACATTATTGTATATTGTGATAATGCGAAGTACCTTCTCAGGGAGCTCTAGACATTCCTTCTCTATCAATAAATGTTGATGGTTATTTTATACCGTGCAGTTTTTCTGACAGCATCGTGCAGTTCTTTTTTTATGAAATCATGCAATTGTCGGAGTTGTAATAAAATTCTGAGATTATCGTGCAGTTTTTCGTATATATTTTCCCATGTCTACCATGACTACCATATGCTATATAGGTAAATAAATAAAACTCGGTACATATAAGTGTACAGTATTGTATATTGTGATCACGCGAGGTAGCTATAGGTGTCCTTCTCTCCCTCAGTGCGCTCTAGATATTCCTTCTCTATCAGTATGTCGATACATTTCTGAAACAAGAGTATAACATTAATTATTATTTTTTACTTTTAATACACAAAAATACACAATCAGACAATTAATTACCATTCTCTCTAATTTTAGGTCGATTTCGTTGACCACGACCAAGTGCTGATGCTTTAGGGTCTCTTATACAAATACAATACAACTATTTATCGTGCAGTTTATTGCACGATGCCTACCATATTTCGTGCAGTCGATGACGTTACAGAAATAGTATTACAGTATACCTTTTTTTTGCAGTTTAATTGCACGATTTTTACCTTATTATCACTTATATATATATATATATATATACTTATATATATATATATATATATATACTTATATATATATATATATATATACTTATATATATATATATATATACTTTTATATATATATATATTTTACCTTGATGATGGTTACTCTCGGCTTGAACCGTGAAGACAGTTGGTTGAGTACGTACACTACCAGGTGCTGATGCTTCAGGGTCATACAATACAACTATTTATCCTGCAGTTTATTGCACGATGCCGACCAGGTTACGTGCAGTTGACGGCGTTACAGAAAGTATACGTTTTCGTGCAGTTTAATTGCACCGTTTGGTACCTTATTATCATATGATTTTTTAAATATTACCTTGATAACAGGTACTCTCGGCTTGAACCGCGAAGACAGTTGGTTGAGTACTTCCACTACCAGGTGCTGGTGCTTCAGGGTCTTGCGGGTCTTCATTATCCTCACTATTGCCGCCTAAAGTAAGAGAGAAACAAGAAATTAGTTTTAAGTGAAAGTCAGAGTGTATATTATTTTTTAACCGATGAGAAAAACTATTTATATACGATACATTAGATTTAACTATAAAAATGGAGGCCCAATACAAATTTGGTAAAAATCTATAAAACCACACAAAATTATCTTCGAGAGTAGTCAGAATTAAATATCACAAAAAAATAATTAAAAAGAGATTCTTTATACTATCATTGTTATGCGACAGTTATTGCGCGCATTTGAGTTCCTTTAATTTTAATCCATCCTCCTCCACAAATATAAATCCCCTATTGTAATTGTAGGGGACCTTTTTAGTTTTATTTCTAGTACCTAATAATTTGCAAATGTTTCTTTGTTTATTCTTCAATAACTCCTAAGCAGCTAGCCCGATTTACATGAAAATTGGTATGCATGTAGCTTACAATCTACTCCAAAACAAAGTGTAAGTTTAATCCCAGATTAAATCAGGGTTCCGTACCTGTATGAGCATCTTGCGATCCTCCTCGATGTGTTTGTGAGTGGCTTCCTGCTCCACCTTCAACTCGGTCTTTAGTGGGATGTTGATGTTAACGCGGAGCTTTTTGCTGTGAAGTTAAAAGGAAAAAATAATAATATGCACATTACTATAGATATTTATTTTAAATTCATAGAAAAATGAATTCGTGATGACTAATTTTTCTTTTTCCCAAAATAGTAACAAAAAAACTAAAGTTAACATTTTTTAAATATGTTAAAAATTATTTTTGTTTACAGATACACACTACACAGTACATACACTATATCTATACTTGAAATTTAACTATTTTGGAAAAAAAAAAAACAAGATCTATAGACATAATTTAAAGACAAAATCTTGCCACGTGGGACACATTGTTATTTTCTTTTTGAGTTGGTATATTTTTTGTTCCTAAATCAATTATTTTCTTTAATTAACATGATTTACATTTTAAATATGGCTAAATTGTAATCGGACAATGCCAACTTATTCAGCCATGGCTACTGTAAAAAAAAAAATGTATTTATTTATCATTCCATTGGATGTTACGAACACTTGCCTTCGTCTAATATACATACCTAGTTAGGTACACAGTGTACGTTCGTATAAATGATTACTACATTAATTTTTGTTTATTTTTAATTGCTTGCGATCAGAGCTAGACAACCACCACACATGTGGACATCTTTAGTGTAATGTAAAAGTTTATAATAAGCTTTTTTAATAAGGTAATCTTTAACATATTTTTTAAAACGAGTTTCCTTGAGGTTCTGGATTTCATTTGGAATATTAATATAGAAGCTTATAGCATTACCTATAAACGAAAATCTACTCACTTCTTATAACCTAAAAAGAGTTCAATGATGGAGGAGTCAGTCAGTTCTGATTCATCGTCGGCGCACACCAGCAACTTGGCCTTCAGCAGGATTTGCAGCACCTGGGGAGAGACAATATGGTTTATTTACACGAGAAATATAATAGAACTAGTGGGTGCTCGCGGCTTCGCTCGCATTAAGAAGTCAAACTTGCATCCCCTATTTCACCCCTTTAAAAGTGGCATTTCCAAAAATCCTTTCTTAGCGGATGCCTACGTCATAACATCTACCTTCATTCCAAATTTCAGCCCAATCTGTCCAGTGGTTTGGGCTGTGTGTTGATAGATCACTATATCAGTCAGTCAGTCCTTTGAGTTTTTTTTATATATATAGATGTTAGATATAAAACTATTCTTTGCAGCACTAGTGTTTAATATTAAAACTTTCGTGAGACATTTTATCAATACATATGTAAATTAAACGGTTTTCACTCACGAGTAAATCGTGTAAGTTGTTTACGCGTTTCGGATGTTATGACATCCATCTTCAGAACGTATGTTCTGGAAGCGCGGCAGCGCGCAGACTCACACGAAATCAAACGTGAATTCAGAAATAAACGTGAGTGAAAACCGTTTAGTTAACATGTTGAGCACTAGTTTTGATAAGGGTTATTTTTGAAAATTGTTGTAAGTTCAAGTAACTAGGTGGCGCTGTTAAACGCTAAAACGCGCAAAAGGGTGTGCTAACCAGAACTCCTGTATTCTTGATTACAGTTACTGTAATTGATATTTTTTGTGTGCAGTTAAGTCTATCTGCTTTTTATGTACACATACTCGAACGGACATAATACTTGGACGAAAAAGTGTACAAATGGAACATTTTTTTTCTGTACTAATGATGAAAAAAAAAATAACAAGAAAAAGAAAAACAAAATATTTTAAGAATATATTGAATGAATGAATGAAACTGGCACCCAAATAATCATACTCATAATCATCTTTATTCGTAAAAAAAGTATTACATGTCAACAAAAAATATATTAAGTGAAAGAACTACAATTTCCTAGGTAGCTTCTATATTGTAAAACGAATTAAATATGTTAAAATCATAGATAGTTTCCTGGATAAGCCAGCGTTTCAGTCTACTCTTGAAACTCCTAAGCTAGCTGGTATTTTTTTTAATAAATTGTTGGACCTAGAGCATAACAAACGCGGCGTCCAGATAACGCACCTGTATCAGGAAGTCCCCCTTGATGCCGGTGTGGTGCTCGAGCTGGGAGACACTCCACGCCGTGTTGTCGTTGTACTGCAGCAGCACCGCCATCTGGAACGTGCTCGCCTGCAGCGTGTATCTGGAGAAAAAAGGATAATTTAAACTTTCAATCAAACTTTCATTTATTATTTTCTTTTTTTTATCTTTTATTGGACAATGAGCTAATATAATCGCGATTGACAGGATTCGAACCTGCGTATTTCTGCTGCTAACCGCTAAGCTACGGTCGCCGGGCGCGAAAGTCCACACTCATTTCCAATGAGTGACAAAAAAATTGTGCTGTCAGAATATGCATAAGAAGCACTCATATCGATGTTTAGCACTTTACGATACCTGGAACCGCTGAGCCATACTCGCTTTTATCTGCATCTGTTCTTAAGGACTACTAATTATAAATGGTCACCTGTTCTTGAAGCAGTGTTATGGCTAACCAAGTTAGTCCTATTTATCACCCTAGGGATTCTTCTTTTTCTTCCTAAGGTGTAATGACTAACTTTGACCTAGTGATTAATGTATATTAATGGTCACCTGTTCTTGAAGCAGTTGGTGACCAGCTCCCCCTTGCTCATGTTGTAGAGCCAGTTCAGCTTGCGGCCCGAGTGCTGAGACGAGTAGAACGTACCGAACCTGTGCACTGAGCGCTCCAACTGGAAACATACACATTTATACAGTTAAAGAATTATTTAAACACATTTGAAAGAAGGCGCGGTAGGATCTGGGAGTATACCACGATTTACTTGCCCTAGAAAACTTCCCCAATGAGTCGATTCTCTACATGAAACTCTGGAGAAATATGTACCTAGTGTTTTTTCGCAGCGGAAAAACACTACATATTATTTATCCATAGTTTCATTTACAATGGACTTCCGCAAAGTAACGCCTGAATATCTTATCGATTCTCTACATCTAACAATGAGGATCACAATGCGAGGAAGATTATATATTTATTGAAAGTAAATTTAACCTATAATCCATTTCATATAGCAAGGCACCTGTGACACATATAAAACGTCACTTGTCAATATCATTTTGACAATTGTAATGATGTACTGCAGTAATTCGAATTAGAAATTTACCGATTATCGATTGTAGTTACTTATGGCTATTTTCATCTGCCTATCCTAAAAATGTTATGTGAATTACCGACAATCACAAAATAATATTCGTCGAACCCACAATAAATTCCTACAGATAAATTAAGGAAGGGACAAATTGAGAAGAAGAAAAGAATACAGTTTTGATAAAAAAATATTGCCAGTATAATATATATGAAGCCAAAATATATATTAAATTATTCAAATGAAATTCTGATACACAAAAATTTTATGTTTTTCGCTATATTTTTTAAGATACAAAACTCATAAATACCTTCCTTAATTATTTTAATATAAAAAATCGCATAAAATCATTGTGCTTGAAGTACATAAATCATTATCTCTGATAGATCGAAATGATAAATATTTGTTTTTGCGATATTTTTTTGATGTCAAAAATAATCGATTACCAAGTCCCAACCCTACGAAAATGACGTCACAATTAGCAGTAGTACGTAACTTTGCTGTGCGATGAAATTTAATATTTTATTTTTTTGTAACATTGAATGCGAGTATGTACACGCGAAAAATACCCTTTATTTGATGTCTTATAATTTTTACTGTTTATATTAATAGTTATTTTTGTTAACTTACATAATGTTTTCACTAATAAATAGAAATATTTCAACATGAGCATGACGTCACAATAATTTATGTACATGTTCTTTTACGTTCTACTGACCTGTCACAGGTGACTTGCTATATGAAATGGACTATAACAACAGGTTAGTTAGCAATTAGCAGAAAACTAATTTTGCACAAACATGCCATTATTTCTAATCCGAAATGAGAATATTTTTATAAAATAGAATGAGAATAAAATGATATCGTAGTAACTATTTGCGAAATTTTTCTATTCCTCGCCAATACCAAAAAACTACAATGTTCTATGGTAACAAAGAAAAGGAAAATATTATGAAACTACAGATCGCGGCAAACTTCTTGAGCCAAAGTCGACGTAGTGGGGGTAAGTTCGCGCATGTACACTTCCGGACATATTTTATTGGTCATTGTTGGCGTTTGTAAAATATATAGTGAGATTCTGTAAATTTGTTTATTTAAGTAAACTAGACAAGTTTTAGCCACTAGTTGCGCAACCAATATAAACATAGAAACTTAAATATAAATAAATATTGTAAGACATTATTCATAAACACAAAATTTATACCTTTGCAAAATCCCTAAGAGCGTACATTGTATTTATCCTAAGTACTTTATCCAGCTGCATAATAATAATAAATAATGTTATTCATGAAGCAATACACATCATACACCATTTTTCTAGCTTGTCTCTTCAGAACTGTGTTACGTTTTGGTGGCATTGCTCAAAAAGTTTTTGGTAAGTAAAAACACAATATAACAAAAAACAAACTAACAATAATACAATAGCAAACAAACTTTAACAACAAAAACTTAAAATAGCCTATTGACACTGCACGCAAGTGTAGTCAGATGCTAGCGGAACATGCGCGCAACGCGGGGAACAGGGGCCAAGTGATCGGCCAATCACGGGGACGCGTGCCGACAGAATACCCCCGCGCACCTCTCTTTCCACCAACGATACCTTAAGGCCCTGCGCAGACGACAGACTTTTTGTGCGATCGAGTCTGCGGCGCACAAAAAGTCTGCATGGCGCGCAAAAAGTCGGTCGCGGATATTTCACAGACTCAACGCACACGACGCACATCTTCGATCATTTTGTCGGTAGAGCTGTAGGGACGTAGACGCTATCATTCAATGTCGATACCCATCCCTAATTTTTGCATAAGAAAAAATAAAACCTCTATGTTTTTCATCTAATCGTTTTTTTATAGTTTTGCAAGTTTTATCTCCAATTACTACTAAAAAGTCTAATAAAAACTTAAACTTACCGTATTTTGTTTTTTCTTTAGACGTCATACATGTCTAAACAGGAGCGGAATAAACATTACAGCACACTTCTTCCCACATTTTTCTTTTTAAATGTCTATCATGATATTCTGCCTTAGAAGTATCATAAATTGCTGGTCTGTTTTGTATTTCTTGAATTAACATAGTTACATCGACCTCTGGCGCCATGATAATAGATCGCGTGCGTTACGTCCACCCCTAGCAAATGCAGATTGCCGACTAAAGTGTGCGCCGTCTGCGTTAGCGCGCGTTGAAGCAAACGTTAAATTTTTTTCACACACTTTTTGTGCGGAGCGGCGCGCCGCGGCGCGGTGCGGTCTGCCCGAAATACACGGATTTTTTGTGCGCCGGACTTTTTGCGCGTCGTGTACGTTACTGCATATAATTGCATAGGTTCTATTTTCACAGACTAAAAAGTGCGTCACGGATAGTCTGTCGTCTGCGCAGGGCCTAAAATCGTCTACTGCGCACTCAAGGTCATGGCTCAAGAAGTTTGCCGCGATCTGTACGTATAGCGATAACATGAATATATGTAGTATGGTTTATTCGTAGTCATGAACGCTGTTAACTGAGGTTTTGACATATCCTTTTTTCGTTTAATATGCATCCGTTTGACAACCTCTTATACCTAACATATCGTCTGATGTTAAGCACCACAAGAACGTAATAAGAAGAAACACTAAGAGAAAAACTAAGAGAAAACAATACAAAGCTATACGCCTGCTTAGAAGAAACCACGAAGAGATCTACTTATTCTCTATATTATTTATAGTCGCTTAAATAGATTATATTACCTCTGTCGGCAGTTGGAAGGAAGACGATTGCTGGAACGGCCAAGAACCTGACGAGAGCACCTGAAAATGAATAACCAGATATTTAAAATACAAACTATTATCTATATATAAAACTCAAAGGTGCCTGACTGACTGATATAGTGATCTATCAACGCACAGCCCAAACCACTGGACGAATTGGGCTGAAATTTGGAATTAAGGTAGATGTTATGACGTAGGCATCCGCTAAGAAAGGATTTTTGGAAATGCCACTTTTAAAGGGGTGAAATAGGGGATGCAAGTTTTACTTCGAAGCGAGCGAAGGCGCGAGCATCCACTAGTAATAAATTAATAAATAAACAGACAACATATCTAGAAATTGTTGCAACGTGTTCTGCTTTCAATTCTAAGTACTTATCTTTCAAATTCAAAAATCGAAGTCAATTTCAAAATTCAAAACTCAAATTGTATAAATAATATTGTACCTGTCATCTTTGTAACCTACATTCTTAAGCAAATAAATAATTCATTTCATTTAAACATTTTTCTTTAGATAGCTACAATTTTCAAACTTTCAACTAGGTAGTATTGTATTTACTTTACAATTCGCAAATAAATAGCTATGACTACCTATGAGATCAGGTGAAGTTTTATGGGAACATTGTTTACCTGAATACTGAAGTCAATATGCAGCGGTTGCTCCGAACTGTTTGACATGTGCTTGCGGAAGTTTTCGTTCAGATCCTTCGACACGCCGATATCCTGAAAAAGAAAAAAAACATATTTTTGTTAAAATCATCTGCATACTCTACATAGTCAACTCTTATAACAAATGAAATAAACTTTTGTACTTTGTTCTGTTTATACAAAAAGTTAGATTTAGTTAGACACTCTCTCTCTCTCTCTCTCTCTCTCTCTCTCTCTTGTGTAGCATTTCCTCATGACTGAGGGTCGATCGAGGGGAGTTCTCTTGGGCAGATACAAAACTCTTTGGTACCAATTGTTTAACAATAAACATCATTATCCACAGCTTTCTCTATCCCTCTGCTGGGCACAGGCCTCTCTTTGTAAGTGCCAGTTGCATCGATGTTGTGCAGACCTTATCCATAGAGGACTCGCGTTCCGATTTTCAATAAACGCTTTTAATCCTATTGCGTCATTTATTAGTAATCTTCTCATTACATATTTAAGGTAAACGTCTATTTTGAAATGGATGTAATTTAATACTCGTATAGCAATAGATGTAAGCTATACACATAATAATTTGAAGAGGGTCAGATGTCTGAACATTGAAGATATTTTAAAAAAATATTTGGAAATACTTAGAATTGAAAGCACGGACACGTTACAACAATTTCTAGAAATTTTGCCTATTTATCTGTTTCTCTGTTTATTTAAACTCTCATCACGCAAAAACGGCTCAACGGATCATCACGATTTTTGTTACGTAGGTAGTATGAGGTCTCAGGAATGTCATAGGCTACATTTTTATCCTGAAATAATGCGAGCGAAGCCGCGGGCGTCCATTAGTAAGTAGGTACCTTACAAAACCTACATAAACCTTAAAAATGTAGACTTTTCATAAACCGCAATAACACAAGCATACCAACACAGTGCTTTACTAGTATTAGTGTGTAGTTACAGCTCACTGTTTTTTTTAATATTTCCTTGTCGTCATGCGTATGCAATACTTACCTGGAACATTCTCTGCAACTTGCTTGTATATTCGAACCCGCACGCCTGTTTCAGTTTTGAGATCATTGATGCCTGGAAAATACAAGAAAATAAGTAAATTATCATATCTATATCATTTTAGACATTGTTTTTTTTTCTAATGGCTGTATTGTATAGATGCCAATCCTACTTAAAACAAGTATTATATTCTTACTTAAAAAAGGGTATAAGGGTAATAGTAAATTGTATATTTACTATTAGAGTTACAGGGTCATATTCAAATAAGCATATTTCTTAAACTATCTTACTTAGGACAATGGTTCAAACAGTGGTTTAAAGCTCATATTATGTTGTAATAAAAAAACATAAGAAAAATCTCGGGTTGATGGCTTCAATTTTGAAAATACAATGATTCCAAAAAAAATAATGTTATTCAGCTATTAGATTTTTTTTGAGTAAATGAAGTATGGTTTGTAAAATCTTTTATCACACACCTATTAGCTATACTATGAACTCCCAAATGAGTCATTTTCAGGCATATAGGAGGCTCACACGCCAAAATATCACTAAATTAGCACAAGCACCCGTGAAACCATAACATAAAAAGTAAAATGGCCGCCATTTTACCTAGGCAGCATAAAAAAAATTCGAAGCGTGATTTGTCAATGAATTGGACCATATATCTTACCCTTAAAATCTACGACATCGTTCCCTAAACATATTGTATGTACATTCGCTAGTACATAAATAGTATGAAGTATCTATGGCTTCTAAGATATTAAACTTTCAATACCCATAAAAATATACCAGGCCACTCAGAAAATTTTGCGAAAAAAAGTTTTTATTAATGAGAGACTGGCCAGTTTAAACTTATTTTTAAAATATTATTATCTATAAGTAAAAATAGGCACATTCCAATTTCAAATTTTTCCTCCACATTTTTTGCAAGCTAATTTAAATTATCGTGTCTCAGTAAAAAATGGATCTGCACCGGGAACATTATCGCGCTATGATTTTATACGATTTCAAGTGCCGCCTGAAACCGGAAGAATCTTACGAAAGACTTCAAATGGCTTTCATGGATGAAGGCCCTTCTAAGGCAACCGTGTATCGTTGGTATAATGAATTTCGGCGCGGTCGACTAACTTTGGGGGATGAAGAAAGAAGTGGTCGCCCTTCGACGGCTGTTACGGAAGAAAACGTGCTAGCAGTAAAAAATTAATCCAAGACAATAGGCGAGTTACATACCAGGAGATTCAGCACATTGTGCAGATTGGATCGGGAAGCCTTGACAAGATTCTGCACGTGCATCTTCGCGTGAGGAGGATAGTTTCACGCTGGGTGCCGCACAACCTCACCGATGCTCAGAAACAGGCCCGGGTGGAATGGTGACGTGATATGCTTAACAAATTTGAAGCAGGTTCGTCTCGGCGTGTTTATGACATCATTACAGGCGACGAGTCCTGGATATATCAATACGATCCAGAAACGAAGCGCCAGTCGACAGTTTGGGTGTTTCAAAACGAAGCAACGCCTACCAAAGTGAAGCGATCTAGAAGCGGGGGGGAAATTTTGATCGCGAGCTTTTTCAATTTGACTGGCTACTTGGTGTCCATTCCTTTACAAAACCAAAGAAGCTTCAACGCCGAATGGTATATTAATAAATGCTTGCCAGAAGTTTTCTCTGTTGTGAGCAACAAGCGACCAAACACAGGGCTCCGTGGGCTACTGCTCCATCATGACAACGCGCCCGCGCACACCGCGCTCAAAACGAGGGACTTCCTGGACAGCATGCCGGTCAAACTCCTGGGTCACCCTCCTTACAGCCCGGACCTAGCACCGTGTGACTTCTTTTTATTCCCAAAAATAAAAAATCAGCTCAAAGGGATACAATTTATGTCACCGGAAAATGCCCTGTCAGCGTTCGAGCAGGCCGTAAACGAGGTGTATGCGGCGAACTGGAAAAAGTGTTTCGAAAATTGGTTCAGACGCATGAAACTTTGTATAGATGCTAGTGGAGAGTACTATGAAAAGATTTAATAATAATATATTTGCCCATAGAACATTTTTTTTCTGTTTCGCAAAACTTTCTGAGTGTCCCACGTATATTCAGGAGAATTGAGAACTTCTTTCTTGTTTTGAATGTTAAAACGTATATACCTCTGCGTCATCACTGGCCGACATATGTTGGACAAGTCGTTTGGCCAACATCTTGCTGTAGAACTTCTGGAACACATCCTTGTCTTCTATGTACTTGAATACCACCATCTGCGGAAAATAAAAAAATGACATTTACACTATTAGATAGTTAGTTCTGTCATTTTAATTAGGTAAGTTATGTGATTGTGTTTGCTCCAATAAACGTTTTTCTTTCTTTCTGTTACATTTTTATACTCTTGTCAGCAACAGGTCCATTTAAAATGTTTTTATTACGCTTGACAACCAAATATTTTTAACCAATAGATATTCTAAAGCGACATCTGCACAAGTTATGTAGAAAGGGGCAATATTGGAATTGAGAGATTTTAAAAAAGACAAATCGATATAACAACAATATATCGTGCCCAAATAGACGAATAAGTATTCAAAGATCTCAATTCAGATAACTGGTCCGATCCCCATGTACGACATTCTTTTCTTTTCTCACCACTTGATTCAAAGTATCTTCCAATTCAGCCTCTTCAGGGTTCTTGCTAGATTTCTTCAGCAACAAGTCGCAATATTTAGACGACTTTAGTATGCAGAGACTTTCAAAGGAAGAATTGACCAGAATTTCAATCCAAAGGCCACTGGTTCGATCCCCACCCATGCTGGTCTTTTTGCTAGTATATTTTTAACTCACCACTTGATTTAAAGTATCTTCCAATTCTGCCTCTTCGGGGTTCTTGCTGGATTTCTTCAGAAGTAGGTCGCAATATTTAGCGAGCAGCTCTGGACTCTTCGAGGAAGAGTTGGCGGCCTTTGTCACTGCGTTACCTGGAAAAAAAGGGGGAAATTAATAAGATAGATAGATAGATAAATACTTTATTAAAACACCAAATATAAAAAAAAACAATACAAAACAAAAACATAGTAATTAAAATTAACGTCTTAATTGGCGGCCTTATCGCTAAGAGCGATCTCTTCCAGGCAACCAATCTGGCAGGGATATAAACTTCAAATTAAATGAGTAGTGATAGATAGAGAGATAAAACTCTTTATTGTAACACACATTGAAAAAAGACAAACAGAAACACAACAGACTTAAAAATAGTGGCACAACTGGCGGCCTTATCGCTAATAGCGATTTCTTTCAGGCAACCGTAGGATGGAGAGGAGTCGAAAGAAAGAATAAGATACACTAATTAATTTTATTTATTCCTGTTATTTTTTTTAACACGAAATAGGCTTACGTTTGACTACAGCCTGCCTAATGTTAAGCACCACTGTAGTCTAAGATGTAGCACGCTTGCCTAAAAGAAACCTATTCACTCTAGATTTGAAGACCCCTGGGTTATAATTTTCTGGAAACAGGGCTCCAGGTAGAGAGTTCCATAGTCTCGCTGTCATTGTATATTTCACGTTGCCACTAATTTCTTCATTATCATGTAGAACGTTAAGCGACTAATTTTGCATTTTATCTTTTCTAACCGACTTCGTAAAAAAGAGGTTATCAAGTCTTCTGAAAGTTTTTTTTCAACTTCAATTTCACGTGATCTATCTATAAATACGAAAGAGACATCTGTAAAAACGGTACGACACTTCCATATTAACCTAAATACTGCCATCTCACTTCCACACTCCCTAATCTACACTAGAGTGAAAGAGACATCTATATGTTACTCACTGTTAATAAACCTGCCGCAGGCCTTGTCCAATGCGGCGACGAAGCCAGAGTCGTTGTTGAAAGCGACCAATACGAGAGCGTTGTACTTCTTGTGTACTTGCAGAATAGTCGACACGTATACTTTTGGATCCTGGAAAATATAGGAAAAGTATATTTTAGCACAAACTAGACTTCTATGAATTCACAGTACAAAAAATAATTTGAAGCATGTTTCTTTCACTACCGAATAACTGGTTTAACCGATATGGATGAAATTTAGTATAAGAGTTAGATATAAACTTCGGTTACTACTTAAGACTGCTTTTTATAGTTAAATATAAACCCTGGAAACAGTATAAAATTTTAACGCTGGTCTTGTAACCATATAGAAGTGTCTAGTGTCTTTGTACCTTCTTCGCGCTCAAACAGCTTGATCAATTTCGATGAATTTTGGTATAAAGACGGATTAAATCATAGTCTATCATATAGTCCACTTACAATCCTCGAATAACACTCCAGGGAGACACTAGGGCACCTAAAGTAAAACATGTCATCCGCCATCTTGTTTCGGCAGCCATCTTGTCAACGTACCGTGTGCGCGCCACACTTGTCAATAGCAGCGAGTCCCTGTGCGTGTATGTGATGCTCGAGCAGAGTGTCTAGTCTCTTTGTACCTTTTTCACGTCCAAACGGCTCGACCGATTTCGATGAATTTTGGTAAAAAGATGGATTAAATCATAGTCTATCATATAGGCTACTTATAATTCTCGAATAACACTCCAGGTAGACACTAGAGCATCTTGTGCCAGGAGCATAAGGCGACAGCATCTTATCCAAAACGTGAAAGTAAAACGTGACATCCGCCAGCTTGTTTCGGCAGCCATCTTGTCTACGCACCGTATGCGCCTGCGCCCCACACTTATCGATGGCAGCCAGCCCCTGTGCGTGTATGTGATGCTCAAGCAGGCGCCGCAGCTCGCCGAGTCCGTCCGGGATGCGCGCCACTAGCGAGTACATGCGGCCCAGGTCGCTGTTCTTATCGCCGTCAAGAAGTTTCTAGAACAAAAAGACTTATCTTTAGAGACCAAACATATTACATACGAACATCTGTATGGACGGTCTATTTAACAGCCGCAACAGAATATCAGTGCTGGTGGCCCTGTGCCATCAGCATTAGGCTGAGTTGCGGCTGTATTGGGGCATCACAATCTTAACGTGTAAGGTTAGTAAGTAAGTTTAAGTTTGTGTGTCTCAATAAATGTATTGTGCGAGTAGGATGAAATGTTATTGGCCGCCATTTATTAATTCACATTTAATGAACTAGGTTATATATCCATGGATTGTTGTTGTCATTTAAACCACAGTCATAGATTGCAATTTGCACAATTAAGCACACCACATATAAGGATATTTTAAAAACCTTAGATCTAACGGGTGAACGGAAAATGAATGTGGACTGTAATTAATGATAGTAATGCATCATACGTGTAAATGCGATTCAGCATCCATGCTGGCTCTTGCGTTCGAGGGAAGCCTGCAAATTGTCCCTTGTTATGTTGTTAGACTTGTTAATAGTGATGTTCCAACACTTTCTTTACAGAAATATATAGATTTTCTTTTCTGGAATATTACCGGAGGCTACATAGATGCTCTGTTCTGCCTGTACTGACACGCACAACACACTCACCTGGAACTCTGCGTGGAATATCTCGAGATGTTTCTCAATGAGGACACGGTCGCATGTCTTGGCGAGGCGCTCCATGGTGGTCTCGTGCAGGTATACTTGCACGCGCCTCTGTTCTTCTTGCAGACGCTGTTCTGCCTGGAAGAGGAAGAAAAAACAAATTTAGACGACATTGCCTTTGTTTTTTGATAGCTAGATAATGCAAGCGGTTTTGCACGCATTGTATCTAGACAAAGAGCGCCTATGTTACTGTCAAGACCATACATTCATTTCGTAAACTAAGATATATTAAGAAATGAATACACAGTACTTAATAGTTTTTACCATTTTAATTCACCTGGTTTATGATAACAGGTGGGTAACATGTCATGTGGAATGGATGGAAAACTACGAATCGCCCTAGCCCGCCTCGAGGCTTTTTTCCATCAGTGGGATGAAACCAGCTGTGGATAATAATGACCAATCATGTAATCGGATCACCGCGATTTTTAGGTAGGTAGCAAATATAAGGTCAACAATGACTTACCTTGATCATATACTCAGTGACCGGGTTATTTCTCAAGAAATCAGTGCTTTCCCTGGTATAGAATCTCTCGGTGTCATCCAAGAATACTGCCTCGAATGTATCTTTGTACACGGCCAGGTTCTGTCCGCGGGCGCTCGGGTCCTCCTCGTTGAGACCTAGAGCTACGTAGCAGTTGATTACCTGGAAAGATGAGGGAATTTTATAAGTAACTGATGATAAAAATGATGACAGTTTTATTTTGAAGAAATGTCCACGAGATGGCAAAGTTGAGGCGAAAAATTAGAAAGGCTGAGTCCGCTACCATGTGATATAACAATTAGGAAGAGAGAGATGACGAAAAGAAGGGGAAATACACAAAAAAAAAATACGAAGAATGCTCAAGAAATCACCATCATCTTTATAAATAAAAATGAATTGTTGTTCGTTAGTCTGATTAAAACTCGAGAACGGCTGAACGGATTTATCTTATCTTAGTCTTGAAATGTTCGTGGAGGTCTAGGGAAGGTTTAAAAGGGAAAAAAAACAAAAAAAAAAAAAAGTTTAGGTCGCAGTACGAAGTCTGCCGGGACAGCTAGTAAGTAATAAATTTTTATTCCGACGACTCTACTCTTAATTTTAGTTCGTTTACGTGGTTTAGGTTTCAGGTTCGATTCCTGTTTTTTTTTGTATATTATATATTTCGATAAAGAAAGAAGACCGATTTGAAGACAGCGTTGGTGACATGCTTATTTAGCTAATAGAAGTCATTAGCCCTATCAGTGATCGAAACCTACGTACCCTGGTTCGATCCCCGTCCCCAGCGACATTTTTGCACATTTTACTTTTAATCAACACAAAAAGTACTCACTCCAGACAACAGTCTAGTGTTGATAGTCTCTCCGTTGCCCTCAATCAGTTAGAGGATCACGTTGATGACTTTATTTTCGGAACCTACGTACCCTGGTTCGATTCCCAACACCATCGACATTTTTGCACATAATATTTTTATCAACATAGAAAATACTTACTCCAGACACCAGTCTAGTGTTGATAGTCTCTCCGTTGCGCTCCTTCTCAATCTGTTTGAGAACAGCGTTGGTGACTTGCTTGTTTAGCCAGAGGCATTATCGAGTCATACCACTGTTTGATATGATACCATACCTAAGTACCCTGGTTCCCTACATTTTTGCACATTTTATTTTTTATCAACATAGAAAGTACTCACTCCAGACACCAGTCTAGTGTTGATAGTCTCTCCGTTGCGCTCCCTCTCGATCAATTTGAGGACGGCGTTGGTGACTTGCTTGTTGAGCCGCTGGAAGAGGTTGTCGCGCCATGTCACTAGCGCCAGCTGGTAGATCTCGTAGATACCCTGGAAGGAAGAACGAAAGAGGTTTAATAATAGCATACAAAAGTAGTTAATTTATGAACCGATTTCAAAAAATATTTTATTATTCTAGACTAACTAAGCTCTACATTTGACCTTCAAAATAACACATACCTTCCTTCCCTCCTCGCACTCGCGCTTGACCCAATGTCGGTTGAGATACGAGCAGACTCCGTTGAGGACGCGAGATGAGAACTGGTATTCCTCCCATTGCTTGGTGTAGAATGCTAGCACATCTTCGCCCATTAGGTCGGCGCCGTTCTGTAGAAATAACACATGGTTGATTTAGCTTCATTACATGTTATAAATGAAAGCCACTCCCGGCGTCTGTTCCTATGTATGTATGCTTAAACCTTTAAAACTACACAATTGATTTTGATGCAGTTTTTTAATAGATAACGAGTTTTTCAAGAGGAAGGTTTATATATGTATTATAACGTGTGCGTAGAAGCGCGGGCAAAAGCTAGTTATGAATATCTTTGGTTTCACTGAACAAATAGAACTTTATTTACAAACACTTTTCTGGCGTAAAGTTATTCAAAATCAGTTACCAGAGTGTTAACTCAGATTTAGACTAATGTATAAAACTTGGTCCATTAGCCATTTCCAATTTAATTTCAAATCCAATCGGTTAACGCGTGTAGGAACAAACAAACATATTCACAAACTTATAAACTTTCACGTTTATAATAATAGACGGAAGTAGGATAAGAAGTTGCGATGTAGACTGAGTGGGATGGGATTATCGTGAGAATCTTTTAAAAGACGTCTTATTAGGATATCAAAAGTAACTCTCTTAAGTCGTATTCCTCATGACTGAGGGTCGTGACTCCCCCGCAGAATTAATTTGTTAGGGGAGTTCTCTTGTGAAGATACATCGTGGTGGGCGCCCAGGTCCTTCCACGAGAGACACATGTCCTCGGATATTGTGGTCCTCAAACATGTCGGTTTCCTCACGATGTTTTCCTTCACCGCCAAGCGAGTGCAAATCCACACATAACTTGAAAATACAAGTCATTGGTGTAGACAGATTCGAACCAGGGTGCGTCTGGATGAAAAGCAGCCACTGGAACGGCTAAGCCACACTCGCTTTATCAAAAGTAAAGGCCAGTATATTCGACCAAGGAAGCGTTATTTACCTGGAGTAAGTTAATAAGGTAGATCCTGAGGAACTCCTTCAGACGCTTGTAGAGCTCGAGACCGACCAACTGAGCACCGCCCTGCACTTGACCAGTCTGTAACACATACAGTTAATAATTATTGACACGAGACAATCAGCAGTGGTTTCACAAATAAGAATATAACAATTTGCGGGGGTCGGATGACACGTTAAATTGTAGGTCCCGGCTGTTAGTTAAAGTATGCCATTCGTTAAGCCACGACAGAGGCCCTTATGGCGGTTTTAAAACTCTGACACCAACAGGGTGTTTCACAAATTCTGAACGTTTCCGCTCGAAAACGAAACGCCAATCAAGAGACGTCAAAACTGACTTACCAATAACAGCCATCCACCAATCATAGAAGTTACAAGGAGTTCTACGATTGGCGTTTCGTTTCCGAGCGGAATAGTTCCGGATTTCTAAAACACCCTAGATACAGAATTATTGCTCTCGGAAAATACTCGGAAACGAAAAGTCACGATGTCTAAACTGACATATTTTATCCACCAATCGGAAGTTTTGAGGAGTTCTACGATTGGCGTTTCGTTTCCAAGTGAAAAAAATTCGAGTTTGTGAAACACACTGCTGGTTTTTAATCGTCAGCTGACACGTACAAACGACACTGAGGTCGAAAGTAAAGCAAGCCAGTAATGAGCTGGGATGATACAATCAATGAATGCAATTTTGATAATTTAACAGTTCTTAAAACATCGCGTTAGAAATAGCGTTAGCGTTTTTGATATTGCGAAAGAAATGCAGATATCTTTAGACCTAGTCAACGATCAACACTCTACGTACGCATTGTCCATTGTAGCATGATTATTTTGACAGCTGCGATTTCCATACATTTTTCGCATAGAAGTAATATGTATGCAAATGACATCTGTCAAAATCATCAAGCTAAAATGGACGAAACATGGTATGGCGCTGTGTGGTATGACCCAGAACATAATTATTTGTTACTGATATTTCCTTTTCAGGATTCGAATTCCGCACAACACAAATATCTGACCGTTTTAAATCTGTGATTATTTAAGTGAATCTCTGGTTTTTCTATAACTACATTATAATAGTCTGTATCTATTATCTAGTACCCAAAAAACAAAAGTTTCCACAGAACGAGACTAGATGGCGCTGTTCGAAATGCCCCGAATTGACTATAGGTAGTTTTTACTATGTATAGGTATATATAATCACCTGTTTTCTACCTCCATACGATTGCTTCACAGAGACAGTTGACGTGGAAGCACTCTGGTGATGGACTGACGTGCAATAGTTGTACACGTGACTGGAGCGAGATGTAAGGGAAATGTCATTGTCACTGTCAAAGTGACAGCGCGGCTATGATAACTTAAATTTGTATACTATATAAAATAAATAAATATTTCTGGACATATCACACAGCGCCATCTAGCCCCATACTAAGCTTACGCTTGTATCATGGGTACTAGGTAACGGATATAATACATAATATTTCTTTTGTAAATATATACTTATTATACAAAGAAACGACCAGACTCAACAGAAGTAATTACAATTGTTCAATTCATAAATACTAATGGCATGTGGGAATTGAACCCGCACCAATAGATTAGAAGGCAGAGCCACTAAGCTAACAGGACAGTCATTATCTATACTAATATTATAAAGTTTGTTTGTTTGTTTGAACGCGCTAATCTCAAGAACTACTGGTCCTAATTGAAAAAATATTTTTGTGTTGAATAGACCATTTATCGAGAAAGGCTTTAGGCTATATAACATCACGCTGCAACTAATAGGAGCGAAGAAACAATGGAAAATGAGTAAAAACGGGGAAAATTATTCATCTTTGAGAGCTTTCGTTGCATGCGCTGCGAAAACGGTTCATAAATCAACAAAATATGTATTAAAGAATAATTCCTCTTGAAATGATCTAACAAAATGTCCGCAACAGCATATGTCTATTTTTTAAGATTAAATCACTAGAACCGTTTTTATGGTAATAACTATTCCACGCGGACGAAGTCGCTGGCACAGCTAGTATTATCATATAAATAAACTATAAATTTATACTTTAATTGTGTTTACTATTGTCAACAACAAATGTAAGTATATCAAATTGACTCGTAACTATGGAGTTATTAATAAACTATTTGTATTTTGTATTTTGAGACTAGGTTTTTTCTTATAACATTATGACTTGACGTAATAAAGCACAATAATTAAGAAAGTTGTTAAATACATATATTTTTTGAAATTTTAATTTATTTTTGTATGGAGTTGGCAATAGTAAAAATATTACTTATGCTATAATAGAAACATCTAACAATCTTAACAAGTTACTTAGTTTAATCTTGGGTTATTATATTTTTCGGTGATGATTTTTGTGCGCATTCTGACATCATATTTTTTGTTTAAAATTTTAACAGGTCCTAATATACATATCTGCATTTCTATCTAAACGCGAAAGAAAGTGGTGAAATCAGCAATGAAAGCAGTTCGATTAGAGGCATGTAAATAATAATTAAATCTTAAATGTCAAAAACTCGATTTTAAAATTGTTAAATGTCAAAGTCTCCTATAAATGTGTCCAACTCAAAAACGTGCCAGTCCAAAAGTCAAAATGTCCAGGTAAAAATGTTAATTGCTCAGTTTTAAATGCTCAAAACTCTTGTAAATGTGGCCAATTCAAAATTACAATGATCCAAAAGTGTCTCGCTCAAAACAACCTGTCAAACTCTATTTGGAATTTCAATGTCAGTGTATGGTAAATGTCAACGTCAACGTCAAAGTCACCTGTTTCTTGCCGGCATGCGAGCTTTGCTTGGCCGGCGCGCGAGCGCTCGCCGAGCTCTGGTGGTGCACCGATGTACAATAGTTGTATACGTTCCTGGAGACCGTTGGTTAGGGAAATATGGCCGAAAGTGTTCAAAGGTTTGAATTTAGATAGACAAATAATCTAGTTGTAATAACCAGCTAGCACTAACGTCAAAAAATATGTCGAAAATAAAATATAAATAAATAAAAAATTTAATCATGCATTACGGGAACAATACAGATAAATAGTTAATCATTTCTTAATAAATTGAAATGCAACTGAAGAAATAAACGTTACAGACATTGGTAATTACATTACATTAAATGTCGTCATTTTACAATAAGTAATTAATTTTTATAACTTGGAAACAGAGAAAATGTTACACAGCTAAAGTTTTCCTTACAACCAATCCTAAATAACGAATTCTTAACTCTTATGCGTGTTTGATATTTTACAAGTCAGACTTTTAAATCTATACTAATATTATAAAGCTGAAGAGTTTGTTTGTTTGTTTGTTTGAACGCGCTAATCTCAGGAACTACTGGTCCGAATTGAAAAAATCTTTTTGTGTTGAATAGACCATTTATCGAGGAAGGCTTTTAGGCAATATAACATCACGCTGCAACTAATAGGAGCGAAGAAATAATGGAAAATGTGGAAAAAACGGGGAAAATTATTCATTTTTGAGTGATTCCGTTGCGTGCGCTGCGAAAACGGTTCAAGTCGTGGATAACAGCTATAATTTATAAGTTTGCAAAAATAAATATGATTCCTAAAATAACTATTCCACGCGGACGAAGTCGCAGGCACAGCTAGTATTACATAAAATTCTACGTATCATATGAAATCATTGCGTAGTATTAGTATTGTATGTTAAATGCGTATTGTTTGTAAATAATAAAACAGCATCAATATATTTATCTTTTTTTCCCCGTAAAAAAGATAAAAAAGGGAACCCCATTACCAAGACTCCGCTGTCCGTATGTCAGTCTGTCTATCAACCAGCCAACCATATCTAAAATACGCATACGTGCACATGCTTTGTCCATTGGACCATGATAATTTTGACAGCTGTGGTTTTACACATCTACGTCAAATTATCGTTTTTTTAAACAATTTATTTATTGTTGCACAGAAAACTTAATCATAGATAGGCACATAATTTGTTTATTATATAAGTACTTATACAACTTTATTCACAATGATTTATGGAAATATTCTAGGAACATCATATATTTATTCAAACATATGGATTAGACAGCAGTCAAAATTATCATGCAGTAACGGACAAAGCATAGTACGGCGCTAGATGGCGCTGTCTATAAATTTTTAAAATATTTAGTAAGTACATAAGTACTTACTATTGTAAAAGTTGCGTGTACTGTTTGTATGTCAGTCTATCTATCAACCAGCCAACCTTGAATTTTCTACTACTGATAATACAAGAGCTTGCTCAGTACGGTGCTAGATGGCACTGCGTGTAAATTTCTACATAGTCAGTGTTGTACGGCGCTTGATGGCGCTGTTTATCAATTCCCAGTACTTATATAAGTTATTGTAAAGGATACGTATAGAGGTTCATGTATCGCTGCTTGTGCATGTGCTGCCGCTTGTACACTTGCTCGATGCCATCCTGCAGGTCGCCCCATATCTGGAAATAATGAGATGGCAAGTTAGTTAACATGTACGACGCGTCGTAGACGTTAGTTAAATCTTTGGTTCAACTCAAATGTTATATACATTAGCTTCAGTACTAAGTAAAAGTAAGTGAATTCATATGAGTGTGGCCAACTCAGTTGTTACAGTTTTTTTATAGAAAAAAACATAAATATATAAATACTAGCGAACACCCGCGGCTACGCTCGCATTACTTCGGGATAAAAAGCCTATGACACTCCCAGGATCTCATACTACAAACCTACCAGAAATCATGATGATCCTTTCAGCCGTTTTTGCGTAATGCGCGTTTAAATAAACAGACAAAAATATCTATAAACGTTAAAAAGTATTGATAAACGTGTTCTGTTATCAATTTAAAGTATACCCAACCATTTTTTCGAATATCCTCTATGTACCATTTTTGACCCTCTTAAGCTTTATATATTATGTACTAAGGTATTTAATTAATTATTCCAATCCTACAAGTACATAATCACTAACCCTACCTACAGTATACAAGAGGAAGTACCTAAGCCAAGCCATCGCTTCCACAAGATCACCTTCCGTTTACGTAAGAACCGGTTCGCGAAGTTGAGATTGATTTTATGTTTATTAGACTTTTCAATTTTTATGTTGAGGTTTAATGAACCATGTAATTTTTTTTCTGGGTCAAATATTTATTGATTGAGAGTTTTATTAAAACGGTATGATTCGTCTAAAGGTAGGCGTTGATTATGATCTAGGATCTTAGCAAAAAGCAATGATTGCTTACCATCAGGCAAATTACGGTCATGAGCAAACCCATTTCTTGTAAAAAAAAAAACAGGTTTACAAGGTCTGTATTGTCGCTTGGAAGATCTCTAGATTTATAGTTTGCTAAAACCAGATTACCTACCTTCGGCTGTATTCTATGCCTTTGGTAAGGTACTATAACGACAATTAAGTCTAAAGTTATATTAGTATATAGTTATGTATAGTTATAGGAAGGCATCTAAATATACACATCACATCGCATCACTCTAAAAATGCAAATTTTAATCATACAAACTTTGGCATACGGCCAATACTGCGTTTGAATACGAGTGAAAAACAAGTGCAAGTTTTTCACCACTACACACATTCATACAACTACCTACACCCTTAGCAACAACATACTAGGGATGAAGACTTGAGCGATGTTGCGTACAGCGTAATAACATTTCACACATGTAATAATGTGGTACTGCGAAGCTCTCGGCTAGCATGGGTTTTAAAATCCAAAACTATAAGTGTGGAGTTTAGACAAGGTAGGTTATTAATACGTCTGAATAGATTTTAACTTCAAATGTTCATAAAAACAGATATAAATTCTAATAATTTTGATTCGATTTTACTTTTTCACCTACGTATATTTAAGTAGTTATATGTAAGTATAAAATTAAGTGTATATGCAAAAGAGGCAGAAGTTTTGGCGCGGGGAAACTGTACATCATAATACAGAGTCGAAAGATATCTAGTATGGTGTACAGAAAATCATCAGCGTACAACACAAATTGCAGGAATACAAATGTAAATAGAAATGTACGCACACCTTGAATGGATAAATAAAGGAATTTGAATTTGACCTATCGACAGCTCCCATGGTATAACATCAGTAATCATTTACATACATCGAAACCAATGGCACAACAAGAGAGATCTATTGTTACCCAGCAGTGGAACGAAACAAGCAACGAAAGATGATCATGATAAATGTGCGTTTCACACCCCAGGGTGATATTTCCCATCTTCCAAATAAACCCAAACACCCAATTTTGTATCTACACTCAAACATTTTCACCGAATTATGAATCTTATGTTTATTAATATTGAAACACAAATGCAATATAAACCTTATCTGCATCGATATAGAGATTATAATCGCATAGATAAGAGAGTGAAAGTTGCGTATCGATAGTGTTCACGGCGTCATGTTTGTTATTAATTGAGAATGAGAATAAATAAGTAAATGTCGATTTATATCTGCAGATATTGGACGTGTCCGACACGTCTTGGTCAGTTTTGACAGAGTAGTCCAGCCGCCGTATCTATTACGTCAGGTAGGTATGATTTTTTAAAGCTACTAATTATCATTCATTCATCATTCATTCATTGTGGACTAATTAGGTACTTACCCTTTCTGTTCCCTTACCCTAAAAACACTTCGGAAGTCAAATATTTTCGACAAAAGACGAGGTTGAAACAGCAGTAGACGCATATTTGAACTCTAACGAATCTTTTTGTTATCGGTCTAAAAATGCTTTGAATGGAATACATATGTCAGCATCGAACTTGATGATGATTAAAATAAAAATACATACAAAATGTAAAGGATTTAGTATGCGTTTATTTTCTTGTTAGGCCTAGTACTTCTTTATTCTGTGTGAATATAAGTACATTAGTAATAAACACTCTACCTATTAGTCCTTTCGTCTGATGTCTGTAGATATAAATTAGCTTAAAATGATTGGCTATCAGACTGACTGGCTGGAGTTTGATTACATTTTCTATGATTTTATATCTCAAAGTAATTACGTAAGTACTGTACTTAAATAAGACAGTAAATATTTTCTCTATAATAACTAGTTAATCTAGCTATTATGTAATTACTTAAATCATTTTAATTCTCCAGTAATTAAGTATGTAAGTCAATCAAGTTTCGTTTCCGTATAAAAATCCTCCGAATTTGTGAAATACATTGCAGGAGAAATTATGGTTAAGTACAAAAAGACACACACACACAAACACATAAGGAACCTACATTTACCACACACCTATACATCACCTAATAGATATACGTAACTTCATGACGTCACAAACCAAACCACGCAACAATCGCTATGACTACAAACATAACAACATTATTATGTTAACAACAGACACAATAACAGTTCGGCTGACGCATATTATTTATTTTATATACATACGCATTTATTTATGTAACTACTAGTGGACGCCCGCGGCTTCCCTCGCATTATTTCGGGATAAAAAGTATTCTATGACACTTTCCTTACTACTTTTATGTCCGTGGAAGGACCTGGGCGCCCACCACGATGTATCTGCACAAGAGAACTCCCCTAACGAATTAATTCTGCGGGGGAGTCACGACCCTCAGCCATGAGGAAATACGGCTCAAGAGACTCATATACCTAAAATCATGATTATACTCATGACTTCACAGTATAGTTCAAGCAACAATCTCTATGACTACAAACACAACAACAGACAGAATAACAGTTCGGTCGACGCATATTATTTATTTAAGTAGGTAGGTACGTATTGACCGTAGCAAAGGTTACATTTGGGTGATTTTAATTTCTTTAAAAATAACTTTTTTTACGAGGAATGTTAACACGGTAGAAGACTATAGTCAAGTTCAAGTAATAATTTTAAAAACCAAGATTTTTTTATAAAGGAAAATATAATTGGAGAATATGTAGTTAAATCATTTGGGGGAGTAATCTTAAGCACATACATAGTGGTCGCTCAGTTCCTCCATGGACAATAAAAAAATACATAAGTATAAGTAGATACAAATATATATCAATGTTTCAATATTTTTTTTCACTTTAAAATTCTCGGCCTTCAAGTTGAGGGTGAACCGGTTTCTTCTAGGCAAGCAAGCTAAATCGTTGATTACAACGCAGCTTTACATCAGGCGGGTTGTAGTCAAGTGTGAGCCTATCTAGTTTAAAAATAGTAGTTTATGCAACTGTCATATAATGAAGGGTATCAAAACACGAGAGTGAGTTTATGAAACGAGCGCAGCGAGTTTCATAATAGTAACGAGTGTTTTAATACCCGTGTTATATGCAGTTGCATACACTACTTTATCTTCACTAATGTTGTAACATTTTAACTTTTAATTTATTAAATTAAATTCACGCGTACGTGTATTGTCACAGTGATTTTGCCGACATTAAAATCTAACCAATGAAAGCGCAGCTGCGCGCCAATCAGGATGGTCGCGTTTTATTGATTAAAACGCGACCAACCTGATATTGGCCCTGCAATCAGGTTGGTCGCGTTTTATCGATGTTATAATGAGCTATTACGATATCGATGTGGATATTATACCATCATGTGAAATTGCTTAAATTGAGTGTTTTGTTGTCTGCACTATAACAGTAGTAATTATAAGTCAAGTATTGGAAACATAAGTAGAATGTTACAACATTAGTGTAGATAAAAAACATTAATATCTTATCCAAATCATAGATACAGGCCAATCTACCAGGCCACTCAGAAAATTTTGCGAAAAAAAGTTTTTATGAATGAGAGACTGGCCAGTTTAAACCTATTTTAAAAATATGATTATTTATAAGTAAAAATAGGCACATTCCAATTTCAAATTTTCCATCCACATTTTTTGCAAGCTAATTTAAATTATAGTGTCTCAGTAAAAAATGGATCTGCACCGGGAACATTATCGCGCTATGATTTTATACGATTTCAAGTGCTGCCTGAAACCGGAAGAATCTTATGAAAGACTTCAAATGGCTTTCATGGATGAAGGCCCTTCTAAGGCAACCGTGTATCGTTGGTATAATGAATTTCGGCGCGGTCGACTAACTTTGGGGGATGAAGAAAGAAGTGGTCGCCCTTCGACGGCTGTTACGGAAGAAAACGTGCTAGCAGTGAAAAATTTAATGCAAGACAATAGGCGAGTTACATACCAGGAGATTCAGCACATTGTGCAGATTGGATCGGGAAGCCTTCACAAGATTCTGCACGTGCATCTTCGCGTGAGGAGCATAGTTTCACGCTGGGTGCCGCACAACCTCACCGATGCTCAGAAACAGGCCCGGGTGGAATGGTGCCGTGATATGCTTAACAAATTTGAAGCAGGTTCGTCTCGGCGTGTTTATGCATCATTACAGGCGACGAGTCCTGGATATATCAATACGATCCAGAAACGAAGCGCCAGTCGACAGTTTGGGTGTTTCAAAACGAAGCAACGCCTACCAAAATGAAGCGATCTAGAAGCGGGGAGAAAATTTTGATCGCGAGCTTTTTCAATTTGACTGGCTACTTGGTGTCCATTCCTTTACAAAACCAAAGAAGCTTCAACGCCGAATGGTATATTAATAAATGCTTGCCAGAAGTTTTCTCTGTTGTGAGCAACAAGCGACCAAACACAGGGCTCCGTGGGCTACTGCTCCATCATGACAACGCGCCCGCGCACACCGCGCTCAAAACGAGGGACTTCCTGGACAGCACGCCGGTCAAACTCCTGGGTCACCCTCCTTACAGCCCGGATCTAGCACCGTGTGACTTCTTTTTATTCCCAAAAATAAAAAATCTGCTCAAAGGGATACAATTTTCGTCACCGGAAAATGCGCTGTCAGCGTTCGAGCAGGCCGTAAACGAGGTGTCTGCGGCGGACTGGAAAAAGTGTTTCGAAAATTGGTTCAGACGCATGAAACTTTGTATAGATGCTAATGGAGAGTACTTTGAAAAGATTTTAAAAAAAAATATTTGCCCATAGAACATTTTTTTTTTGTTTCGCAAAACTTTCTGAGTGTCCCACGTATATGCACATAATTTGTATTCTGTTAGACTGTGTGCATGTTTATAAACATACTCTTTCCTTATCTTTGACATTGACTTGTCTGCCTTTCTGGGAATAGCGTTTGATTTTGTACTAGTAGGTTGCATATTATTTACACCAAAACACATTACATACATTTATATACCAAAAACCTTTCAACCGTTTATGCGGGATGAGCGTTTAAATAAACAGACAAACAGAGACACAGTTAAACAGACAAAATTTCTATAAATTGTTGGAACATGTGCTGCTGTCAAATTAAAGTATTGCTAAATTTTTTTTTTTAATATCTTCAATGTGCATACTTTCGACCCTCTTCAGCTTTATGAAGTAAGTATATGTAGGTACATAGATTGTAATGTACTTAAATAACAATATAAAAATGGTACCTCAACAGTTGTTCATTTTTATAACAATGCAGTGTGCAGTTTATCTGACAATATTTTTTTTCTACCTAGATCTAAGTATGGCAATCTACACAAACACATATTTATATGACAGAGAAATTTCTTACTGATAAGCTTGATTGTAAAACAAAAGATCGTTTGTATGTCCTAGGTCCTACTTATAAATATATATTGTATTGCTCATGACTGAGGGTCGTGACTCCCCCACAGAATTAATTCGTTACTGGAGTTTTCTTGTGCAGATACATCGTGGTGGGCGCCCAGGTCCTTCCACGGAAGACACATATCCTTGGATATTGTGGTCCTCAAACATGTTGGTTTCCTCACGATTTTGTGAGAGCAAATCCACACATAACTTGAAAATACAAGTCATTGGTGTAGGGCCGGATTCGAATCAGGGTGCATTTGGATGAAAAGCAGACACTGGAACCACTAAGCCACACTCACTTGGTGTATAAATTGTATTGTAGGTTCTGGCTGTTTGACAAAGCTCCTCGAGTGATTTAAACTACCTTAAAATTCATTAGACATCTGCACTAGGATTGGCCTCACTCATACAACAAAAAGAAGAATTTAAGTTAGACAAGATAGTAGTTCGTCATTTTCTTCACTTAACAAGCACCTTTATATTTGCATTATCGTCAAGTGCAAACCTATTCTGTGTAAAAAATCTCATGGAACACAGAAACCAAACTTATAACACCCCTTTTTTGTGTCAGAGGTCAAAAATTGCTCCTATTATCTCTTAGCAACAGAATCGAGACTCAGATTTAAAGATCAAGCTTAAATCCACCATTGTCTAGCAATCTGGGTCAAAGACGCAAGGTGGGCGGTTTTCTTAATAATTCGCAATTACACTCCGCAAATGCAAATTGGACCTTACCATCTTAGACAATAGAGGTGAGAATTGAGGTTTTGATGGTTATGTTTTGGTTAGATAACTGTGTTGCTTGCAGTTTTTTTTTTAATTTTTGACTGTGACTTTATTTTGTGTGAAGTTACAACCAAATAACGTGAACAGAACTGCAGGGACCTAAAATTTCTAGGGATATCCGACCCACAGATGCACCCAGATGTAGAGCTACTTTTGATGACTGACTATGAGCAATGCTCATACTCGTAGCTACAAATATGGGTAACATCAATGTCTCAGTTTAAGTTAGTAAGTAAATAATACATAACCTTTTAAGACTAGAGAGATACGGCAGGACGACACCGGTTTATGGTGGAAGTTTCAAAGACCCCCACGAAACGGTACGCTTCTACCTTTATTGTTCGTACCGCAAAGTTGTGGAACTCCCTGCCCGACTCCCTGTTCCCCACGCACTATAATCCAGCGATCATCAAAGCGAGAGTGAATCGGTTCTTATCGGGTAAGCACGCTCCATCTTAGGCCATAGCCTTTGCTTACTATCAGGCAAACTAAGGGCAAGTGCAAACCCGTACTATTTTAATAAAAAGACTAGCTTACATTAAAAGCGACCACTTTTCTTCTGTCTTATAGAAATTATTGGGTCTTTTTTTGGGCGGCGATAAACTCCTTATGTATTGAACGGAACACCGGATGATTATTTCTTCGCGAATTTTAAAAGTTGTAGAAAACTTTTGTTCAACAGTTGGGGCAGGTATCTTGGGCAATACAAGATCCTCAGATTTTGTGGTCCTCAAATAACAAGGGTGGTTTCTTCTTGTCATTTTCCTTGATTGCTTAGCAAGTGTAAATTCACACATAACTTGAAAACAAGTCATTGTTTGAGCCAGGGTGCATCCGATTTTAAAGCAAACACTTGAGCCACTAAGCTGCATTTTGCTTATAAATAAATATAACTAAGTACAACAGACAGTTGGTCTTCAAGTCGAGAGTAAACTGGTTTCTTCTAGGCAAGCATGCTAGATCGTAGATTACAACATTGCTTACCATCAGACGAGTTGTAGTCAAGCGTTAAGCTACCTTGTATTTTTTTAAAAAGATTATTAAATAAAGTATAACTCACCTGATCAAAATCCTTCTGTCGCAGCGGCATGGCTGGCCGCGAACTGGACGAACCCGAGCTCATTTTCCTCTTCAGTATTTCAGCACATAAATACACTTCCCGCAAACATCAACTGTGCTTTAGCTGTTTTTGACACTTTGATGTTGACATCAACTTTTATTCAGCTGGTTTTGACACTTGGCCGTTGTCATCAATGACTTTCAACTGTTTTACTTAGTCACTTGGTTGTTGACATCAACGATTTTCAGCTGTTTGTCACTTAGGAGTTGTCATCAATGATTTTCAGCTGTTTTGGACACTTTGAGGTTATCATCAACTAAATTATAGCTGTCAGAGCTTCTAAAGCGACACTTTCTAGTGGACTTTAAATATATTCCAGTAAACATTAACTATATTCCGGTGAATATAAATATAATCCAACCAATAAACGATGAACACAGATGCTCAGTAAAAAAAATATGCTAAACACAATTTTGTAGAGATCACAGTGTTGCCAGCTATCTAGCTGCTATGTACACAATCTAATTAATTTTACTAATATTTTATTTTTTTAATTGTTGTTTTATAAAACGGCAAGTAGGCTTCGACGGCGCTCGTCAAATCTGTAAAGAAATAAAATAGTCTACATTAAAAACGAATTATTGAAGTTCATCAATATGTACTTAGTAGAAGCAATGGACCCTGCACTGACAATAATTGCATATCCTGTATTTCATGTCAACCTATCTCACTGAAATAGCTAAACGATAATTAATAAATATTTCAGGACATATCCACACAGCGCCATCTAGCCCTATACCAAGCAAACTTTTGTATCATGGGTACTAGATAATGGATAGCTACTAACTACCAACTAACAGATTATTTAAAGAGCTATAATAGTAATGGAGCATAGCTTTGGGTTGCTAGAATATTCTCTCTCTCTCTCTCTTGTGTCTTATTTCATCATGACTGAGGGTTGTCTACACAAACGATAATGTAGTAAATTACACCTGCTTCTGATATGTGTGTGCAAACATGAAAATCCTGAGTTAGAACCAAGCATAAATCTAGTCAAGGTGCCATGCGGTTTCACACGCTTTATTTATAGATCTTCTTCTTCTTATCGAATGATAGTGGCCAACTCTGGTGTTGAAGGTAAATCAAGCCCTAAGGGCCTCTTCTATGAGGGAGTCACAACCCTCAGTCATGAGGAAATATGGCTCAAAGAGAGAGAGAGAGAAAGAAGGGCCTCTGATATGGTTTAACAACTGCCTATCTCTATACCAAATCTATACAAATTGGTTCTGCTGCTGAAGTGTGAAGATGTAAGGAACACAATTAAGACTTTCGCCTTTATAATATGTATTAGTAAAATTACAGTATAAATGAAACTTTGGAGATTTCGGACCGACATTTGTGGAGTCAACATGTCCTGAGGATGCCTCGTGGAGAGGTGAAACACATGTTGACGAGAATATCTTGCAGAAGGAAAACAACAAAATTTGATGACACAGAGTGCAGTATTAGTAAGATCATAACAGCCATGAAGGCAACTTTGATTAAGACGAGAGGTGTGGCGGTTGTATATGAAGAAACACACCTAAAAACAACTAAGTTTGTTGTTTGAAGCCGGTTAAGGAGCAGTCACAGCAAAATAACACTATATACATCTCAAGAGTTTAATTTACAATGGATTTCTGCAAAGTAACACCTGATTTAATAAACAAGATAAACCATTAATACATTGGTACATATTACAAGTCAAATTATATGTATAATAGTTATTGTATTGTATACAAAGTATAATTATTAATTATGTTACATAATTATTGCCATTAATGTTCAAATAAGATTTTTTTGGGTCAAGAAAAACTATTGTATAATATGTTTTTTGAAAAAGCCAGTGTTTTAGCTTCATTTTAAAAATATCTTAGATTACAGTATATTATCAAGATTTCATTTCACAAAATCATTTTGTAAGTAATAGGTATCATATTAGAGGCAATTTCAGTACATCACAGATAGCTGTCATTGCATTGAAATAGGAAGTGTTGAAACCTATGTGAGTTTCACCTTCATGATTGATTGAATTGATTGATAAATTCTTTATTAAAACACCACATACATAAAAAACAATACAAAAATACAAAGAAAATAAAATATGTGTTTTAATTGGCGGCCTTATCGCTAAGAGCAATCTCTTCCAGGCAACCAATCTGGTAGGGATATAATCTTCAAATGAAATGAGTATTCAATGTTTTTTAATTCTGTTTTCAATTCAAGGTGTTGATCAGATTCTTTTATATCTTACTAGCTGTGCCAGTGACTTCGTCCGTGTGGAATAGTTATTACCATAAAAACGGTTCTAGTGAGTTTAACCTTAATAGATAGACATATACTGTCGCGGACATTTTGTGAGATCATTTCAAGATAAATCATTCTTTCATACATATTTTTTTGATATCTTGAACCATTTTTGCAGCGCATGCAACGGAATCCCACAAAGATGAATAATTTTCACCGTTATTTCCACATTTTCCATTGTTTCTTCGCTCCTATAAGTTGCAGTGTGATGTTATATAGCCTAAAGCCTTCCTTGATAAATGGTCTATTCAACACAATAAGATTTTTTCAATACACACAGTAGTCCCTGAGATTAGCGCGTTCAAACAAACAAACTCTTCAGCTTTATAATACTAGTAAAGATAAAGCAGCAGTGTGGTAGCACTATTTATAATTCAACAAATTATCAATAAAATGTTATGTTATCTGTTTACCTGTATTTTTTTTAATTCGTACAGGTTTGCACTTGGTCATAGTATGCATAATGGTAAGCAAAGGCTATGGCCTAAGATAGAGCATGCTTACCCGATAAGAACCGATTCACTCTAGCTTTAAAGATTGCTGGATGGCTTGAGAGCAGTGTTCCCCTTTCCAGTGAAACATGTTTAGATCATTATCCTAGCAGATGTAGGTATGTCTGTTGATTTGTTCTTTTATAGGTACAACGGAATGGAGCACCAGATAAGTATAATTTATGGTATAGTGATAGAATAGTCCTTCTTCTTCTTCTTATCGAATGAGAGTGGCCAACTCTGGTGTTGAGAGTTTATCAAGCCGCAAGGGCCTCTGACATGGCTTAACAACTGCCATACTATGAAAAACAGCCGGGAACTACAATTTAATGAGTCATCAGACCCACGGAGCCCTGAGAGTGACATATGCTACTATACTCTATAAACAATACAAGAGAAACCACAGGCATTAACTACATATCACTACTAAACATTATAGTTAGTATTGTTACAAAGTTTTGGTATGGGCTATAAAAGCCTAATATATAAGGTTGCCTGGAAGAGATCACTCAAGGTGATAAGGCCGCCCACTTGTACATTATTTTTAGTTTAAGTCCTTTTATTGTAATTCATTTATTTTGGTGTGCAATAAAGATATATTGTATTGTATTGTAAAAGCAAAACTTACATGAAAACTTTCAGTACCTACAGCAGCAGTACCTTATTATAATTCTATTGAGTTTTAGTTCTTTTGGGGATGGTATTTAATTAGATTATTCAGCTCAATACACGTTCCAAATGAATTCTAATTTCAGATATACCTAAGTATATAGAAATAGTCACAGGGTAGTCTCATGAATGGTACAGTTAATCTTGTTATCTTTCATTAAAGAACAATAGATATTGCTACCTACCTCTACTTATGTACCTACCTATAGTAGATTGTAGGTGGTATAAGTGTAGGTATAAGTGTATAAGTATATAGGTGGTTATAACTTGCTGAATTCTACCAGTGCATCACCTACATGATTACAATCAAGTTTAACTGCCAGTTACGACAAAATAGTGAAACGAGCAGTCAAGTGGAAACTGTGCCTTATTAGCATAAGTAATACCCCATCAAAAAAAGAAGGAAATGACATTAACAGCCTTGCCTACCCCACTTTCTTGTAATGGTAAAAACACACACGAAATAGCGGGAAATCACATAGCGTGTGTGACGATCGCTAAGCTGATGCGAAAAAAGTAAAAGTGCTATGCATCTGACAAAGGAATCGAGATTTAGCAACCCAAACAAGGGCATTGAAAACATGTTTTTTTTCTTCAATCACAGCGTCAAGAAAAACGTACGTACCGTGAAAGTTTCCGTTGTATATAACATGGCACTGTTTCTGAACACTAAATAATCATAAAATAAACGATTTACTCGATATAAATTGCTAAATTACGACTGATTTCTTTTCCTTGACAATGCATAAGTACGTATGTACTTGCCAATCGACTGAATAAAACTGACAGACGGGCAGGTAATATAACCCGACCGATTTCGATCACATAAAAAAGTCGAACGAAAGGGTAGCGAAAGCGAACAATTGATTTTGGTAGGACTATACTTACGTAGCACTCTTTTTCACGCTGTCATCGACCACATTTCACTTGAATTAGCACAACAAATTTTTCATCAGAATATAAGCACAAACTATAGTCGTATAAAAGTGTCTTAGCAATGCAATTTTGCAATGAATAAGCTTTTTTTTAGTCCTGCTTTCGTTTCTTACACTGTGAAAAAAGAAACAACAAGAAAGAAGACAGACAAACAAAAGCTTTATTACTGACTTTTCCCGCTAGATGGCGATCAGTGTTGCCAATGAAAATTTTTAGGCGGCCGTGTATATTAGGTAAAAAAGCCGTGTTTATATGGAAAAAGATCATCGGTGGGCCGTGTCATTGCTTAAAAAAATAACGATTAATTAATGATAATTAAACGTTTTTAACATTAAAAACCTTAAAAAAGTATCTCATTCGTCACTACTTTCACAGTCCATTTTGTGATAAAAACTGTTAAATAACACACTCAATACTCAAAGAATAAATGAATACATAAATTAGGGCAATAGATTCCGTGTTTAAAATTATTATTCCGCGACTAAACTAAATTATGAGTTATGATAGCTAGCTCTAGGAGTAATAGTGTTCTGTGAGCTAGCTAACTAATCATTTGTATCACTCATCCACGAAAAGAAAAAAGGGATGCACTATTTGATATATGATAATAATTGGGAAATCCCCGTCTATAGCTGCACGCCATAGACATTACATTTTACTTATAGAGTAGAAAGAGTAACAAAGTCCATACAGACAGACAACTTTGCAATGTTGGCATTCGGTATATTTCTTTGGTATATTTGGATTAGTAATCGAATACAGTAAGCTACTCCGATGTTTAAAAATCGACAATCCTAAAGTGCTGTTCCTCTCGATCTCCTGTCAAATAATATTTGGTTAAATGAGAAGTATAAAAAAAAATGACATTGATAAACGAGTGGTTTTGACATCTTATTTGTAATTTCGCGAGTCGGAGTTTATCAATTACCGTAGAATTTGCGAATAGCCGTAGAATCTGCTACGGCTTTAGGGTTGCAGCCGTAGGCCGTGCATTTTGTGATATTTTGGCCTGAAAGCCGTAGAACACGGTAATTGCCGTAGCATTGGCAACACTGATGGCGATGGCGAGAGAAGACCGAAATTGTCATTGACAGATGACAGCTGTTTAGATGCGTTCATAGTTAAATGGAGTTCATTTTTAATAGGTTCTAACGCCCTGTCTCAGGCAGGAGCCCGTCTTTGAGTGTTAAACCACCCTGTTTGAGGTGAAGAGATCATAATATACGACAAATTATATGAGTACAGCTATGAAAAGAAATATTTTATTTAAAGGTCAAAAATTATTTTTGGTGAAAAGCCAAAAAAATACATTTTTCTGGATGGAATGACAGTGACTGACTAGGAGACAGCAAATTCAGCTGTCATGTCATATTGATTTGACATTTTTGACATGTAATCAAGTCGATCGGCAACAAGTCTGATTTTTGTTGTTTCTTTTTGTTATTTTCACGCAAAAAGATTCTTTAAATGAATTAAACTGTGCGTGAAAAGTACCGAATCTCAGAAGAATCTTTTGAAACTGTTAAATATACCTATCAATTATGTGTTACGTGATAATCACAGGGCGCAGTTTGGCATGGCTTCTTCTAAGTTTGATGTCGTTTATGTTCATATTGGTCGGTATTATGACGCCCAAATGGTTATTAGGAGAGCCTCAGGTTATTAAAGAAGATAATGCGACCAGCTTCTATGTTCCCAGTGTCGGAATTTACAACAGGTAAGTGAAAAATTGAGGTGCAAAAATAAGTTGGATATTGGCAATAACATTCAAGTTATCACTTAGCCAAGCACACCGTATTTGGTCTGTACCTATGCTAAATAGGTCACGTATAGCTCATAATTTATTGAAACTTCCTGGGTATGTTCAAGAGCAGTTCTAGTACCACAGACTGTTGATATAGGAAGAGTTTAAACTGACTTTAACTTGTAAACATTTACATTAGTACTTAACTACTTTCTAATTTAGTATGGTTTTATATTAACTGTATTTTAAATACTGTAATCTCATGAATATAAAAATAATATTGACTATTTTACTTAATATTGTAAGTTGTTTATATTTAAGTATGTACATTAAAAAAAATCACCTTATCTGTTAGTTTAACATTGTTATTCTGTATGTAACTACAAATGTTAAGAGAGCATAGATAGAACACACATAATGACATCATACATAAAAGGTAAAAAAAAACACACCTAACATAGTGATGGATTCTTACTAACCCAACAGAAAATTAGCTCTGGATGTTTGCATCCAGCACATGCTGAGTTGGGGGCGGGTTGTGACACAAAAATTAGTGTCTATAGGTATCTATTAATCTATTTTGTTGTAGTTGAATATGAGTTTATATGTGTTAATAAAATAACAATTCACTTCTTAGTAGTCAGGCCTTGGATTGGGGACCAAAATGTGGTATTCTATTTTCAGCGCCTCAGTGGGTCATATTACACACTAGCTGTGCTCGCGACTTCGCCCGCGTGGAATACTTATTTTGGGCATTAACTCTTTCATACATATTTTATTGATATCTTGAACCATTTTCGCAGAGCACACAACGGAAGCTCTCAAAGATGAATAATTTTCCCCGTTTTTTCCACATTTTCTATTGTTTCTTCGCTCCTATTAGTTGCGACGTGATGTTATATAGCCTAAAGCCTTCCTCGATAAATGGTCTATTCAACACAAAAATAATTTTTCAATTCACACCAGTAGTTCCTGAGATTAGAGTGTTCAAACAAACAAACAAACTCTTCAGCTTTATAACTAATATTAGTATAGATTAAATTGCATGTCCTGGCTGCTTGTCTAGTACAGCAGTCATTAAGCCATGTCAGAGGCTTGATAAACCTTGACACTAGAGTTGGCCACTCTCATTCAATAAGAAGAAGAAGTAAATTAAATTAATTAATTAACAAAGTAAATTAGGTACTTATTATAATTACAGATTGTACTTGGAACAACAAAATAAACTTAATAAAGTATTTTCTATTTACAGATGTTTCCGTATGTCCCATGACCCAAACAACTGTGCCTCTTTCTCATTCTACGGTCTCGCTACGGATTCCTCTATTTATCCTGGCCCTTGGAAGGCTGCTATGTTCTTCTTGTCTTTATGTAAGTATATAATATAATCATATAGTGACTAGTGAATGCCTGTGATTTTGCTTATGTTGTGTTGGAACAAAAAGTAATCTATGTCTCTCTCAAGACCATTATCAATCAATTAATGTAACTTTATTGTACACCAGAAAACAAAAATATAAAACAATTTACAGAAATATTACTTAACCTAGGTACATTGGGTGGCCTTATGTAGAGCGATCTCTTCCAGGCAACCTTAGCATAATTTTTTGTAGACTCCAATCAAATGAATCAAGTGAAATGTGCAGGTGGGTATACTCTATATATATTTTTATAATAATAATTTATGACATCTTGTGAAAACACTTTATAAGTATCTGAATATTTTGTTACAATGTATATGACAAATATGTCAAGAAGTCATAGTGTTGGATAATGCATAAAATTATTTATTTATTTGTAATGATATGATTTTAATTAATATTTCTTTCTTCTTTCATAACTAATACAGCATTGCTTATGATTCCAGGTGCAGCAATCCAGTTCTCAACTGTGATTGGTGGAGTGCTAGCTTGCTGTGTGCAGTCTGTGTTCAGGAAGAGTGTTATATCACTGGCCGGCGCTACACAGGCTTTGGGAGGTCAGTTGTACATATCTATCTTAATATATAAAACTCAAAGGTGACTCACTGACTGATATAGTGATCTATCAACGCACAG
Source organism: Macaria liturata (assembly GCA_964023185.1). Classification (NCBI taxonomy): domain Eukaryota; kingdom Metazoa; phylum Arthropoda; class Insecta; order Lepidoptera; family Geometridae; genus Macaria; species Macaria liturata. The sequence goes on along the minus strand of OZ026810.1, from coordinate 12,698,549 downwards.
CCCAAACCACTCGACGGATTGGGCTGAAATTTGGCATGCAGGTAGATTTTATGACGTAGGCATCCGCTAAGAATTTTTGGAAATGCCACTTTTTAAGGGGTAAAATAGAGATGCCAGTTTTACCACTTTGCTCGCATTATTTCAGGATAAAAAGTAACCTATGACACTCCTAAGACCTCATACTACCTACATACCATAAAATAATGTTGATCTGTCCAGCCATTTCAGCCGTCTTCAGCTTTATTATGTGTAGGTATGGATAGATTTTATTTTATTTTTATATACCAGTCTTTAGTGAAATAAATTACCTTTACCTATTTTTTTGCCTAAATTGTTACTTGTCCTGATTCCAGGCCTGTTTGGTGTGATAGGGCTGGTGCTGTACCCGTGGGGCTGGGGCTCGGAGCGAGTGAAGAACCTCTGCGGGCCTGACACCCAGCCATACATACCCGGGGACTGCTCTATAGGTTAGAATCTATTTAAATATATGGTGGAAGTACTGAAAACTAGCATGAAGCGCTTTGTGTTAAACTTCATAGTAAGGACAGCAAAACTTTGCAAACTGTAAGGGACCCTGTTTTCTGAAAATAAAATACAGAATTCTTCTAGATAAGCATGCAACGTTCTATTACAGCGGTACATACCTTCAAGCATTAAAAGGATAGAAATATTATCACTAGATTTATTATTAGACTTATCATTTAAAGAGCTTAAAAGAACACCATACATACAAGAAATTAATTAATAAATTAAACTCACTCCCAAGATACAAAGATAAGCACAATCACTTATGAATACCAAAATTTGTATTTTGTCTTTTCTTTACGCTGTAACGCCTGATGCCCTGCCGCGAACTGCATTGAATATCGTTCCAAAATTATCATCTTTGCAAATATATATCGTCTGACATAGATTTATGCTAAGTAAAGGTACACACTGTTGGACGCGGTTGTAAGTCGCGATCTGGATGGAGTATGCCTATGAATGTCCATTGAGCCTTTGCATAGGTACATACCTTTGTGTCGCGACTTACATCCGCGTCTGATCTTTTATGTTCAGCCTGCCTGATGTTAAGCACCACTATAGTCTAAGAGGTAGCACGCTTGCCTAGAAGAAACTACTACTACTTAAAGCCTGATTCAATATACAAACTTTTTAACTCAACCATTTCCTTTCCAGGCTGGGCCATGTTCGTGGCTGCGACGGGTGTGTCTCTAGTGTTCCTATCAAGCGGCCTCTCTAAGATAGCAGACAGAGCTGCTAACAGCGACAAGGTGCAGTTCCAACTGGATGAGGGGAACAATCTGGTGTGTTTGGCCTAAATAACTGTTATAAATACCCGTACCAAAAAGTGTAGATATGGAACTATTCTTTTTTCAACACTAATACATAAGCCAGGAAAATATAAATAAATAAATATTTCAGGACATATCACTCAGCGCCATCTAGCCCTATACTAAGCTTACGCTTGTATCATGGGTACTAGATAACGGATATAATATACATTATTATTTACTTTTATTTCGTAAATACATATTTATAATACATAGAAACGACCAGATTCAACTCAAATAATTACTAATTTTAAAATTCATAATTGTGTCATGTGGGAATCGAACCTGCGCCCTTAGATTAGAAGGCAAAGCCACTACCAACTAAGCTAACAGGGCAGCCGAATAAAATAAACTGCTATAGCGGAAAGATTAATAAATTTATCAAGTACTGCATTATTTTCTGTACTTTTTGGTCGGTATATATAGTAATAGGCTAGCAACGTCTTTTGCAAATTCGTAAAGTTTTCACTTGAAATCGATTGAACCGCTATCATAGAAAACCTTAGAACTTTTATCATTGGTCAATTTGTTTTTATGAAAACTTTAAAATACTTTAAAGAATAAGGAAATAATGAAAGAAAGTTGTGTAAATTAAAGTCGCTAAATCGATCGACGAATCATAACTAAGAAAAGAAGAATGAGTTGAAAATAATTTTATTGACTGAAGTTTTTTCCTCTAGATTATTCTAAAGACTCGATAAATGTTATTATGAACAAAGCTATATATATCTAGCTATATATACCTAGATAGGACAAAAAATTGTAACCAATTAGATTTTAAGTTTAATTGGTAAGTGAAAGGATATTTTTTATTCATAAGGCTTTTGCCGAAATGTCACAAATAGTGGGGTTGCTAGATTCATTGTCATTTACCATAGTATTTTTTTTTTTACTTGAACGGGTTTGCACTTGGCCGTAGTTTGCCTGATAGTAAGCAAAGGCTATGGCCTAAGATGGAGCGTGCTTACCCGATAAGAACCGATAATAATATGTTGAATAATTGCATTTCTTTTGAAACGCTTTGAAAACTACAAGATTGTAAAACGTCCAATTTTTTTTACGCTACAAAATAAGACTTGTAAACTATAACTGTATTAAATTTAAATGATCAATTCTTAATGATATTATTTTTGCAGTGGTTGTGCTAAAGCCAAGTAATAAATGTTACTTATCTCTTTAAAATACTAATTTCAAGAAAATAAATATGTATATGTATAATTTTATTACATACCGGGTTATCAGAAAAACACCAGCAATTTCATATGACTAGGAAGCTAAACATTATATGCAACAATATTTGTTTTAGGAATTTTGAATTCACGTGATAATTACTATTTCATATATTTTGTTGGCAGGCATTTTTTTTACAAACCTACTTTTTTCGGGAATCCCAAAGATTCGTTAAACAAAAGTTGGTGTAGCTTTTTTTTAAGCGAATTCCAAAAAAATATAAGAAAAGTAGTTACAAAGTTCTGCAATGTTTCTGGTGTATTTCAGGTAACTCTGTATGTATATTTGTTAATTTAAATACCTATTTGTAGTACCTATGTATTGCCATAATAATGTTCTCCATATAGATCTTATATTATATTATGTATAAATATCTATTTTGTGTTACAACATATGTACCTACTTACATAAGTAGAGTACGGCAGTTGTTAAGCCATGTCAGAGGCCCTTAGGGCGGTTTAATAAACTCTCGGCACCAGAGTTGGCCACTCTCATTCGATAAGAAGAAGAAGAAGACCTATTTACAATTTGTATTGCTTTATTTACCTGTAAAGTTAAACAAACTCTTGGCTTAATTTTTGTGTGTCTTAATGTATTAAAGACTGTATATTTTGTTCAAATTGTCGAAAATTTCAGTATTATTTTATATTTAGTAGATGTTTAAGATATAAAAATGAAATTAGTAAAGGCAGTTTTTTGCTTGCAATTTTTTTTACTAAAGTCAGTTTTCTGGTAGTGAAGAATTTTTGCGAGCGTTAAAAAATCAGCTATAAGAAAAAATCTCTCAAATTTCTTTGTATTTTAATTTAAATAAGCGCCTATTTTTTATAAGATATAATGTAATGTAATATTATCAATTATCTTAATATACAAGTATGCTAAAAATATTCGGAAACGAAAACAAAATGTCTAATTAAAATAACTTATATGGTCACAATTTATTGTTATCATTATTTTCAAACAAAAGATTTTGTGTTTCCGTGATCAAAACACTTCAGAGTTTAGTTCTTATTCTGACTGAAGAATAATGCTACTGAAAAAAAATATGGTAACATATCGGAGACCATCTGTATCGAATAAATAAATAAATTTTTTTTTTTTTTTTTTTTTTTTTTTTTATACATATATAAATAAATAAATAAATATTTCAGGACATATCACACAGCGCCATCTAGCCCCATACTAAGCTTACGCTTGTATCATGGGTACTAGATAACGGATATAATACATATATACTTTTCTTTTGTAAATACATACTTATTATACATAGAAACGACCAGACCAGACAAATATTTCACGACATATCACACAGCGCCATCTAGCTCCATACTAAGCTTACGCTTGTATCTTGGGTACTAGATATCTTTAGTAAATACAAAAAACGATTTTTTGAAATCGGTTCATAAATAACGGAGTAGGTAATCGCGTATGTAACATACCCACAAAATAAAACTTTCAGAAGACTTGATAACCTCCTTTTTTGGAAGTCATTTATAAAAAACCCATGTGTTCGGATTTTGTGCTCTACTAAACCTGTCCGTTTTCTGACTATGTTTTCCTTTAATGATAAGTCACAAATGTATTTTGTATATTGTATTGTAGCTTAGTATATGTTTTGTATATTCATTGTATTTTTTATTCAAATATACAACTTAGACTGAAAAGTGTTTTTTTAATTTATTTCATTTCGTGCTTCAAGTAGCTGACTGGCGGGAAGCGGCTCAAGACCGGGACCGGTGGCGATCTCTTGTATCGGAGGCCAAGACTCACTTTGGGTCGCTGCGCCAGCGGAGTAAGTATGTAAGTAAGTATTTATTTCATTTTACTTATTAAGTGTCCTAATGGTTAAAATTAAACAACGTCTTATGTAGTCAGAATGTGGATGGGTGACCGAAACGTATCATAGGATATTTCTTTTGGGTTGTTTCGTGTGTCGGATGACACGTTCAAATGCAGGTCCCGGCTATTCGTCATAGTCGTTAAGCCATATCAGAGGCTCATAAGGCGGTTTGAAAACTCGACACCCGAGTTGGCCACTTTCACACAAACTTACTAGTTAAGTACGTATGTACTTATTTATTTTCCCTTCATCCAAATATATAAAACTCAAAGGTGACTGACCGACTGACTGACATAATGATCTATCAACGCACAGCCCAAACCACTGGACGGATTGGACTGAAATTTGGAATGCAGGTAGATGTTATGACGTAGGAATCCGCTAAGAAAAGATTTTCGGAAATGCCACTTTTAAAGGGGTGAAATAGGGGATGCAAGTTTACTTCTTAATGCGAGCGAAGCCGCGAGCACCCACTTGTGTAAAATTCTATCGATCTAAAGACAACTGTCAGTTTTCCCTAGTTAACTAACCAATAGCAAGTCATTATGTTAGTTATAAGTTAAGGGGTATTTAGGGGGGTGATTATCGTAGGTATTATTTCGAGAATACGTTTGTTAATTAGTTATAAATTAGGTGTTTAAAACTAACTAGTAGATTTCCGCAACTTTTTACACGTTGTTTCGCGATTAAAAGTAGCCTGTTTCTACCCTGGGGTCTAATCTACCACCATACCATACCCAATTTCATTCAAATCAATTCAGGCGTTTGAGCTAAAGAATTAACAACAATACCTGCCTGGAAGAGATCGCTTTTAGCGAAAAGGCCACCATTTGTGGCATTAGTTTTAATTTTTTTTTTCGTTTTGTATTATGATTTTTTATGTGAGTGCCCAATAAAGTATTAAACAACCAATCAATCAATCAACAATACACTCACTCACACCGCAGAAACTTTCGCCTTTATAATATTAGTGTAAATTGTGTACTTAGTAGTTTTCTCGCATCGCTTCGCAAAAAAATAGAAAAAGTTTTTTTAAACCGGTTCGTAAATAATGGGTTTATCGCGTAACCCACGAAAAAAAACTTTCAGAAGACTTGATAACCTTCTTTTTTTGGAGTCAGTTAAAAAGTAGCCTATGCCTTAGAGTGCTTAGGCTAGCCGTAAGGCAGCGACTGATCTATGCGGTTTTTAATGCACTAGTAGCTTAGGATTGCGATAGTCATAATTTAGAATCTATTGTCCTTTATTTACGCCAGAATGCAAAAAATAAAAGTCGTATGAGATTTTTTCTATATAAAATAAAACGGTTAATGTCATAATATTGGGTCAAATTTCATGGCTTTAAAATATCTTGAGCAATTAGGTGGGAATTTTTTCATCAAAATACATTACATATAAATCAATCAAAGAAACGTGGAGTGATTATAGCTCAGTGGATGGGCTCAAACCCCGAGGGCGTAGGTTCGATACCGGAGCGGGAATCCATCAAATGTCTTTTTTATTTTGATCTTGATTTTTAAATTGGTGCATTGATTTGTTGAGGAATGCTGGATGCTTTTTTATGGGGTTTACGTTTTGTTTTGTGTATTTGATAGTTAATGTACTTTTTAACTTGAAGCACAATGTCTGTAAGCGCATAAACAGACAAAATGATTGTTCGATACTAAGTGGACTGTATGGGGTTGATTTTGACGTAACAGAATTGATGCAAAGAGGGCAATCATAAAAAGCATTCACCAACCTTTCATCCACGACGCTGCTTCTCCGGGGATAGCCTCCGTGATGCGCGACAGACGAATGGTGCTGCACCGGCTCCTCTTCTATACGAATTCCTTTAGTTCTGTTCCAGAGTCACAGACTCTGGAAGTGCTGGAGTGTCACGGACACAACCGACGCGCACGGCGCGACCTTGGCAACTTGGTGAAGTGCTGGTGTGTCACGGACACAACCGACGCGCACGGTGCGATCTTGGCAACTTGGTGAAGTGCTGGTGTGTCACGGACACATCCAACGCGCACGGCGCGATCTTGGCAACTTGGTGAAGTGCTGGTGTGTCACGGACACAACCACCGCGCACGGCGCGATCTTTGCTCCTCCAACCGGGTCTGCGACGCGCAGACGTCCAGTCGGCTCTTGCAATTCACAACTACCCTCAATTGCATCAAATACTACTATTAAAACCCAACACTGATAAACATATAAACATTTTTATATGTTTATTAAGCTACTTGCAATATGAGTGAGTAGTACATTTAACCGAAATTAATATACAGAAACATGCTTATATTGAACTAATAGACTGTAGATATCTAGTGTCAAAACTTTAATTCGAAAAAGTATTTATCTTTAGTCACTTATGTACGAGTTAAGTAGGTGCATATTTAAAAGCGAGTGTGGCTCAGTGGTTCCTGTGTCTGCTTTTCATCCAGACGCACCCTGGTTAAAATCCGGCCCTACACCAATGACTTGTATTTTCAAGTTATATGTGGATTTGCACTCGCGTAGCGGTGAAGGAAAACATCGTGAGGAAACCGACATGTTTGAGGGCCACAATATCCGGGGACATGTGTCTTCCGTGGAAGGACCTGGGCGCCCACCACGATGTATCTGCCCAAGAAAAGTCCCCTAACGAATTAATTCTGTGCGGGAGTGACGACCCTCAGTCATGAAGAATACGAATATGACTCAAGAGAGAGGTACATACCTATTTAGTAGGTAGTAGATATATATTTATTTAGTAGTAGGTTGTATGGGTAAGGCATGGGCGTTGTATAACATTATTTATCACAATACTTCTATTCTCAACCACAACAATACAAAATACCATTAATCATCGATACAGGGTTAAATAAATAAGAAATACATTAATAATAATAATCTACTTTTTCGGTTCATATGCCAGAAGAATAAAAAAATGTTTACATACGTTCAGTAGATAAGAAGCCTTTTTAACCGACTTAAAAAAAGGAGGTTATTAATTCTTCTGAAAGTTTTGGTTTTTCTTTTCTTTTTTTATGTCAAAATTAGTCGATGCCCCTGGCTCCGCTCGCGTTATAAACTATTCTTATCAATTATTGTTTCATACAAACTTGTTATCCCTTTTTTTTTTTTTTTTTTGCCCAGGAAAACCTATTACAGGTACCACCCTAAAACCCCGGGGAGGGCGGATGGTTATGTGGGAGTCTCCGCCCCACTCCATAAGGGCGGCATACCCACTAAAAACCTGGGGTGTTCCACCTCCGCATCGTTGGTCCAGGGCCACGAGAGCGCGATGCAAACATCCGCAGCCCTGGTGATGCTGGCCCGGCATCGGGCCCCGCCTCGGGGAGCTTCAGCTCAACCCTCAATGGACGACGTGTCAGAACACGGGACACGTCGTGCATCCTGTGGGGACTCATTTTAGGGCAACAAGTTCCCCGACCTGCCACCCAGAGCCCCCAGGAGTCAGGCAGTCGCACGCCAAAGCGGCCGCCCTCCTCCAATGCGCCCTCTGCGCACGGAGTTCGGTTCCCGTGTCGCCGCTACTCGGCCGGTACACCGAACTCCTCTCGCCTCTCGGCGACCACCTCGGGTGCTCTGAACGAGCACCCAGCTCCACCTGCACCGCGAGGTGCGGCGAGCTCCACGCCCCGGGCCCTACACCAGCCCTCTCCAAGGAGAGGTATAGGCGAGGGCCCCCACTCGATCGGACATTTGGGCACAGGCTAGCAAGATCCACCGGACTGTGGAAGTTACTAACCTGTGGACGGGGTGCACCAGGCCTCCCCAACTAACCCCAAATCCCCATATGGAGAGATGAAATTAGTTGGGCTTACCCAACGTGAAGGTAGTCCGATCCACGCACCCCAAACTTGTTATCCCTACTTCAGCCCCTTGTAATTTTGTGCTTGGTAATACATCAAGAGGGGCCAAAAATATGGAGCGCTTAGTGGCGCCATCTCTTAGCAACATTAGTTACTAAAATTAACTTCGTACTAGACAATCGCTCATAACCCGATTAAATTTTTTTCTTCGTTTTTTTTGTATAGTAGCTCTGTACACCGAAGGCCATACTTTTCATTTTGCCATGCGTCTGCGATTTACGTTCATACGCCGACCAATAGCGTGCGTTCTCGCCTCCAGCCAGTCACGAACCGACGGATTCCATATTTGAAATCTTGTTCGTGTTCGTTTTTTAAATTTTTCATATTTCAAATCGTATTTCGTGTTCCATTTATGTATGGAATTTATGTATGAAGGTAACGTCATTGGGGAAATATTTTTGAAGAATGCTTTAATTTGTTTTGTTTAGACAACTGATACTTTGTTATCCTTCATCAATAACTTGAGTTGCAGAAAGTTAGAGTTTGTAAACAATTTTAACATATAAAGAAGCCTAAATCATAATTATTTTGATCTATAAATCCGATCAAATCATAGAAGTCGAAATATTAGCGGTTTCGTCACCGAGTAAAATTACAATAAAAAAATATGACACAATAAATAATTGAAAACAAAAAAATGGAGACTATTTACTTTTGAAACAAAAAAATTAAGTACGAACAGAGTTAACATATTACGGAAAGTAAAAATACAAATACATTTTGCACATACACAACTTCCTGTCACAAACCGGTCTCAACTCAGCATGTGCTGACTGCGAACATTCAGCGCTGGTCTTCTATTACAAATAAAATTTCACCTACAACTGTTTTTACGTATCACCATGATTTTTGGTATGCTGGTAGTATAGGGTCCAGAAATAGACATAGGCGAAGCGCCCGTAGCACAGCTGGTAGAGGGAATCAAATGCGATCACTAATGTTAAGCAAAGGTAACGCGGTCAATCCTTGGATGGGTGACCAAAAAGTGGCATTCCATTATAGGCCCTTCCGTGGGTCGGATGAAACTTTAAATTGTAGGTCCCGTCTGTTTGTCATAGTACGGCAGTCGTTAAGCCATGTCAGAGGCTGTGATTATATAGGTACGTACTTTACATCTAAGTAAATAAGAAAGTGAATCGGCTCTTACTGGGTAAGCACGTCCCATCCTAGACTAAGCAATCATTATTGCTTACCATCAGGCGAATTAAGGTCAAGTGCAAACCCATTCCATGTAAAAAAAGATGTAGGAAGTTATCCCATCAAGCCACACTCATATACCACACAGACATATATAAAGCTAATATACATATAACATACATCAATCCGAGGCTATAATTGTGCTGTGATTGGTTGATTACAGGACTGCTGCATCCAGGCAGTTCCCACGATAGGAAGTAGGGTGGATATGTTGGATAGGGGTTGGTGGTTTTTTTTGGTGTTTTTCAATCAATCAATCAAATATACTTTATTGTTCACCAAAAAAAGAACATAATTAACGCGGGGTGCTATGTGAAATTGGCATTTCATAAAAATCAAATAAAATAGAAGTACATACAAATATAAGATAGAGCTAAATTTTTTTCAGTTTATATAATTTTGATTCAGTTAAGACAACAAAAAACGCCAAAACACGATTACGTATACTTTGCTTAATAGTTTTATTTTTTGAAAAATAGTTGTTTTGAAATATTGTTCACCTTTTTTTCCAAAAGTAGTATAGAAATTTAAACCAATTTAATTATATCTAAAAGATAATGTTATTATTTAGAGGAGTAAAAAGCCATAAATAGAATATTCTGAATTGCTGATTTAATATGAATTTTTTTCGTCAAAACGTCTGCAAAACTGCTCAAATTGTGCAAAATTGTTTGCGTGTGGACAAGACTCGTCGGCCGGTGCTATGCGCGCGATGCTCGCCCTTGCTTTCATGTTAATACGGCGTGGAATTGCATGCGAAAAAGCAACTGTAGGCATTTTACCAAGCGCAAAGCGTTTTCGGGTGAAATATCGTGGCCTTAACATAAAGGTGGAAGGTAATCAGGGACATTGGGCGACCTTATCACTAAAGTGATCTCTTCCAGGTAACCTAGTTTGGACAACACTAGAGGAAATCCGTAAAGCTGGCGTACGTATCACAATACTAAATAATTAAAAAAAAAACACAATAACAAATATAACTGTTGGGTTTTAATTATAGTATTTGATGCAATTGAGGGTAGTTGTGAATTGCAAGAGCCGACCGGACGTCTGCGCGTCGCAGACCCGGCGAGTAGCAAAGATCGCGCCGTGCGCGGTGGTTGTGTCCGTGACATACCAGCACTTCACCGAGTTGCTAAGATCGCGCCGTGCGCGTTGGATGTGTCCGTGACACACCAGCACTTCACCAAGTTACCAAGGTCGCGCCGTGCGCGTCGGTTGTGTCCCTGACACCCCAGCACTTCAGAGTCCGTGACTCTGGAACAGGACTATAGGAATTCATATAGAAGAGGAGCAGGTGCAGCACCATCCGTCTGTCGCGCATCACGGAGGCTATCCCCGGAGAAGCAGCGTCGTGGATGAAAGGTTGGTGAATGCTTTTTATGATTGCCCTCTTTGCATCAATTCTGTTACGTCAAAATCAACCCCATACAGTCCACTTAGTATCGAACAATAACATTCAAAGTAACAACATACAAACATAGATAGATATATAGATAGAATATTCTTTATTGTAACACACGAAATAAAAAATAAAATACAAAGAAACATATTAAACATAGCTTATACTAGTGCCACAAGTGGCGGCCTTATCGCTTAAAGCGATCTCTTCCAGGCAACCATTGGATGGAGAGAAATGAATAAAGGATAACGGAGGACGTGGTTTACATTAGAAATAGAAGAGTTAAAATAAAAAACACAAACAATCATAGTACATAGGTACATACTTACACACTAATTATTTGTTTTTTTTTTTATTGTAAGTAGGTAGTTAGTTACAGGTTTGTAATATTAATGTACAGGAATATTTGAACATAGTGTATCAGATGCGATATTACATAAAAACAACTTAAATCATACTTACCCATATGAGAAATTTGTTTGTTGGTTTGTTGGTCTGTTTACTTACATAACTAACAATCATTCTCACAACTCTATGCTGAAGTGGATTTAACTTGTAAGAACATTCATTGGAGTCTTCAACTGAAAACAACACAATATGTACATATAATTTAATTTTTGTTCAACGGAAGAACCCTGGCACCGCGACACAGGGAATCCTACAGCGGTTGCCAGGGACACCTACAATGTTAACAAATTTATTAACGCAAATAAAAATTATTTTATCTTACCTTATCTTTATCTATAATTTGTCGGTCTTCAGGTCGAGAGTAAACCGGTTTCTTCTAGGCAAGCGCGCTAGATCGTAGATTATAACGTTGCTTAACATCAGGCAAGTTGTAGTCAAGCGTGAGCCTATCTCATGTAAAAAAAAAACTTTGTTCCACTTTCACCCAGTAGATAACAGTGCGACAGATCATCGTAATTTTCACTAAAGTGATAGCATACGGTCTCTGGGCGTAATGTAGGTTTCTTTTTATTCCCTAACATCACGACCAGACATCCATCAGTAATTTATATAATGTATAGTAGGCATTATATATACATATACTAATATACATATGTACATAAGTAGGTAAATACTTTCTTGAAATTCTGCCTCCAGTCAAACATTAAATTTGGTCTCCCTACAAAATAAAGCACGCGCCAAAATATAGGTTACGAAAACGAAAGTGGGGTTTCGCAAAAATGTTTTTTGACTTTCGAAAATATATTGCACAGCTGAGTAAAGGGGATTTCAAGTTATATACATGTATCTGCGTTTTAGTTGTCTTAGGTATTTTATTAATTAATTCACTGATTTTGCAACGTTACTTACAAATAAAAATCTAATAATAAATAAATAAATAAATATTTCAGGACATATTACACAGCGCCATCTAGCCCCATACTAAGCTTAATTGTTTTACATAAACGAATAAAAAAAAACTGAACACCAATCTTCTTGAAGAATCGAAATATATAGATAGGTTTTATGTATACATACTTATACACGTAATTATGTATACATATGTATGTACTTATACATTATTTGCGTTATGATTCTATAGTATTAGTATTCTTTAACATATAATAACAAAATAACATATTTCTGCTATACTATTTAGGTATTTACTGACTTGATTCTGAACTATGTTTAACTCAATATAATTTTCAATTAAACAAGTAATTATATAAATTACGTAGGTACATAACACCCTACTTAAAAAGGGTTTAGGTACTAGGGCTCCATAACTAAAAGAAATATCGACTTTCAAAGGCAAAAAAAATACCTACCAATACTTCGCTTCAACACAAAACCTATTTATTATCCAGTCAAAGAAAAATCAGACAAATTGCTACCTACGTTAGGCAAAGTAGGCATTTAACCACTTATCTATGGGAGGGGCTTCTATGCGTCTTGTCTATGAATACTTAATGCAGTAATGAGTGAAGAAAAAGATTTTTGAAATTAGAATTTCTGTGTTCATTTTTATTTTTGACGTGTAAAAAATATGGCGGACTGTTCTAGTTAAAATAGATAAAAACGTAAATAAAGATATGGCGTGTAAAAAATATGGCGGATGCTTGAAATCATGTTGAAATGATCGGAAATGTGAAGAAACATTATCGAGAGAGGATTCCATTTTATTAGTCAATAAAAAAGTAGGTACCTACTATCTATAGTAATATATTTTAAAATTAAATCTTATAATAACATGTTTATATATGTAATTTTAATGTAATTTTAATTTTCACTTCAAAATGATTTAATTATTAATATTATATGTAAGTAAATGTAGAATAGGTAAGTTGTAGATGCGGTAAGAAGAACTGCAGGCCTACAATACAGGATCTGACTGGATACCTAGTGTAGGTTTTTGCTAATTCTAAAACTGTAAAAATTAGAAGTATTTCATGAATAATTTTTTTTTTATTTTTTTTTATTTTTTTTTTATTTTGTACTTTTCTCTCTCTCTCTCTCTGTGAGTCGTGATTCCTCATGTCTGAGGGTCGTGACTCCCCCGCAGAATTAATTCGTTAGCGGAGGTCTCTTGGGCAGATACATCGTGGTGGACGCCCAGGTCCTTCCACGGAAATGTACTCGGTACACGGTTATGTACTTTAATTCTGTAATAATACACTCACTGTCATTTTCTAGAAAAGCTTACATAATTTTGTAAGCTTATACGAGCAGTGAAGTAGGCTTATATTAAATCGAACCTTGCACAAACTCTCGCCAAGTCACCCCACTAACCACTATGCTATCGTAGCGTGGTAAACCAACAAAGTATAATTTAATTACAACATACAGCCACTCACAAAAAATAGAAACTAACGCTTCAGCGAAAGCTTCTTACAATTGACATATTATTTATTGTAAATGTGTAAGTTAAGTTTAAGCAACGTAACATTTTATTGCAAATATTCTATCATAGGAAACATACAAATAACTTTTAGCATCAAGTTACTGTTTTCAAATTAGAAGATAATTGTTAGTTTTCCAACAATTTGTACAGTTGATACCGTTACACAAAATCGATTTTGGCTTGGTGGTTCAAGCTTCTGCGTTATGTTCTGACGCATCCTGGTTCTAATCCGGCTTTACACCAATGACTTGTGTTTCAAGTTGTGTTTTGATTTGCACTCGCAAAAGGTACAAAACACACTAACATTCAATGAAATGTATGTTTTGAACGCTTGTTTGTTTCATTTTTTCGGTGAAGGAAAACATTGTAAGAAAATCGAAATAAATATTTGAGGACTACAAAATTAGAAAAAATGTGTCTTCCGTGAACCTTCGTTTACCTCAAATTTATATGTAATTCTTTCCTGGGCCTCCGAGATACAGGCATTGCCTTGTTCGGGGTCCGCTAGAAACGCACATGTATGTACTTAGTATGAAAAAAAATATATAACATTGTTAATTCCATGTCATTTAGGTATTACTAAGGTTATTTTTGTATTGATATGTACCTTGTATGTGCAATGTGCATGAATGTATTTTATTTCTTTAGTTAATAAAAAAATTGAATTTGAAAGAGTCTAGATGTTCCACGATGTATCAGCCCAAGAAAACTTGCCCAGTAAGTAAATACGACGCAAAGAGGAGGTTACATAAGTAAAAGTGTGTTTTGTTGTTCTGTTTGTTCCTGTTTCATGCCGAAACCACCCGAAACTAGGCGACCGATCATCATGGTTGTTGTTGTGATAGTAAAGGGCCCTGTAAGAGACGTAGGCTAATTTCCATCCAGTAAAAAATCTCAAACCATTTCATCGCTATTCTATGTCGACGCACACCCATGTTATTAAATATTACGTTACTAATTACACTTATTAAAAACTACCAAATAATAATACAATAGAACCTGTTATTAATAGTGATAGTGGAGTAATAAAACCAGATTTTAGTTTTAAGTATTAAGCTTGAGCTTTGGAATTTGATTATGAAAGTTTTGAAGCAGCTTTAGGTTATAAATGCGTCTTCATAAAAACAATCAGAGCTTTTTATCGAAAATAATTAATTTTGTAGACATATCATTGTTCAAAGCAGTTTATATAAACTTGTGCATTCAATTTTGGACGCTTCCGTGGATTGGTTGACATGTTGAACTGTAGGTTCCGTTTGTTTGGCATAGTACGGCAGTCGTTAAGAGTTGGCCACTCTCATTCGATAAGAAGAAGAAGAATATCAATTTCATTATTTATGCTACTTATTTTACGCAACTCAATACTTATTTCACATTATAAATTTATCGATGTAGCATGAACCTATCTATATAATTGTAGTACCTACTTGATATTAGATACTTCTCAAATAGACGCATATTAAAACTCGTTTTATAAACATTTAACCCCATGTTAATTCCTTTTTATTTCTATAAATCAAAACCGAATCTAATCCCAATTTAATCGTCGTACGTCTTTCAAAAATCCTAACCTTACCCTCCAATTTTCAAATAAAGAATCTTCTAAAATGGCGGCAAAAAAACAAAATGGCGGCTTGTCGAAATGTGCGGATAATTGTGTCTAATTCGAGGGCCTCGGGGTGCGATTACGGGAATCGAACCTGTAACCCATAAGTCAGAGGATGATTTTGATTTATGTCTGGTTGTGATAGAATAATTCTCTATGTTGTTGGTAATAAAATGTATTGTTACCTTCTACAATGTCACTTCATCTTCTTATTGATTGAGAGTGGCCAACTCTGGTGTCGAGAATTTATCAAGCCGCCCAAGGGCCTCTGACATTGCTTATCGACTGTCGTACTATAACAGACACCCGGGACCTACAATTTATCGTGTCATTCGACTTACGAAACGGCCAAAATGAATTGCCACTTGTTGGTCACCCATCCAAGGACTGACCCAGTCGATAATTGCTGAACAATGGTAATTGCATGCCGTTCCCACCGCGCTGATCACAAAGCTACAATATTAATAGTATTCTGACTTATTTTTCAGTCTAAATATTGCATTTATTTTCAGACACACGTAAAATGAGAGGTGCTGTAGAAAATACTATTAAAATGTCACTTTCTTACTACAATAAAGTATAACTGTAACTAAGCTAAAACTTATACCTAATTATTTTTTAAATTGAACAAATTACTTGTCGTAAATTATGTAATAAACTGGCAAAATGGTTGATAAAAAATACTTTGTTGTCGTTTTAGCTACTCGTTCATAGATGGCGCCACCTGTAATACAAAACGTTCATTTGAGCTTTGCTTTTACTTACGAGTACCTATCTCGTATTTTAATATTAAATTTCATTGAATGAGTTAGTGTCTACAAATATCGACACTTATCTAAAACTAGCTGGTGCGCGCGACTTCGTCCGCGTGGAATAGTTATTACCATAAAAACGGTTCTAGTGAATTAACCTTAAAATATAGACATATACTGTTGCGGACATTTTGTTAGATCATTTTAAGAAGAATAATTCTTTCATACAAATTTTTTGATATCTTGAACCGTTTTCGCAGCGCACGCAACGGAAGCCTTCAAAGATGAATAATTTCCCCCGTTTTTCCACATTTTCTATTGTTTCTTCGCTCCTATTAGTTACAGCGAGATGTTATATAGCCGTAAGCCTTCCTCGAAAAATGGTCTCTTCAACACAAAAAGCATTTTTAAATTCGGACCAGTAGTTCCTGTGATTAGCGCGTTCAAACAAACAAACAAACTCTTCAGCTTTATAATATTAGTATAGATTAGTATAGATAAATACCAAAATGTAGTTTTTATAGGCAATAAAACAAGACTGAGCCAAGCGTGTTTTCAAAAGCCTTAGATTTTACAAAATCATGATGACATTTTGCAGCGAAACAAAATGTTTTAGTTAGATAATTTTTTCAATTCAATTCAATTCATTTATTCATAAGCACAATATGGGTAGGTAAAATGATCTTAAAGTATAACAGTATGGGCTCCATATTGTAGCCTCGCGGCATACAAATGATGATGACTTACAATTATCTATTTTTATCCTCTCATTACAATACAATCTCATTTTACTTTATTTTACAGATTGTTTTGGTATAGAAGGTAGAAAAGTAAAAAAAAATTTTAAAAATTCATGTGTTTGCTGTTTATTGACTCTCCGCGCTATCAGTTTAGTAAAATTTTAGTATGAAACTAGATTAAGTTCTGGATAAGATTAATCTACCTTTTTATCCTTTTTTTTTTTTTTTTTTGGCCCAGGAAAACCTATTACAGGTACCACCCAAACCCCGGGGAGGGCGGATGGTTATGTGGGAGTCTCCGCCCCACTCCATAAGGGCGGCATACCCACTAAAAACCTGGGGTGTTCCACCTCCGCATCGTTGGTCCAGGGCCACGAGAGCGCGATGCATACATCCGCAGCCCTGGTGATGCTGGCCCGGCATCGGGCCCCGCCTCGGGGAGCTTCAGCTCAACCCTCAATGGACGACGTGTCAGAACACGGGACACGTCGTGCATCCTGTGGGGACTCATTCTAGGGCAACAGGTTCCCCGACCTGCCACCCAGAGCCCCCAGGAGTCAGGCAGTCGCACGCCAAAGCGGCCGCCTTCCTCCTGCGCCCTCTGCGCACGGAGTTCGGTTCCCGTGTCGCCGCTACTCGGCCGGTACACCGAACTCCTCTCGCCTCTCGGCGACCACCTCGGGTGCTCTGAACGAGCTCCCAGCTCCGCCTGCACCGCGAGGTGCGGCGAGCTCCACGCCCCGGGCCCTACACCAGCCCTCTCCAAGGAGAGGTATAGGCGAGGGCCCCCACTCGATCGGACATTTGGACACAGGCTAGCAAGATCCACCGGACTGTGGAAGTTACTAACCTGTGGACGGGGTGCACCAGGCCTCCCCAACTAACCCCAAATCCCCATATGGAGAGATGAAATTAGTTGGGCTTACCCAACGTGAAGGTAGTCCGATCCACGCACCCCTACCTTTTTATCCTAGATTAACTGGAGTAAGACCGCGGACTGCTAGTTTTAAATAAAATAGTATTTTGTTCATAAAATTGTTCTTATTCCACTGAAACATAGCTATAGATGTGTGTCTACAGTAAACCAAACTTCAAACCCCAGCAAAACCACTCCACCACAAAAACAAAGACAAAAGACAGAAAGCAAAGATGGAGGTAAAAAAGTATCTAAAAACAAATAAAACGTAGCATGGTAATACGGAGTAATTGTACTTTGTCACGCGATGTAGGTAACTTATGTAGACTATTTAAGACATAGACTCTTCACTTTATGACTTTGACAATCAGTCATTTGATCAAAAACTACTCTGTTACTTTAATAGCCCGATCAGTGGTAAATCCTAAAATTTACCGACTCTTAGTAGTAAAAGTCTGAATTGCTTTTTCATTTCGGACTTTTTTTAGTGGTAAAAGTACAAAGGAACTAGGAACGGTAAATGTCCAGAAAAAGACGTTTTTGGTGTTCGTTCGTTCGTTCCTAAGATCTACCAATTTTGCTTTTTCACAGTATCACATCTAAATACCCGCACAAGCTTGAAAAAGTACCGACTAAGTGTGATATATCACTACATAGTCACTATAACTACATGGTATAAAGCAAAGTCGCTTCCCGCGTCTGTCTGAATGTAAAAAAAATAAGTCTTTAAAACTACACAAGTTTAACATCCGAGTACGTTCATGATATACGTTTGTTCATTTGTTGCATCAGAATCTTATCTCGAGAACACCTCAACCAAATATTGTTAAAACTTGAGCTTATTCATTTCCAATTTTTAAAGTGCAATTTAACGTGCAGTCGCCCTTGCGCTATTTCCATACAAACTGTTGTATAGTTAGACTCAAACACTAAAAAAGAAATAAAGTAAGAAACGTTTATTGTGACAGATTTAACAGAAAAACAAACACGAGTAAAAACATAACAAACAAACGTAAAATCTGCCACTACACAAAAGATAGACTGATAGTTTATATCTCAAATTGTTGGTATCTAAACAAAGATCTCGCCTCTAGAAAACCAAATGCATAGGATTGTAGTTTACTTCTCCTTAATGAGGAGTCAATATACTATAACATCCTTGCTAACATAGGTAGGAGTAACACGCAAGCGGGGAGTGTCTCTTCTACGGCTTTACCCTCCTTGCTTTATTTCGGGGCTAGGTTCTAAGTAACTTATTTACTTACTTATTTGTCTATGTAAGTTTATTTTAGGTGTCTGTGGTTTTAGTACAATAGAGTTGTGAATGAAATTATAGTTGTTTTCAATGGTTCATTATATACTAGTAAACGCCCGCGGCTTCGCTCGCATTTTTTCAAGATAAAAAGTAGCCTCCCAAGACCTCATACTACCTACATACAAAAAATACTCAAAAAAATAACAACATAAAATGACAATCCGTTGAACCGTTTTTGCATGATTCGCGTTTAAATATACAGACAAAACACAATTTTTTACCTTCATTACATGAATTATTTATAGTATTATACCTATAGATAGATAAAGATGAATTTTATCCACATGACTAATATCAATTACCCAATCCATCAAATATCAGAAAGAATTCAAACAAAACAATTACAAAATCATCCAAAATCCTTCAAAGAATCCTAACACTAGATCAATAGATACCAGAAACTTAATTACAAGTTGTCTGTACATTATTATTCAGTAATAACACGTTACAGTTACAATTTATTGGAAAAAAACTAAATTTATTGGTTCCCGACGTGGATCTGATTGATCGGTGATGAGTTATAAGACAGGGAATGTGTGGAGTCGGTGCTTTTAACAGATTTTTATTATATTAAAAGATACACAATATGTATATAATTTTTGTAAGAACAGAGGCTTTCACATGACGTAAAAACTTTATTTACAATAATAAAATATAAAAACAAGGGAAGAAAAACTAAACATACTACTTTAACATAATGTCATATTAATTCAATTCATTATATCGCGGAGGGAACCGTAGGAAGGTACTAGTGAAAATAAAATATAAACCTATCTCAAAAGTAAAATATAACGAGAAGTATATCCGAAACTATTCATTTATTTCACGCTGCCCTCTGGTAGTGGGCTGGAGCACTTAGATTATCTTTAGGCTTTTCTAAAGATTTTCTAAGTGCCCCTTTTTGTAGTAGTTAGAAGTAGTATGTTTAGTTTTTGTTCCCTTGTTTTTATATTTTATTATTGTAAATAAAGATATCATTTATTTGGCTAGTAAATTTGTATTATTACACCATTTCAAACTGATAAAAAAAAACAATAGTTATATTATTTTCCAGAGTATGTAAATGTTTCTTTTCAAGTTAGCCTATTACATATTCAAATATTAAATATGTTTAGATACAATATAATTTAGTTTAATAAATATTTATATAATATAATTTAGTTTAATCAAAGAAAAAAATGTGTTTCTTATTACAGAAGATCACAATGATAAATTGTGCTTAGTAAACCGCATACTATAATGGCACTTAGTATCAGGTTACAGTAAATTATAAAATCCTTTTTTTTCTAAATATGTTTTATTAGAGTGAATAGTTTCTTTTTGGCAAGTAAGCGACACATTACTTAGCGGCTTAACAAACCTTTAAAAAAAACCATTATAATTCGTATGGTAGTAACCGTCTCCAAAGTTTCCCCAATTAATATTTTAATTGGCGGCAGGTTTCCTTGCCAGTTTCCCGATACACCGGGCCCTGATTTATTACCCGGGGCCCGACACCGAGATCTGATAAGTTTGTACTTAGAAACATCTTACATACAAGTTATGTGACTTTGTAACTTACATTGATGCAAAGGGGATGTAGGTACATAATAAAGGAATACGAGTTTTTTTTTATTATAGGTTCAATGTAGATGCTGTAAAGCTAATCTTATTTTTAATTAAACATATTTTCAGATATTAATAATTATTTTAACGTGAAGCTTATTTAAAACATAAGGTAGGTAGACGACAACAGAAAAGAACCAATACTAAGTAGGTATAATATATTGGTCTTTAAATTGAGAGTGAACCAATTTGTTTTAGGCAAACGATAACTTACACTACTTAGTTACATCTTACACACATGCTATATGACTTTGTAACTTACATTGACGAGAGAAGAAATATCCAGGCTCTCTCCAGCGTCCGCTTTATAATAAAACTAGCTGTGCGCGCGACTTCGTCCGCGTGGAATAGTAATTTTGGGCATCGTATTTTTTTTTTGCGAACTACCTCTTCAGCTTTATAAATTATAGTTACCCATGACTTGAACCGTTTTCGCAGCTCACGCAACGGAAGCCCTCAAAAATGAATAATTTTCCCCGTTTTTTCCACATTTTCCATTGTTTCTACGTTCCTATTAGTTTCAGCGTGATGTTATATAGCTTAAAGCCTTCCTCGATAAATGGTCTATTCAACACAAAAAGAATTTTTCAATTCGCACCAGTACTTCCTGAGATTAGCGCGTTCAAACAAACAAACAACCAAACAAACTCTTCAGCTTTATAATATTAGTATAGATTTAAAGGTCACTCTAATAAATTTATCTATATGCATATTTAGTTGACCAAAATTTGTCTTTTAGATTATATATTCGATGCTTTTAGTAAAACAAACAAGTGCACCAAAGATTTAATTATTTTATTTACCTACTTACATACATAATACTTAAGCAAAATCTGGCTATACATGCTTACATCAATCAGGCTGTGGTCATACGCAAACCTATCGCACGTAATTCAATCTGAGTGTAAAAATGTACCTAAGCTTATTATTAAAATTTAAAATTTATTAACAGTTGCTTCATCATCATCATCATCAGCCTAATGAGACCCACAGCAGGTTATAAGCCTCCTCCTTCTTACGCCAATACGGCTGTCTTGCGCTGTTCTTGCCCAGATGTTTCCTTCTAACTTTCTAATATCATCCAGCCACCGTTGCACAGGTCTTCATACACTTCGCTCAACAGTTGCTTAGTATATAATTAAATCAAAATAAAAGCAAGCAAGACACATGACTGACGGAACCATTATACAGAAATGCTTGCTTCGTCAATTTTCAGTAACGTTACGGGTTTTGAATTTCAATACCATGATCTCTTTGCTCATGTTGTTTTATTTTATTTATTTCATTATAACGAGACATGAAAGTTCTCGGAAACACATAAGAAACCAGTGCTTGTATATTTATGACGTTGTTGGTAACGTTTGTATCTGCCCAAGAGAACTCCCCTAACGAATTAATTCTGCGGGGGAGTCACGACCGGATACACGACCGCGACCCTCAGTCATGAGAAAATACAACTCAAGAAAGAAAGAGAGTTAACGTTAGACTACAGCCTGCCTGATGTTAAGCATTGCTGCAGCCTAGGGTGTAACACGATTATCAGAGGTATCTATTTACTCTAGATTTGAAGACCCCGTTGAAGAAGATTGTAGTTCACATAAAACACATTTTCTCTAGCAAAAGATTTCGATTCTCTCACTTTAAAACCTATGCCCATCAACAAACATAAAACAATATAAATAAATGCATAATAGTCATAAATAATTAATGCACCATTAAAAATAACTGCATTTATAATATTTATGTAAAACAAAATACTAGTGCTTGTGGGCGGTTCTAAGAACTTTTGCATGCTCTTAGATAACAAAGATATATAACTATCTAGAACTGTCATTTGTATGCATTTTCTAAGACACTTTGTTTCTCAATTTGACTGTACTGTTTTTACTAATTAAATACCACACTTGTGTAGGTACTTTCTTTATTAAGGCCTTATAGTACAATACATCACTATGCAACGACACAAGCGTTTGCTTAGTGTGGGGCTAGATGGCGCTGTGTGCAATGTCCTGGAATATTTATTTACTTATTCCATTTTAACCGCTCCTGAAAAAAATATACCTATTATTATTATTTTGTAAATCTATTTTAATGTAGATAAAATATATCAAGTACTTAACGGTGTATTCTATTCCAGCAGCAATCTTAGACTAATCTGAGACCTTGTTTCATTACAAATCACATTTCCGTGGGTCGGATGACACGTTAAATTGTAGGTCCCTGTTTGTCATAGTACGGCAGTCGTTAAGCCATATCTGAGGCCCTTAGGGCTTGATCAACTCTCGACACCAGAGTTGGCCACTCTCATTCGATAAGAAGAAGATTACAAAACAATTTATTTTATGGTTATCTACTAACTTTAGTTACATTACACGATTGCTTGCCGTATCTATAAATTCGCTGGCATAACTTTTGCATATTGATCGATGATCGATTGGTCTGACATTATGTCTCTTATACAAACTTATCTATGCGTGTGGCAAAATACAGTAACTAAAAAGTTTATAAAGAATTCTTTAAAGCACCTGTGGCTCATTATACTGCAGTCTTCGTTCGCGATTACCAAAGTTAATTAACTGCCGTCGCGGTCAGTCATTGGATGGGTGACCGTGGCGAAAAGACATGGTGGTATTTACATTTGGGCTCACATGTCAAAGTCAAAAGCCCTTCGGGTGATTGTATTTTTATTTGGTTTCTAACCGACTTCAAAAAAAAGGAGACTATTAATTAAGTCTTTTGAAGTAATTTTTATTGTAAAATCTGATTTTTCAATCAATAAGGTTAAATTAAATGAAATTTTGGACACCAGCGTTTGCTATGAGTATTCGTACTAACTTACTTACTATTCTAGATATTCATAAACAACTTTGCTGCCATTTTGAACGGCATACATAAGTTGGTATTTCTATAAGTTCAAGTTCAAAATGTCAATAAAATTATATTGTTAGGTAAAAATGTCAGGGATTATAATCGTGGCATGTTCTCGTGATTTCTAAGTACTAAAGAATGGTTTATTTTTATTTTGCATAGTTCACATGCATATTGCACATATTATATGTGTTTATGTTACATACCTACAAATCTAGAGTTAATAGGTATCTTCTAGGTAAGCGTGTTACATCCTAGGCTACAGCAATGCAGGCAGACTGTTGTCAAACGTAAACCTATCCCACGTAAAAAAATATATAATAAACTTGGTGTTTTTAGGTGTGTTATTAAAAACCACCAAGTTTGTTGTTTGGAGCCGGTTAAGGAGCAGTCGCAGAGGAAAGTCATTACATATTTCTCCAGATTTTAATTAATTAATTAATTTTACTAAGACACACAAAACAGAATATGTTTTAAAATAAACTGAGTATACATTTTAAGCTAGGTAGTTAATATTAATCTTGTTATAAAACGTGCTATCCATTTTTATGCATATTAAAAACATCTAAATTACTTACTTTTTGTGATTAAACATTAAACTACCGCAGTTTTTAATGTCATCTATACCATCTGTACCACATTCAGATACATCAGCAACCAATTCACCAATTAACATTCATCAGATTAAGACAATCCAAATCCACAAATCTGAAGACAAAATTAAACATCAATGAATTAAAAGCTGGCAAATTATGGTCAAGTGCTAACCCGATTCATTATTCATCAGCATCATCATCAGCCAAATGAGACCCACTGCAGGGCTTCCTCCCTCTTACAATTAAGTTATAGTTACGATCTTTATGTAGTAATTTATACCAATTTTAAAATTAAATACAAACTTAACTTAATCGCAACGTTAATTCCAGTTGTCAAACACCGTATCAAATAGTCTTAGTTACCTACTTTATAATAAAAGAAAACATAGTAAGATTTTTCAATGAATTCATTCACAAAATGTAAAATTATTCGTTTCCTACTTCAAAAATACAAAAAACTCGCTCAGTCTTTACATCGATCCGACAAAGCCCAAAATTTTAACCAAAAGGTTTTTCGGTGGAAAAAAATAGTAAAAAATAATAAAATATCTGAATCTAAAACCAGAGCGGCGGAGATGTATTTTTTTTTATCAAAAAAACTCGGTTCCGAATATGGCCTCTGGCTGTTGGTTGGAAAGTAATGGTAGCAAAAAAGACGTAACAATTTCAATCATTTTCTTAACGTAAATTCTTAAACGTACTAATATTTTTATTCGAGGACATGTGTCTTCCGTGGTCTCTTATGCAGATACATCGTGGTGGGCGCCTAGGTCCTTCTAGATGTATCTGCATAAGAGAACTCCCCTAACGAATTAGTTCTGCGGGGGAGTCACGACCCTCAGTCATGAGGAAATACACCTTCCACGAAAGACACATGTCCTCGGATACCCGTAATTAGTACCTACTGTTACATTTTAAAAGCTAAGTTGAAAGTAGAGTATATTATCATTTAAATAAATCATTACCAATACTAGTCATTTTGAAATTCTTGAATGAAACTCTTCATGTTTCTTAAATGAATGATTTTATTATTAAAACTGTCGTGAGACATTCAATCTTATCAATATATAGTCTGCGCTGCCGCGGTCCCAGAACGTACTATATACGTTCTACAGATGGGTGTCTGTGGTGTCATTACACCCGAAACGCGTAAACAACACACAAATAACACGTGAGTGAAAACCGTAATAGCTACATTTAAAGTGAATTTTATATCATTGAGTAATTTTTCTGCCACCAATACCCCCCATACTTATTGTACGGTATTTTTCTTTAAGTCACGATTATAATAATTTCGAAAATTTGTAATTACACAGAAGAGACGAGCTACCGTTTCTTCATAAATAATATCTTTTAGCAACTTTTAAAAACATATCACAGTATATTTAATATGTTGAGCATCTGTTAGTACTTTGATTCAATTTGTATTGATAAAATGGGGATTTGTATTGATAAATCTTTGGAGTCGTGAATTAACATACTTTGTGGATGAATATGATATAAGTATTTCAACGATTATCTAGTCTACTGATAGAAAGTAAGCAAAAAAGATACAAGTGACTAAGTAACAGTAAAGTAAGAGGTCTTTAGGGCGGCTTGATTAACTCTCGACACCAGAGCTGGCCACTCTCATTAGATATGAAGAAGTTAAGTTATGTAGATAAAGCAGATTGACACTGGTTTCGTGTTAAGTAAAAGTTTATTCTTTCACACATCATAGAAATTATTAATTAAAATTATAACAGGTGCATGTAAGTACGTTCAACTGAATGTAAAACCAAAAATTTAATTATAAATTTTTAAACCAAATTATTCAAGCAGAAAAAGTATATTTTTCTGTACCTATCAACACCAAATTTAATGTTTGTTATGTTAGAAAAACTGAGGATACCTAATATAACAATGCTTTGTATCTAACTAAATGAATGATACATAATGTTTTTTTTACGTGGGATAGGTTTACGTTTGACTATAGCCTGCCTGATGTTAAGCATTTTATTAGTTTGACCATTTTCTCCGTTAGCTTAGTTGGTAGTGGCTCTGCCTTCTAATCTAGGGGTGCGGGTTCGATTCCTGCATAACACAAGTAATTATGAATATTAAAATTTGTAATTACTTGTGTTGAGTCTGGTCGTTTCTATGTATAATAAGTATGTATTTACAAAAGAAAAGTATATACATATGTAATATATCCGTTATCTAGTACCCAAGATACAAGCGTAAGCTTAG